>JAVSCE010008467.1:0-425235 GCA_032199065.1 Smutsia gigantea
CTTCTCTAATTAAACAATAGCAAAAAGACAGCCCAAAGGAAAATAATGGCTAAGAAGCTTAACAGGCACCTCACAGAAGAGGCTATCCTAATAAGTAATAAAAATAAATACAGTAAACTAAAAATTAAGTTTGTGATAATTTGATATGGCAACCCTAGGAAACTAACAAGATGCCCAGACCATTTTTAGAAATGAATTTAGATCTTAAATTCCCCATCATGGATCTTCCATGGATCAATCTCCTGAGGCTATAGCTACAAGATGTTTAATCAGATCAAAAAATAAAATAGGTGAAAATAAATAAAAGATGCCTGGTCACATTAGCCATAAGAAAAATTCCAAACTAAAGCCATAAGGAAAACCATGCATACACATCAAAAAAGCTAAAATGAAAAAGACTGACAATACTATCTGGTGGCCAAAAAATGGAGCAGCTGGAACTATTAACATGCATCTAATAGAAGATAAACACTGCTTTGGAAAACTTTGGCTTTATCTGCTAAAGTTGTTCCTGAACGTATGTTTACCCAAAGACACAAAGAAGAGCGCTCATAGATGCATTATTGCTAATAGTGCAGAGACAACCCAAATGTCCATCAAGGAAAGAATGAATAAAGAAGGTATGATATACTCATATGATAGAATACTAGGTAACAATGAGATGAATGCACCACAGCTGCAAACAAAAGCATAACAAAGAGGGAAAAAAGCCAGGTTCATACAAGACCAATGTAAGATGTTTCAACACTAAGCCTATGTGGTTAGCATTTGAGGTGGAAGGAAGGGCATAGCCATTGGGAGGGAGCCGAAATATTCCTGTAAGGTTCCACTTTATTACATTAGTGCTTCCTTTGTACTCACTGAATTGTGCACTTATGATGTCTACGTGTGTAAGACACACTGTCATGTATATTAGATATCAGTTAAAATTTTCTTTTAAAAAACTTTAGGGAAGATCAGAAATTCCAAAAAAAAAAAAAATCATAAAGACCTGAAGAAATGTTCATTTCTGGGGAGATACAATGAAAGAGCAGTGTGATTTTGAAAAAGAAATTCTGATGACACCTCTCTCCGCCTTTGCCTCTGGCTGCACGCCTTTAGGAAGGAATGGCACCGCCCACGGCGGGGGAGTGCTGGGGTCAAGGGGAGAGGGAAAGGATGGGAGAGGAGATCATCAAGGAGTACTGGTATCAGAAAAAAACGCTGCTTGAAACCTCTTCAAATTACACATGCGTTTGGATATTGGGCAGCATTTTTAAAAATACAAATGTTCCTGAGGGTTGTCAGCCCCTCGCAGTATATGGTCTTCATCCCACGCCCAGGATCCTGACGAGGACTCGAGAAAGGGCCTTGGAGAGCAGAAAGTGCTGTTACTGCATCAGCCCGGTAGAGAAAGGTCAGGCTTCAGTGGGTATCATTAGTGGCCAGCCAAGGGGCAGCAGGGAAGGCCCAGGCACATGGGAACAGGGAAAGGGGCATTCCCGAGCCTAGGAAATGGACCCCTCAGCTTCCCAGCAAGACCAGGTGTCTGGGCCACCTCTGAGCTTTTCAGCACCCCTTTTCCAGATCTGCCCCACCCGCCCCCCACCCTGCTGCTGTCCCCAAGGCCATCAGAGAATTAGCTCCATTTGCAATCCTGCCTGTGCTGGTGGTGCCCCCTCTAGGTGGGCAGCATGGTGCCTAGCCCAGCTCTGTCCCCAGGAGCCACTAACCTGCAAGCTCAGCCCTGCCCCTCTCCTGGAGACGGAGGGAGGGCTTTGGCAGGAGCCTGGTGCCACAGCTCAGAATCAGTGGCCTGGGACCCATACCAACTTCCCTGTGGCCACCATTCCCTCTTGTACACCTGCCCCGGCTCCCTGAATGCCCAGCCCACCCACTGCCCCCCACGAGGCTGGCTGCACCTCCTGCATCCCCTTCAGCTCCTGGGGCCTCACACACCTGCCTCACCGCGGGTGGCTCAGCTCAGCACCCGGGCCTCCAGCTGGTCAGGAGGGAAACAGCTGCCATGGAAGTTGTGGGCAAACACAGGCACAGGACCTGCTGTGTGCCAGGCACTGGGCTCGGCCTTCACGGGTGTCCTCGCACACTCCACACCAACTGCAGGCGGAGGTCCTAGGCATTGGCAGTTGTGTGTGCGCTTGAGAAACTAAGCACAGAGAGCTGAAGAGGCTTGCAAGGGCACACAGCCGGGGTGAGGAGGCACCAGGAGTCAGCCTCTGCCCCACCGTGCTAACCCGGGACAGCGGGGAGGAGGCGGGTCCAGCCACCAAATCCCCCCAGATGGGAGTGATCACCCCTGCCAGGAAGGCAAGCGGCTTCCAGGTGAAGCTGGCCAGGTGCTCCCTGCCAAGGTAGGAGCCCATCCCAGCTGCAGCTCCGAACTAGCCTTGGGATCTTGTCTCCACCTCCTCCATCTCCTCCCCTTCCCCCATCCCTCCTGCTGCTTCCATTTCCTTTCGGACCTTGCCCCTCACTAGGGCGCAGGCTCTGGGGGTCCACGGGCCTCACTGGGTCACCAAATCCTGTGCCCCCAGAGCAGTGTGAAGACCTGGAAGGTGCTCCAGAGAGGCGGACTCAGATGGTGTGAATGAAGACAGTGAGCACGCACACTTTCCACTCAACCCACTCTAGGGTGCTGGTCATTCTCCAGGATCGTTCTGGGCTTCTCTGCCTGCCCTGTGCCTGAGGCTGGCTCCCCTGTGGGGGCTGCACTTGCTCCAGCACTAAATGGGGGGGCGGAGGGGTGGGGCCGTTTCCCCTGGCCCCTCCCTGCTTTGCTTCCTTGCTGACAGCCCCTCAGGGGCCCAGAGGACAGCACCCCCTCCTCCCTCCAGGCCCAGGGTGGGCACAGCTGCCCCCTCGTTCCTCCTCCCTTCCCCCTGCCCACAGCTCTGCGGACCCAGCCTGCCTCAGCCTCCTCCTCGGCCGCCCTGGGGATGAAGTGCTCCCTGCTGGCACCTTCTCTGATCCATCAGGCAGCCCTCCTTGGGTGTGTATATGACTTCGGTACTTTCTCTGTACATACAAATCCTGTGCGCAGAACCTTTCCTTAAAATTAAAAAAAAAATTACATCTTTCCTCCTGTATTATCCAGTTACTGCCATGTAGACTAAAAGTGCCTTGGGCCTGCCTGCCCTGTGGGATGGGGTGTGTATGTTTGCATTCAAGGGCACATGTTTAACTGTGTAAAATTTAAAAACATCTAAAAAACAAACAATGTTGTAAAACAAAAAGTTTCAAAAAATTACAAATAAGAAAATCTGGTTGCAAAATGTAACCCCCCAAATTAATCTATGAATTTAGAGCTAATCTAACACATATACTATGAAGTTTGCATGGCATGTTGTTTAGGCCTTTTTTCCAATTACTTCTTAAAGATCATTCAAATTTTATTCTGGTAAACATTGTTACTTATCGTACAGATTTCTGATACATGCTCATGTGTTTCAGAATGGCATGCAATATGCTCCTGACATAGAAAGGAATTCTATATTATTTCCAATGTCTGTATCCATTGCCACATGTCAATGATAGCTAAAGAACAGTGGAGCTTTTATGTAAATCAAAACGCAATGCTTCTAATTTTAGAGATTCCAGTGATGTGAAAGAATGTATCCCAAAGAATTATATTAAATGAAACTTTATTTGAAAAATATTCTTAAAATTATAATGCTATGCTTACTTGGATAAGGGAATTGTAGTATCAGTTAAATAACAGTAGCTAAACCTGAAAGAGATAAACCAAAATTAGTTTAAAGACAGAAATACCTACAGAGCTGTGCCATGGCTGTGGGGGGTCAGGACCTGGCTGCTGAGAGCTGAGTCACATCTGTAGGTCACCCCTGCCCCCTGGGCCCTCACGGTGACGCCCTCCTCCTTCCTGGGGGGCCTGAGGATTCAGGGCATCCTCGGACAGGGTGTGGCCTCTGTGGGCTGCAGGTGGAGAAACAGGAGCAGAAGGGCCACTTGAGAAAGGCTGCAGGTGGGCCTGGGCATCGGCCAGCATTTGTCTGATGCGGTCGCCTTCTCTTCTCAGCTCCATGAGGTTTCTCTCAGTCTGCACGGCTGCCTTCCAGCTTTCCTGAGCCCTTTTCTCATGCAAGAGAAACTCCCTTTGGTAGAGGGACCTAGTTCTCTCCAATTCTTTACCCATGTCTTTGGCTATTTTGGGCAGCTGGAGAATCTGAAACTCGGAGTTCTGGTTCCTGCTTGGTTCTGGTTTCTGCCTGGTTCTGGTTGATCAGTTTCTTCTTGATTTCTGCACACCTCTTTCCTCCTTAGCAATTTGGCTCTCAAATTGCATGGTACATTCTTGGTGTAGTTCAAGCAGAATCTGGAGCTTCAGCTGAAATAGTTGACTCTCTTCTTCCAGCTGTAGGATTTCACACCTCAGAGATGTTTCCTCTGCCTGGAGGGCAGCTGTTTGTTTTCTCAGCTCTTCATTCACTTGCTTTTGTTCCCTCAATGATGTGGCTCTCTCAGGACTTTGAGGGGACACAGGGGAGTCAGCATCGTGCATGTCAGCCTTCAGTGCCACTTCTGACCCAGGGACAGGGTGTTTGCAGTTTCCCACTTCCCGTTTTTGCTTGACTTCCAGGCTCCCGCCATCCAGGAGATGTCTCAGGGGCACAAGTGCGGGACGGTGTGGAGCAGGGGCTCCCTCTTTCAGGACCTGCTCCATACGTGCATTTGACCACAACAGTCCTTCCTCCTCCTCCTCCTCTTCCTTCGCCTTCTGCCTGCATCTTGCGATGTCCTGGGCAAGGACTTCTGCGCTTTCTGGAAAAGCAGTGTTTCCATTCCAATCATCCAGCGTTTTCTCTCCAAGTTGTTCTCCCTCCTTCTGTGATGCCCTGAGGGTCAGTTTCTCATCAGTGGCCTTGGGAAATGTAGGAGGCTGGCTCTCCCATCCCTTTGCCAGAAGCCCAGAGTGTCCTGAAGGGACAGCCTCAGGGGTGTGGTCACTGCCTCCAAGCTCAGGCTTTGTAGGGTGGGAGGACTGGCCTCTGCTGTAGGTGGCCTGCCGGTGTCATCCACTGGAGTTGTTTGTTCTGCAGTGTCAGCACGGTTTCCAGGTACTTCATGGTGGGCAGCACAGCTTCTGCCCTGAGCCTCGGTGCGTCGTGAATTCCATCCTCTGCTTACCATGCAAAGCAGCCCCACACAACATAACAGGGTCCCCCAGGGGAACCCATGGAATCCAGTTGGGCGTCCCCAGCTCTCAGCGATCGCCAGGAGAGCCCCCCACAGGCGATCCAGGATCAGCTGGCCCGTGAGTCCCGTGGCAGGCAGCAGGCCCTCCATGGCTGTGGGGGCTCCACAGCTCTGCCTCCAAGTGCCAGTGTCTGTGGTCAGAGGGGACCACTCAGAACCCTGCAGAGTTCCGTCACTAAGGTCAACAGGGGCCCTGCCAACAGGGCAGGTCAGTGAGAGGGGGAGGGGAGGCCCACCAGGTTCTAGAGCACTGCTCTCCCTCCCTGCCCTGACGGAGAACGTGATGTCACCTGTACAGGCCCAAGGGGCAGGAGGGAAAGGCCGATCCCAGCCAGGAGCCCTGACACTGTAGGCCCACAGGGGCCTGCAGCAGACCTAGGGGACAACACAGGGCCAGGCCAGGCCCCTCTCTGTGTATGAGGGCCGGTCAGGACAGAGGTGCTGGGCCACGTTCCAGCTGACACTCTGTCTCTTGATTTTACATTTTCTTCTGCTTCAGGGATTTCCACTGCTGTCCACCAGGGTCCCGGCATCTCCCTCGTCCGAGGCTCCCTCCCTCCTCGTGTTGGTCACTGTGGGTGTCACATGAACCTGTTCCCAGCCAGTATTTATGGAATCCTGGGAACACAAGTCAGGGCACACCACAGCCATGCTGTCTACTGCTCAGCCCAGTGGTGTTCTGGGTTTCAGTGGCACATGTCCCCAGACTACGATGTGTGTGCCCAGACACTTCTCAGGGGTCCTTCAGGAAGGGGTGGTGGTCACCCAGAGACAGGCCTGACTGTGTAGCCTGCCTGTGGATGAGGGTTCGGGCCAGCCATGGGGATGGTGACCCTGAGTCTCTGACTGGAGTCCCTGCTGGAACCTCCACCTGGACGGAGTTGGGGTGGGTCAGGAAGCAAGTTCACGTTCACACCCATCACTCAGGGGGCAGTGTGTGAAGTTCAATCCAAGTGTCTCAAGTGCCAGGGTTGGGAGGACCTGCACACGTGGTCCACAGCCTTGCTGTGCTTGGTACCCCATGTGAGGGTGCCCAACAGTGACACCAATATCATGGGCACTGCGGAAATCACCAGAGATCACCTGACCTTAACTGTGACCTCCTGTCCACTGGGGGCTTCCACTCAGGTGCAGTGCCAAGCCACGCCCCTCCCAGGAGGCATCCACGGGGCGCCCTCCCTTTCCCTCCCCACGGGACATGGATGCCTTTGCTGTCTGAGGTCGGAGTTGACATCTGCCAGTCATCCTGTGAGGGGTGGACTTGCTCCTGGACGTGGCCGGAAGGGCCTTTATTTCAGGTCTGGAAGGTTGTCTTCATCCAGTGTTTTCAGCAGTGTCGGAATGACCTCTCAGGGTCCCCCACAGGGAAGGGCCTCCGTCCTCCTGGAAGTCTTGAAGAAGGAGATCCCCAACAAGGCAGTGAGAGGAGGTGAGCAGGTGGCCCTTCCTTCATCTATGGGGCTCTTCCCAGGAACACAGAGGGCGTGTGTGCACACTCATTCACTAGAAAACATGTTTGCACACGTCCACTCACAGCTCTCACACTCACTCCTGCACATGTTCACTGACACACAGACATGCTGACACTCTCAGGTGCACACTTTCCGTCACATTCGTGCACGCTGACACACACACATTACTCACCTAGTCTCTCACACACACCCCTTTACCCCTGCACCTACAGAGCGACTGACTCATCTGGAACAAAGCTGTGCAGTCCCCCCATCCCTCTGCCCAGGCAGGACACAGGGGATGCTGACAAATGCACAGTGATCGAAGCAGGTGGAATTCCGCAGCGGGAGGCCGCTGCAATTTTCCCGAAGCAGCCGTATCGAGGTCTGGGTGTGTGTGGTGGTGGGCCACGGAGTACCACTGTTGGTCTGGGCTGGGCTTCGGCGCCTGGTCTGCCCCACTGGGCACAGGGGCTGTCCCTCTGTGTGGTCTGCTATTGGCCTAGAGTATGTGGGGTGAGCCGGGCCCTTGCTTGTCTCTCAGCCATCTCACCAAGCTGATCTGATTGCTTGCCCCAAAGCCCTGCCCCTGGGGCCCCAGGCCCCTTACTTTTCCTGCTGGGGTGCTCTGGCCAGCAACTCAGCTGCAGCTCGCTATTACTTGGGAGATCCCAGGGGACAGACCAGCACCTCCCCTGCTCACCCACTCCTTTCATTAGGTGAATAACCCTCACCAGTGAGTGCCTGCTCTGAGCCAGGCTGAGAACACAGCCGTGAACACGGGGGAGAAGGGTCCTGCCCTCAGCGGGTGCATATTCCCATTGAGGCTGGGCGTGCTGCTGCAGCCCTACAACACACTGACGCCCCCGCCCCCCCAAACAAAGAAGCCCCCCAAACACCAGTAGTGCCAATGCCAAGGAATTCTGCTCGGGGGAAAACGACATAGGAATGCTTTCTCGGGATTCCGTTCAGTAAGGCTGGGTAAATATCTGAAAGCAAAACTCTTTTTAAAGATGGAATCTTGAGGCACTAGAGCTGTACCATCTTAACTGATTAACTTACAAACACACATAAACATAAACGGCTCTCTGTCCACAGGAGGATCCTTTCGTGCTTCACATCTAGTCTGATCAGTTCCTTAGCAGACCGTCTGCACCCCACAGCCACAGCACCAAGGTCGCTCTTTATAAAAAGGCCAGAGCTGGGGGCTGCTCACCTCTGCACCACATTCTGTAGCGTAAAGGTGCAGTGAGAAGAGGCAGCCACGCGTCTGGTGCATGTGGTGGGAAGTCCACTGAGGTGGACGGTGGTACTGAAATCCTTTCCTTTGTTACTCAGGGGAAAGATCTCCCGACGGACAAAGCAGAGCCTATGAGAAGCACCCTCTCTGTGGCCTTTGAGTCAAGGAGGGCCCAGAAGAACAAATAGTGACAGAATATCACTGTTCAAACAAGCTGCAGGTATTTGGGGATTTAACAAAAGCATGTCATTGGGGATTTCTAGAAATCATAATTCAAGCCAGTTTTGTGAGATGACTGTCCTTCCTTTGCCGTTGGTGATGTGGAGTTTTCCTTTGGAGAAATCAGAGCCGACCGCCAGCACTGAGTTCTGCAAGAGGACAGTATCCCATCTGCATGTCGCCCAGACCTTCTCTTTCTTCCTCCCTGGAATTTGCCCCCACCCAGCCCTGCCCGTTCACATGGCCTCTCGAGTCTGGGCAATAGAACTTATAAGCGGCCAAGACACAGGTATCTTCTCTGTTAGGAGCTCTGCCTCCTACTCTGTCCACTGAAAGGTGAGATTTGGAGGTTCAGCTAAGAGCTTTCTGCCTGGGTTCCCCCCTGAAATGAAGCTGAAATCACCTAGCACTGTCTAGGAACAGAAATATACAGGCTGGAGGGTCCACACACCCCTTCCAACCTTCACAGATGTTCAGTCCATACACCAGAAGACATTTCCTATTCCTGTCCCTCTCAGCCCCCTCCTGTTCCAATAGGAAAGAGATTACCAGTTCAGAAATGAACCAGAAGCTTCTAGCATTGCAGAACTGCCATAAGGCCTTCCTCTTGTGCATTGATCCATCCCCACCCTACCTGCGAAAGGGAAGCTCTACAAACTGTCAGGAATGCAGGGTGGTGAGGGCCATCTCCCGCAGGGAATCCAGCAGATCCTCGGAAAGTCGTGCAATCATCCCGGATGAGACGGAGAAGGGGAAATTCCTGCATTGTGATCGCTGAGGATTTCAGAACCACTTTCCAGAATTAACACAGTAAGATTTGGTGGGATTTCACTGGCCACCACCATCAAGACCTTCAGGGAAGTTTACAAAACCCTTAAATCAAAGAGCAGGACCATGTGATACAGAAATGCTGGCAAGCCTCCTATCTGGGGCTTCTTCTATAAACTCATAACTCACTGTGGTGGTACATTTGGCCTCAAGCCTTTGAAGCCAGCAAGCCAGGGTTTATGGCCAGCAAGGAGGACCACAGGTGGAGTCCTTGCCGTGAAATTCCTGCTCGTGCCGCCCAGCGGCTGTTTGGCAGCAGGTGGATGGGAACAGCTGGGCGCCAGAGCAGCGTGCCTCTCCCGGGCAGTGCGTGGGGATGTTGAGGAGAGGCCCCTTCCTTCACAATTTGCCTGCCTGTGCCAATGTGAGCTCCTCTGGGAGCTTCCCCCTAAGGCATCCTGAAGGAGGAAAACGACCAGGACCCCCTGCCGCTCACACTCCTGGCCCCGACTGGCTGTGGCCGCACTCAGCGGCCAAAGGGGAAGATGAGGCCGGGGAGACATGTGGGGCACTGGAACACCCTCCCCCTCCACAGGCGTGTCTGCGGCAGCCACGGCAGGGGTCCCAGATCATCCATGCCGCACGGTGGCCTCACTCAGAGGCTAGAGGCAGGGTTATCGTCCGGAAAGGCTGTCTTTAGGCTCGTATGTCTTGCTAGTGTATCCAAGATCAGCCCTCAGGGGGACGTAATGGACTGGACTGTCTACCCCTAAAATTCTTAAGTGGAATCCCTAACCCTCAGTGTGACTATATTTGGAGATGGGGTCTCTAAGCAGGTAATAGGTTAAATGAGTCATAGTGGGGGGGCCCAAAGCTACAGGTCTGCTATGGTTTTAAGAAGAGACTCCAGGGCTAGCTCTCCCTGTACTCACACAGAGGAAAGGCCGTGTGAGGACGCGGCCACAGGTTGGCTGTCTGCAGCCGGCGAGAGAGGTCTCACCAGAAGCCATCGTGAGGGCAGTGCCCAGTGCCTTGGACTCCCAGCCTCCAGGACTGTGAGAAAATTAATGCCCGTCATTCAAGTCACCCAGCTCTGCTGTTTGGTTTGAGCGATACCAACAGGCTAATTCAGTAGACTTTCAATGAGAAAACTGGCATAGTCCAGGGCAAGCCAGGACAAGGCCATCACCCTGCCTACAGGTCCCCACACCCTCCATTACCCTTCCTAGAAAACCCCAAGTGCAGGTCCACGAGGCTCCCACCATGGGAGGCCAGTCTCTGTAGTATCCCCAAGTGGCACCAGTCAGCCTGGGCTCTGGGTGGCCCCAGGGGACGTGAAGTCCCGGGTGCTTCCACTCCATGCCCTGGTAGGGGAAGCAGGGGTCTGAAGGTCACAGGTGCAAGCAGGTAGAAGCAGAGGACAATGAAGGAGGAGGATGCACACCTGGAATGGGTAAAGGGCTGCCTGGAGACCTGGACAGAGCACCAGGAGTGTCCCCAGGACCAGTATCATCCCATTTCTACAGATGAGCCCAGTGAGGTCAAAGGAGGTTAAGGCACTTGCTCAGGACTGAAGACATTGGTGTTGGACGCCTTATTTCAGCCTTCAGGCCTCCGGAGCCGTCGGAGAGGGAGTTTTGTTGTCCTGAACCTCTCGGTTTATGATACACGTTTCTGGCAGCTCCAGGCAACTGAACCAGGAGGGATCAGTAATTACAGGGTCGGGGTGTGGTTGTAAGGGCTCTGGGCAGTTGTGGGGTGCTGTAGCACTGGGGGGACAGCAAGGGCAGCTGCTCAGGTCTTGAGGTCCACCTGCCCCGGCTTCCTGAAGTTCAGGCCAAACCTGGTCGCTTGCTACCAGAGTAACTCTGCCTCTGTAGTCAGCCAGCTGGCTTGGCTCGTTTGAACCTAGGCAGATCCCAGCTCCTGTTTTCCTTTCTGAGCCTCAAGAACTTGCATTAGAAGTCAGTGCTTCCTAGGGACCTCCTGTCATGATATTCCCAAGTCTGGTGGTTTATTGCACCAATGAGCTGGAAAGGAGCCAATCACATGCCAGGAGGCATCCGTTCTCCCACATGGCATCCCAGCTTCTGGCCATCAGGTCAGAGACACACCCCGTCACAGGAGACCTGGCCACCTGCTGACTGCACAGCCCAGGAACAGTGACACCACCAGGACACCTTAGGAGGTCCTCCCTCCTCCTAAGGAGCCCATTCAGGGCCCCTGGAGAGCGGAGGAGGCTGCCACATAAAATGAAGGGTATGGAGAGCTTTAGTGATAGGGCCAATCCTTTTCTTTTCATATTTGCATTTTTTTAACTAAATAAAGGTGGTGATAAAGGTTGCACAGGAAAAATGGTTTAAAAGGATATATTCTTGATAATTGTATTGTGGTTATATAAGATGTTATCACTGGGCACAACTGTTAGGATGGTTGTTATCAAAAAAACAGAATATAGCGAGTGTGGGCAAGGATGTGGAGAATTGGACCCCCTGTGCACTGCTGGTGGGGATGTAAAATGGGGTGATGGCTGTGGACATCAATGTGGAAGTTCCTGAAAAACTGAAGATAAAATTACCATCTGATCCGGCCATTCTACTTCAGGGCACATACCCACACCAAGTGGCGGTAGGATCGTGAAGACGTGTTTGTACATCATGTCCGTAGCAGCATAACAGCCAAGAGGTGGGGCGACCCAAGCATCCACGGACAAATCAGTGGATGGAGAAAATGTGACATACACACACTGGACTATTACTCAGCCTTCAAAAGGAAGGAAATTCTGACACCTGCTCTATGTGGATGACCACTGAAGACATCATGCTGACTGAAATAAGCCAGTCACAAGAGGACAAATACTGTATGCTCCCACTCCTGTGAGGGACCTGGCATAGTGAGATTCAGAGACAGAAGTGGGATGGTGGTGGCCACGGGCAGGGGCAGGGAGAGTGGGGAGCTTTGTTCCATGGGGCAGAGTTGCAGTTTGGGAAGATGAAGAAGTTGTAGAGGTGGATGTGGTGATGCTTGGACAGCAGTCTGAAAGTTCTTAATACCACTGAGCTGTACATTTAAAATGATCAAAAGGGTAAATTTTATGTTAAGTATATTTTTCTACAATTAAAAAAAATAAAAAAGATATTCTCACTGGGCAAATCAGGATAAGGGTCATGGAAGTCTTCCCTATACTAGCTTTGCAACTTATATGTAAGCCTAAAATTTTATCAAAATAGAAATGTTAAAAATATTAATAAATGAACAAACCATATAAAGGGTAAAAATGTATTTGTAAATAGAAAAAACGTAAAGAGACACTAACTGTTGTTTTTATATCATTTCAGTAAAACATTTTTTTCCTTTTACTAATGTTATAGTTTTGTTGAAATGCACCTGTATTGTTACAATTAGGAAACAATGTTAAAACACACCTTAGTGTTATGAAGTCTCTGCTACTTTTCCAAACAGAAATTTGAGTCTCTTCTGACATCCAAGGACCAAAACATCTTATTTTAAGATCTGTAGCAAGGCACACAAATAAACAACTATTTATAGATTTATAAATCTGTACTTGTGATGCAAATAGACTTTCATAAAAGGAATTACAATCACCAGCATGGACTTGTAGCTTCCAGAACTGTGAGACAATTAGTTTCTGTGGTTCAAGCACCCCCGCCTGTGGGGTTTGTGACGTCAGCTCTGGCACACTAATCTGCTGGCCTTTGTCGCATCTTCCAAGCCAGCTTCTTTTCCTGACAAGCCCATATCAGGCCACTGAAGGGTATTCCACCTTTCGATTCAGCCATTGTTAGATTACACTCTCCTTCCCACGCTCTCTCTGAATTTGCTAAATTCTCGGGTGACGTCAGCACACATCACATCCAGCATAGGTCAGATGCTAAAACCAGGATGAGTTCTCTGTTTAGTTCAGCATTCGATAAATGTTTGCTGAGTGCCTAACATGCCCTGGACACAGCTGGTAGTGGGAACACAAGATGGGAGAGACCTGATTCCTGTGCTTGAAGAGCATGAGCGGGAGGTAGAAGGGGCAAGGTAGATGCAGAGACAGCTGGGAGCCTGCAGAATAAGTGAAGTGACCAGGCTATGCCTACACGGTTATGGGAGCACCAGAGAGGGGCACTGTGGTGACTGAGCAATGCCCCCTGCAAGGTGGCCACATGCTAATGCCCAGAACCTCTCCGTGTTACTTTTCATGACAAAGGGAAATTTACAGATGTAATTCAATTACGAATCTTGTGATGGGGGGATTACCCTAGATTATCCAGCTGGGCCCCATCTAATCACAAAGATCCTTTCAAGAGGGAGGGAGGAGTCAGAGTCAGAAAAAACAGCTGTGACAGGGGTGATGCTCTGTGCAATGGCCACAAGCCAAGGAGCATAGGCTGCCACTAGAAGCCGAAAGGCAGGGGACAGATCCTCCCTTCAGAGCCTCCAGAAGCAACCCGCCTTGCAGCACCTTGATTTTAGCCTCATAAGGCTCATTTCAGGCTTCTGACCTCCAGAGATGCAAGAGAATAAATTTGTGTATTTAAACCATTTCGTTTGTGGAAATCTGTTGGAGCAGCCGGAGGAACCTAATACAGGCCAGTGGTGACTCAGTGCAGGAGGGTCAGAGTGGGGACAGTGGTGCCTCCAGGGTGAGAGACTTCCTACGGGGACTTGGACAGCGGGCAGGAGACGGGAGAGCGGGGCCCAGCACAGGCCATCGCAGGTGCGTGGGGGGAGTGTGAGCAGCTGAGCATGGCTGAGGCACAAGGCCTCGGACAAGGAGCAATGAGCGCTGGGCTGGAAGATGGGTGGGGCCGGGCTGCACAGAGCCCTGGATTCCTGCCAAGGAGAGGGATTCGCAGCGAATGGCTATTAGGGGTCCAGTGGGGGCTTCACAGGGGGGCTACATGATCAGAGTTAAATATTAGGAAGAGCAGCAGCCAGGTGGATGAAGGATGGATTTCAGGAGACCAGTTACAGGTTTGTGGCAACAAGTTGGAGCAGAGCTGATGAAGGCCGGGGTAGAGGCTACTGAATGGAAGTGGCCTCAGTGAGGGGGGTGGAAAAGGCAGGATCCTGAGGCTGGTTGAATGAGGGAGCTGAGTCCTGAGGCCGGTTGAATGTGGGAGCTGAGTCCTGAGGCCGGTTGAATGAGGGAGCTGAGTCCTGAGGCCGGTTGAATGTGGGAGCTGAGTCCTGAGGCCGGTTGAATGAGGGAGCTGAGTCCTGAGGCCGGTTGAATGTGGGAGCTGAGTCCTGAGGCCGGTTGAATGTGGGAGCTGAGTCCTGAGGCCGGTTGAATGAGGGAGCTGAGTCCTGAGGCCGGTTGAATGAGGGAGCTGAGTCCTGAGGCCGGTTGAATGAGGGAGCTGAGTCCTGAGGCCGGTTGAATGCGGGAGCTGAGTCCTGAGGCTGGTTGAATGAGGGAGCTGAGTCCTGAGGCTGGTTGAATGTGGGAGCTGAGTCCTGAGGCTGGTTGAATGAGGGAGCTGAGTCCTGAGGCTGGTTGAATGTGGGAGCTGAGTCCTGAGGCTGGTTGAATGTGGGAGCTGAGTCCTGAGGCTGGTTGAATGAGGGAGCTGAGTCCTGAGGCTGGTTGAATGTGGGAGCTGAGTCCTGAGGCTGGTTGAATGAGGGAGCTGAGTCCTGAGGCTGGTTGAATGAGGGAGCTGAGTCCTGAGGCTGGTTGAATGTGGGAGCTGAGTCCTGAGGCTGGTTGAATGAGGGAGCTGAGTCCTGAGGCTGGTTGAATGAGGGAGCTGAGTCCTGAGGCTGGTTGAATGTGGGAGCTGAGTCCTGAGGCTGGTTGAATGTGGGAGCTGAGTCCTGAGGCTGGTTGAATGAGGGAGCTGAGTCCTGAGGCTGGTTGAATGTGGGAGCTGAGTGAGTCCTGAGGCTGGTTGAATGTGGGAGCTGAGTCCTGAGGCTGGTTGAATGAGGGAGCTGAGTCCTGAGGCTGGTTGAATGAGGGAGCTGAGTCCTGAGGCTGGTTGAATGTGGGAGCTGAGTCCTGAGGCTGGTTGAATGTGGGAGCTGAGTGAGTCCTGAGGCTGGTTGAATGTGGGAGCTGAGTCCTGAGGCTGGTTGAATGTGGGAGCTGAGTCCTGAGGCTGGTTGAATGAGGGAGCTGAGTCCTGAGGCTGGTGGGAGTTAAAGAAGGAGAGGAATCGAGCACCACAGCCCGGAGCCTGTCCTGGGGGCCTCAGGGCAGATGGACACGGAGCCCAGAGGCACCCTGAGCGGGGAGGTGAGCATGGCCGGCTGTGTACCTGTCACCTCTGAGATGTCTGACAGACTCCCAATCAGAAATGCACCCCATGGGAGAAGTTCAGGGAGCTGGAGATGCTAACAACTTTGGCTTGTAGGTAGGAGTTGAAACAATGGAGCGAGTGAGGTGGCTGGGGTGGGAGATGGAGACCCAACATTCAGAGAGCAGGTGAGGCAGGAGGAAACCCAGACGGAGACCAAGAAGGGGTAGTCAGAGGTGAGGGGAGTCACAGCCCTGGGACCGCGGAGAGTTCTAGAAGGAAAGCGTATTGGTCAGCTCAGGCTGCCGTAACAAAATACCACAGCCTGGGTGGCTTAAACCCCAGACATTTGTTTTCTCACACCTGTGGAGGCTGAAGTCCAAGACCAGGTGGTGGCAGGGTCTCTGCTGAGGCCTCTCTCCACGGCTGATGGGCGCCGTCTTGCCCCATGTGCTCACGCAGCCTTTCCCGTCTGTGTGCATCCCCTGGTGTGTCTTCTTCCTGTAAGGCCACCAGTCCTACCCCCCAGTCACTGACCCTTACTTACCTCCTTAAAGGCCCCAGTACGGTCACAGCACCAAATACAGGCACGTTGGGAATTAGGGATTCAACATATGGGTGGCGGGGGAGCACAATCCAGTCCATTATAGGGACAGTCCAGTGAAATAAATGAAACGTGTCAACTGTATTCAGCAATGAGGACATTCCTGATGAGGCAGGAGAACAGGTTTCAATGAGGCCGTGGGAAAGGCGCCCAAGTGCGGAGGGGCGAGTCGACTAGAAGGCCGTGAAGAGCTGGAGGCAGCCATGTGAGCCCATCCTCACTAAATCTGGATGCAAGGGGATGAAACAATGGGAAGAGAAAGTGAGACTGAATTGGGATTGTGTTGCCTCTGTAGGGCAGTACTGGGGTGACTTACTGCTGTTTATGGGGCTCTGCTGAATAAAGCTTTGTGGGGCACTTCTGGGTCTGCTTCTAGCCAGACGACTTGGTCCCTCTGAGGACAGTATGTTAGTAAGGTTCTCCAGAGAAACAGAACCAATAATATATGCGCACACATAAACATATGTATATTCACAGGAGGAGAGAGATTTATTATAAGGTATTGGTTCCTGGGATTATAGAGGCTAAGAAGCCCCACAGTCTTCCATCTGCAAAGGGGAGGGCCTAGGAAAGCCAGTAGTATAATTTTGTCCAAGTCCACAGACATGAGAACCAGGGGAACATCTGGTTTAAATACCAGTTCAAAGACCAGAGAAGATGAAAGAAGATGTGTCCACTCAATCAGTGAGGCAGGAAAGAAGGGGAGAATGTCTCCTTCCTCTGACTTTTGTTCTATTCGGCCCTCAATGGATTGGATGACGCCCACCCACGTTAGGGAGAGCCCGACCTGCTTTCTTAAATCCACCAGTTCAGATACTAATCTCATCTGGAAACATCCCCGTAAGAACACACCCAGAAGTGATTTTAATCTGGGCACCCCATGGCTAGTCAAGTTGACAGGCAGAATTAATCATCACAAACAGAATGCCCGTTTGTAGCTCTCTACACCATGAATATCTGTCCATCCACTCAAGGGATTTCTGTGTATCCCAAGGAAAGGCCTGGGAGGCTGGGGGAAGTCCAAGAGTGACCCCGAAGGGGGCGTGCTGCGATGGGTCTTTGCTGGCTTCAGCAGGACCCCCCACACCAAGCAGGCGGAGGACTGAAGAAGATGTGCAAGGTGCTGCACATCCGAGTAAAAACGATGGCCATTCTAAAAGCAGAGAGTCTCAAGCTTTCTATGAAGTAAAACAATGGGCAAGCTAGATGTGTGACATACTAAAAAGAAGCATTTGGAAAAAAAGCTAAGAACAGATGGCAAATGAGAGTGTTTGGATTGTCACGGAAGTTGAAGAAAGGAAGGAGGGGGTCCACCGATGGAGCACAAAGGAGTCGCTTTGTCGCTCACAAGAGCAATGGAAATGCTGAAAGGTCAGCTCGTTTGACAATTAATTGGAGCAAGATGCCCAAAGTATTCCATTCAGATGGAAGAGAACTTGAACGCCAGGGAAATTTCTGTGAAAACTTGCCAAGGGTTTTGAAGGATGAACTTAAAACTAAAAAGCCTTGGCATTTGCTCCGATTTTTCAAGGGGGGGGGTTGAAAAAATAAAGAAGAACACATGTTTTTCAGAAGAATAGTTACTGATCACAGACCACGATGTTTCTATTATGATCCAGGAGCAAAACATCACCGCTTGTGGTAGAAAGCTTCAACATCCCTAAGACTTAGAACAAACACCCATCGCCACAGCAGAAGTGAACAATGTGCTCATTTGTTTCACTGACATTGTCCTTGCTCAACTCATCCCAAAGAAGCAGAGAGTTGATCAGATTTTTTTATGCATAAATACAAAAGTGATGAGGAAATATCAGATTCCCTGTTAAAAAAACTCTGGCTGTATTTTGCTTCTCAATCATGTCTATGATCTATGCTCTTGTGTGCCATCTACGTTCTGTCACATTATTTTTGATGAAAGATTACTGACATCTTTCACCAGATAGGATTCCAAATGACTTTCAGTTGTTAAAATATTTTTAAAATCCACTTGCAAAGGAATCAGACTTGCAACCGTAGGTGGCGTTCAAAGGAAAGTAAACCACTGTTGTTTTAAGCCACCAAGTCTGTGATTTCCAACCACGGTCCTAAGAACCTAACACAGCCAGATAGATGGGTGAGAACATCCTACCACCACTGTGAGACACACGACATACAGATGGACAATGGGGAGATCATTAAGCAAAATACAACTCTGACGCTCAGCCTCTACAGCAATTAGTGCAGATGGTCAGGGCTTGGTCAGTGACTGCCACCTTCCCTAGTTTTGCCCTTTGCTCTCCCTCCCTTCCAACTCAGAACCAATCAGAAAAAGCCAAATATGCTCCCCTCACCAATCACATAGGACGTCCTGCTTCTACTTGGCCTGCCTCCAGCTCCCCGTTGACAAGTCAGGAAGCTTCTTCTGCCGGAGACAGGACCCTTTGCCTCCTCCAGCACTTCCCTCCACGTGTGCAGACCACCACCTGAAAGCTCCCTGTGCTCCACCACAAGGCTGTCTTACTCCTCCCTGCCACTGAGTCTCTGCCAAACTCAAGTGATGGCTCTCACTCCTTTGCTACGGCAAGCACTCATAAATAGCCTCTGATTTTTCTTGCTGGAATGTCGTCCTTAGTTCCACACCTGGGATTTGCAGGTGTATTACTTTGCTAAGGCTGCCATTACAAAATACCACAGACTGGGTGGCTTAAACAGAAATGAATTCTCTCACAGTTCTGGAGGCTGGAAGCCCCCGATCCAGGTGCCAGCAGGACTGGTTTCTCCTGAGGCCTCTCTCCATGGCTTGCAGACGGCCACCTTCTCACTGGGTCCTCACGTGGTCTTCCCTCTGTGCTCAAGCATCTCTGACATCTCTCTGTGTGGTCAAATTCCCTCCTCTTGTAAGGACATCGGTCAGCATGGGTTAGGGCCTTCCCTAACAGTGGCCTCACTGTAACTTAATCACCTTTTTAAAAGTCCTATCTCCAAACACAGTCACATTTCTGAGATACTGGGGGGTTAGGGCTTCGGTATATGAATTTGGGAAGGATAATTCAGCCCACGACAGTGGGGAAGACAATGGGTCAGCTGGGTAAGACAGAAATGTGTGAATGCCATCTTGATGAGCCGTGTCTCTCCCTTGTAAAAATGCGTTACCAGTTTATAGATTTTAGATGGTTTGTGTGCTACAGAGCTGGAAGGTTGGGGTGATAAGACGTGAAAGTGGGGATAATGGGGTACTTCCAAGTCAGTGTTAGGATGCAGAGAAGAGTCTGGGCCTTGAGCTACTGGCCTAGTAAACTGTGTGTTGAGGGAGGGTGGGCCAGGTGACTGTCCCAGCTTCTTGCACCGCTGTCCTGTCTTCTTGCCAAATCTGTGAGGTCGCCACAGAGAAGTTGTCAAGTGGACATACATATATTTCATACACAGGGCCGTGGCTTTGCCATGCAACCAAATTCCATGATTACTTGTTTCCAGGGTGGTGAATAGACCTAGAGGAGGAGGCAGTGGTCTGGCTGCTTTCTGTGAAGGATGTTGGCACCCAATGTTACAGCCCTATTTATTTCCCAAACCCTCCATTTCTATGTTTATAATGTACTTGAGGGCTTATATTCCAGATTAGGGGAGTGATTTTCCTTTCTTCTGGTGCCCTTCAGCCTTCCATTGGTCTAATCATCAATATTTACTCTCAGTCTTATTCATTCATCAGTTTCCCCACCCACCCAGCCATCTCCCCATTCATCTACCTAAACATGCAGCCATCCATCCATGTGTTTAGATCACGGTGTAGATACACAGGTAATACAGCACCCCAAAGCCCTGGAAGACACAGCAATGTGTTAACAATCATCACACAGCGTACTCAGCACAACACATGTACCTAGTACTCACAGCATGGGACGAATCATGCTTGGGAAGGTGGGAAGCACTTACACATACCCTCTTCCTTCAAACACTCCTCACCGATCAGTTTCCTTCTTTCTAGTATTGTCATCACCATGCCCCCCTCCCTGTGGCCCAAAATTTAAAAAGGGAGGTTAATAGACCCCAGACACCCCTGAGCATCCCCGGGCCCTGCCTTTCTATGGGGCTCTTCATCCGGGGTGGCAGGAAGAGAACTGACCGTGGGAGCAGGTGTTGCCACTGACCAGTTGTGAGCTCTCCAGTGCCTTGTTTCTCCATTCTGGCCTCAAATGCATCATCTATAAATGAGGGAGGTTGACTCTGACCTCTGCCTCATAAAATTATTCCCTGAAATGTCCAAAGCAGAGAGGACAGTGAAGACTGGACTCCCAAGACTCACTCTGATTTTGCATCTGAATACATAACACGTTAGTTTTAAGTAATAAAGTTTTTAAAAATAACAGTGAGTTATAAAAACTCTGCCCCAAGAAGCGGCTTCATGCTTATTCTAAGACCTCATGTTTCTCACTGCTCTTTGTAGACTGCCAGACTCCCGAGGGACTGAGCCCAGGGCTGAGTGACCCCCAAGGTCCCTGTGATCCCGTGACTTGGTCCTGAATGCTCTGAACATGAAAATGGCTCATGTAATTGAAGTGGCTGTGGATGGGAAGGACTCTGAGTGGGCTCACTGCGGCTCTATGACTGAGGTGGCATAATCATTTTCGGTGCAGGGGACATTTGTCCAACCTGTGGCGACCCTGCGTCACTCAAGTATGAGTAATGGCGATGATTTGTCCACAAAGCGTCATCCAGCTTCACGTCCACTCTAGATTTAGATTTGTTCCCTAGGACTTTTTATAGGCAAAAGCCCATTTTTGAGGCTGTTCACAGAGAAACGGGGAACGCCTCGAATGGAAAATAATTTGCACACAAGGGCCGTGCTCTGTTCTGTACAAAATGCAGGCAGGGATGAGTTCCAGAGTAGAGACGAAATGCGAGCGGCAGACTCACAACTGGGTCGGCTCTCCTGAAGCGCTGCCATGCCCGAGGATGGCAACCAAGCCTGGAAATCTACCAAAAGCAATACAGGGGCAGCTAAGAGAAAGGCCAGGGTCTCTCCCCACCTCCCAACTCCCCTCGGCTAAATCCTCTCCCAGGCCCTCAGCTAGTTCATCACCATTATCAATGGACTCTTTCTGAGCACCTACCAGCCCAGGGAACACAAAAGAAGCTCTTTTCTCTCTTTTCAGGCTTTGAGTTCCTAAAATGAACATTTGTAGTGTGTGACTGACAAGTCCTGGTGTGTGACCTGGGCCAGTTACCCAAAGTCACCTGCAAAATAGAGCCAACACAGCCCCTTCACAGGGCTCGTGGGAAGATTAGCAGGAGGCCTGGAGGCTGATGTCCGCTGTGCCCTGTGTTTGCATGCCCACCAGGTGAGAATGGTTTCCATTTTTTAAAAGGTTGCAAACAAACAAACAAAAAGACTGCCAACACAAACAACAGGACAGGCTGCATGGTAGTATGCTAAGCATAAAACTCTTACTATCTAGCCCTTCAGACAAAGTTTGCAGATCTCTGGCTGAATTCAAGGAAGAGATATACTTGAAAATAACTGGCACACAACCTCACACACAGGGACCACTTTGAAAAGGTGAAACTTCAGTCCAAAAAAAGACATTTTGGGAGTAACGTAGTACTAAGACAAGGGCAAATGAGGTTCAGCATCTGGGACAAAATTTGGAAGATTTACAGAATATATAAATATTTCTATTTGACCTCCCCCATGTTAGTCTATGAGGGCTGTTGTCACAAAATACCACAAACTCGGCGGCTTCAACTCCGGATATTTCTTACAGTTCTGGAAGTTGAGGTCGAAGATCCAGGTGCTAGCAGGTTTGGTTCCCCTGAGGCCTCGTTCCTTGGCGTGTAGACACAGTCTTCTCACTGTGTCCTCACCTGGCCTTTCCTCTGTCTGTGTCCCTCTGTCTATCCAAATCTCCTTCTCTTATAAGGACACCAATCAGATTGAGTTAAGGCTCGCCTGCTGGTGACTTTCACTTACCTCTTTAAAGGCCCCATCTCCAAACACAGTCACATTCTGAAGTACTGGGCATTAGGGCTTCAACATATGAACTTGGAGTGGAGGGACACAATTTAGCTCATAATACCCCCCCTTAAATTAAAAATTAACAATGTTTATCTATTAAAACAAATAATCCTTTTATACTAAGAAAAGCCATAACTGTGTTACAATGGGAAAGACCAGTTCAGTTTTTGTACCGTCGCCGTGAAACATTAACTGTAACCCAAATATCCATAACCCCCTCCCCCATTTCTCAGTCTCTTGCTTATACAGGCCAAGACCATAGGGACTAGTTTCAGCCCTCAAAGAGCACTCAGGAGCCAGTGGAAAACTCTCCAGCTCACCCTTCCTTTGCTATAGCAGCTAGAGCAGCTTAGTTTGTAGTGGATGGAGCCAGAAGCCTGAATCCCAGAGTCACCACGTGGAAGACAGCTGCTCTGGAGTCAGTTGAACTGCACAAAAATTGGTGTAAGAAATAAATCTTTATTGGGCAAGTCACAGTCAAGCGTAATCCATCTAACACACTGCTTGGCAGAGAAGAGATGAAACCTGAGGGTCATGGGAGGCATTCTCATCTCAGACCTGCCATGAATTCACTGTCTGACTTTGGATGAGAAGTTTTGCTCCTGACCCAGGCTTCCATCCTGCCCTATTCCACCTGGTTATGGTAACAAGGCCTAGAAAGAATAAATTTTTGTTATTCCTTAGGGTTTAGCATAATCAGTCAAAGGCTTTCTCTTCAAAATAGCTTTTGGGCCATATTCTAAGCAGAGAATATGTGTGTAAATAGCTCAGGCCCTTAAGCCAGCTGCAAATAATGCAGCTTCCTGGCACTGTTCTCCCTGAATGTGCCCTTGGTTAGTTTTACATTGCTCAGTTGATCTCTGTGTCTGCTCTACATTCAAGCTACTCTACACTCCCAGAGCTGGTTCCCCCAAATGCTCCTTATCTGCACACCAGCTCAGACGTGGATACACCTGCAGAAAGGGAATTTCAGGGACTGAAATGCTCCCTCACCCCCAGTCCCTTGATGCCACAAACATCTGATCTCTGATATAACTGTGTCCTGAAAACAGGTCCACAGAAAACAAGTACAAATATACACTCCATTTGGCTTTGGAACCAGATGTCTGAAAACCTCCCTTGACAAAAAAGCTGCCACAAATAATACACTCATTTACTACTCAGGAAATACGCTCCTTTCATTGAAAAGTGATGACATTAAGTTGAACCAGCTCCCAGAACTGCTCTGAATTATTCTTACAGTGCCTGTGGCACACAGAGGGTCCTACAAAGAAAACAAATACAGTAACTAAGAGGTTTCCAGAGCCCCCTAAAAACATCAGCCTTGCATTCTTTCTGAACTCGTTTCACTTTCCAACATGGCTATATAGAAAATGTTTTATTGGTTTAATCTAGTAAAACCCAACAGCCATTTCACAGCTGAAGTAAATAACAAGGCTACCCAGGGGTTGCTGCTTACTTGGGAGATCTGGTGAGACAGTCTTTCTCCAGCTTCAAGAGTCCGTAATACATGGAGGAAAGAGCGTGATGCCCAGAGTCTCAGGAAGCGATACAACTTTGAGAATGACTTAAAAATGCAAAACACCTGGCCCATGTGGGGACCTTAAAGTTATCTATTGTAGAAATGGCTGGATCTGTTGTGGACTTTCCCCTCTGTCCACAGCAGCCACACACCCTGATTTCTCCATGTTTTTGAGTCCTGCACCCCAGACCTGCTCTGGGGCCAGCTCGCTCAGGGACGCTAGGGAGTCCTTAAATCCCTTTCTGTTCTAAAAAGTTCTGACTGCTCAAAGAAAACATCGTCACCAAAACTAGGTATTAATTCTTGCCACCCACCCCCTGGCAAACTTCGGAGAGAGCTTCATGTAATGGAAACTGTGGACCTCTCACTAACTGCCATGCCAGTCTCTGAGTCACACTGTACAGGGGGACACAGGGTTTAAGTGAGGTGATATGTATGACAACCTTTTTGTGAATAGTTATGAATGATGTCAGAACTGGGACAATCCAACTGCCTGACCCTCTTCCCATTCCACCACCTCTCCCCTCTCCCCCATCCCTCACCAAAGCCTAAAACAACAAATCTGGAAGTAATGTTCACAGATGTCATCCTTTATGTGCTATTTTCAGAGTCTCCATGGGAGATGCTGATCCCCACAAAAGAAAAATGCTGCTGTGTCCTGAACTGCCATGTGCCATGTGTCAGTCAGACAAACTTCCACAGATGCACTTGTTGCCAAGTGACACGAAGCAGGGATCCTGGACTGGAAAATGCCCTTAAATACCCACTACTCGATTTCCACTTGTATCCTGTCCATTGCTGGGCCAAGAACTACACAGAAGATGGTATGACTCTTTGTAACATATTCAAAACTTCTAAGATTTATCAGCAAAATAAATGAAGCAGTCATAGTGAGGGAAAAGTGTATTTCACAGTCATTATAAAAGTACATATACTTAATAATGGTGACATAAATACAGTCCTTACTTATGACCAAATCATACAATTAAAGTTGACCTCCAGATTTCACACGACGATAGCTCAGTCACTTCCGTCAGTCATTACAGACTGACTGAGATCACGGGCACAGATGGATGAGATAGTCAGGGGTCAAACAGACAACACGCTTCGTACTTACCAAAGGGCTAGTCAAGTTTTCCATATAAATATAATAAAATAATAAAGAATTTAACATTTCTTCTTTCACTCAATTTCATAGATTTGTCAGGTGCTCACATACAAAAAATACAGTTTACCCCCCTTCCTCACTGCTCTCACCTCTCACTGGGTTGGGAATAAACCTGAGTTCACAGTTCAAGCTACCAATGGCAACGTGGTCAGTTAGTTGTTAGACGGTCTGCAGCTGTTCTTGAAGCATGCGAGGAACGAGAAACATGTCCCAGCGAGCTAATGGCACTACAGAAACACTCATGTTCTCAAGGGAAGTCGGATACGAGAGAGAGACATAAAGGGCCGGAAGTTCACAAGGCACAGGCACACGAGCCTACGGAGCGGGATGCTTACAGCGGGCCGCCCTCTTCACCGATCGAAAGCCAAACGCTTCATGTCAAATGGAGAGAGGGGGTCTTTTTCAGAGGCTTCTTTTCTTCTCTGCACTTAAACAGCTCTATGTTCAATGAAAAGCTCCAGAACCCTGTCGGAAGCCAGACACAGGAGTAATACCAACAGCCAGGAGCCTGAGTCCCTCCTAAGAGGCCCTAGAGCTGGAGTGATCCCATCCAGGGGGAAGCAGCAGCTCCAGGTCCTACCAAGGTCGGCCACCTGAGCATGTCAGTGCTTCGGGGATCAGCCGGAGATCGGTGTCTCCTTGCTCGGTCAGAGACGGGTGGGGAAGAGGAGGTCACCACCAGTAAATGAGGAAGATGAAGAACCACCCCACTGCTCACTGGCACAGGCTGGCTGCCAGTGGAGAGGAAGGTGGGCTTTGTAATTCTCAAGGGCCATGGTCTGTTTCAGAATCAGTGGGCCAAGAGGACCAGCCCTGGGGTGGCCACAGTGGTGGTTTCTGCTCACGCCTGCACTGGTCAAAAGCTGAAAACTCCAAGCTGTTGTATAACCTGTCTTTTGAGCTAACCACTATCCAACCTGTGCTAAGTATTCTTCTCTTTCTAATCCTGCTCATAACCGAGCTGTCCCCACTAAGTGCCAGGGCCCACGTGGAGAGAGCCACCCTGCAGGCTCCAGCTAGACACAGTCAGACGACACCGAGGTCCACAAAACGTGCACACAGGGACACAACCGGAGACACATCTTTGGTTCAATCCTTGGCAAAAGGTGTGAAAACAGAACATAGGCTCAAAGCCTGTTTGAGGAACACTGCTTTGCTCAAAGAAGGCATGGTACTGTATTTTTAACATGATCCCCATCAGGCAAACCTGTTCACAGCTCACAGCAAACTTCCAGATGCATCGAAATTCAACCTTAATATTTGCTCTTTTTTCTAAATAATCAATTGTAACTCTGTTCAACGCCTTCTGGAAGGATGGGGCTATGTTGATAGGATGGAAAGAACACGGTGGCTATCATCATGCCCCTCCTACAGGCCACTGTGGGCCACCAGCTCCTAAAAACATTAGCTGGTGACCTGTTAGGTACTCCATGCTTAGTCGCTCATGAAAACACAAGTTTGATGGAATCACTTCTTGTCTCTCCTCCCAGGTTTTAAAAAATCGTTACTTCAATTGAACAGCATCACACAAAGGAAAATCATGTTTGGAGAAGATAATTACACCATTAGCAGGTATCAACCAAAAAAGAAATAAATCTGCCAAAACCTTGCTTGGCAAATGAGTATCCCCTGTGATCTTTTCTTTCATCTGGGTCCCCACCATTTGGAGCAGTCTTTGCCCAGCTGCCCCTGTCTGCTCAGAGGGGTGGTGCTGGTGGTAAAGGCTTCTGCCTAGCTTCCTCTGAGGTTCCTGGGGTCTAGTGCAGTGGGTCACCAGCTGCCACCAGCCTGTAGGGATTCACCGACATGAAAAGAAGAGAGCAGGGCCTGCAGGAGCCACTCTATGATGCCACCGTCAGTCCCCCATGACTATCACCAACTGCTGAAAAGAGAACAATTCCATGAGAAGCACATATAAAGCCTGAAGTGAAGAAAGAGCTGGAAACAGTCTGTAATCTGAGTAGCCCAGAGGTGGATGTGTGGTTTTCAACCCTAAGCCCAGCAGAGGGAGGCGAGCAGAGAGCCAGTGAGTAGGTGGCAGGAGGAGGACACGAATGATTGACATTTCAGCATCTCCAGGGGGGTCCCTATGACAGACTGGGCTGCACAGGCTTGGGTCCATGGATTTCAGCTGGGACACTGCATGGCAGGAGGAGATGAGGCCAGGAAGGACACTCCACGCTAGGCCTTTGAATCCTCACACCCTGACAGATGCGTGGAGCTCTGTTCCGTTGCTTTCCTTAGAAACACGCAGAATCCCGCCAGGGGCCCAGGTCAGCACTGGCCCTTGACCCCATCTGCCATGTCAAAGGGGAGGCTCACGGGGGCCATGGGCTGCAGCGGAGGCATGCTGGCCTCCAGGGGCCTGTCCACGGAGGGCTGCAGGCTCTGATGCCGCTTTCTCAACATCTGTCCGATGCCCATCATGGGGAACCTGCCTCTGCTTTTCACACAATTTGGGCTCCCCAGGGGCTGCGTGGTGCTGATACTGGGAACCGCAGGTGGGGAGCACACACTCTCCTCTTTTGGGGGACTGTTCTTATCTTCGTGAGCAAAGGACACCAGAGTGGGATGCAAAGGAGTCTGAAGAGGTGACAGGCTTCCGGCCAGCAGGACTGGGGAGAGTGCCCGCTCACCCAGACTTGTACGAGCCAAGCCCCCAGGTGAGTTTAGAATCCTACAGTGATGGGTCGGGGAGAGCAGTTCTGTGTGGTCCTCACGGTCCACAGACTCGAAGGAGCGCACCATGTCCAGTAGCAGGGGGTCTTCCCGGGTGGGGACGCCGGTGCTCCCAGGCCCCTGCTGAGGGGCCTCCAGTCTCTTGACAATCCTGGGGGTCCTGGGGGGTGGGATGGGTATGAACTCCATGGAAGAAGAGGCCACACAATTGGAGTCTGAGGTTTTGCGGAAAATATTGCGGCAGCCGAAGGAATCTGCACCCAGGAAAGCAAAGGAAGTTGTAAGGATTGCCTCGTCAACAGTGTGCCCTTCTCCTGCCTGCTCCAACCTCCAGCTCAACTGAGACGGCGCCATGCCCAGGGAGCTCAAAGGAACTGAAAGCAAATGGCTTCGGCATTTGACTGTCCCCAAAGAAGACCAGAGAGTCTCTCTGGAATGGAGGGGAGAGAAGCTTGGGACACGAAGCCCTCTGGGTCCCCGTTTGCCTTGTGGTACCACTTAACACCTGCCCTTATTTTGGTTGCTTGAAGAGCAAAGGGCCTTTGGATGAAAAAGGTACATGGCTCAACAGAACAACACACAACTGCTGGAGACAGCTGACCAAGCTTCCTGAGGACCTGCAGATTTGGCCCTCAGATAACCAACATCAGAGGCGTGTATCCCTCATGACTTTCTTTTTTAATCTTAAAAAAAAATACATAACATAAATGTATCGTCTAGAGCCATTTTTAAGTGAGCAGTTCAGAAGTGTTCAGTATATTCACACTATTGGGAATCAGAACTCTTCATCTAGCACATCTACAACTCTGTGCCCACCGAACACCGATCCCCAGTCCTCCTCCCTCAGCCCCCGGCCACCACCTTCTATCTCTGAATTTGACCTCACTAGGTGCCTCGTATCGGTGGCATCCACGGTATCTGTCCTTTTGTGGCTGGCTCCCAAAAAGGCTCCTTCATGACCTTGGTCTCACCAGAGCCTCTTCCAATTCTGAACAGCAGTGAAACACTCTTCATCTATATACTTAAGGCAACAAGCCAATCCCCATGGTTTCCATCCCAAGTTGGCACAGACTGGAATCCAGGTTTGCAGTCTGTGCCAGAAAGGAAAGGGATAACCCCACAAATTTGGAGCTGAGGGAAATCAAGCCGAATTCCTTGGGAACAAGCTCTGTCTTAGCTTCCTTTTTATACCATCACATTTTACCCCCCCATGGGGGGCCCAGCTGCAGGAACAAGCTGTTGCCCACCACAGTGATTTCGGGAGCAGCCAAAGGTGCTGGGAACCCTCTTCCCCTTATATAAATAAATACACAGATGCCGAAATAAATCTCTTCCCTAGGCCAGCACAGATGCCTGAGATTCATCAGCAGAAAAAAGTAAAATCCCATTAACAGCTAAGGTCTCCAGGGTTCCAGCTGGCACGTATGCAGCCCCTCCCCTCCATGGCTGCCTGCTCCCAACCTGTACCGAAACCTCTTCCCTGCCTGGCCCTGCACCCTCCACTTCCTCAGAGGTGCGCATCCTGAAAGGATGCCTCCCACACACGCCCACCAATCTCCATCTCCCGCCAGCCCCCAGGCCGCTGACCTGGACACTGTACTGCTCCCAGCAAACAGGGCATGGTCGCCAGCCTCACCTTGTGAGCATACACGCCAGCTCCTCTCCATCCCACCTTCTGGGAGGCAGCAGCTACACTGGTCAAGACAGAAAGCTCTAGAGCCAGGCTGCCTGATTGGAAATCTGGATTCTACCACTTACCAAGCTCTCTGACTTTGGACAACTCTCTGTGCCTATTTCCTCCTCTCTGGAAATGGGGGTGAAATAATCTCATGGGGTGGAGAAGAGCTTGAAACAGTGCCTGCCACAGAGTGAAGGGCACCTGTTAGCCATTATCCAGGCTCCAGGCACGTCTAAGAAAGTATGCTTTCAAATCCCAGGATGAAGGAAAAACTCAAAGGAACAAGTGACAGCTGGCCCAGGAAAGTACCACGGAACTAACTCCAGCTCTGGGGTGGCAGTTACCCCAAAATGTGCAGCGCCAGCCCAGACTCCCTTGGTGATAGCCAGGGGGTGCCGCTGTTAAGGGCCCCAACTTGCTGCTGATTACAAAGCCAGAAAGGAGGCTCCACCTACTAAGGAGGGCCAGCAGAGTCGCTGCAGTAGGACTGTTCTCTGGGTGAGAACCAGGTCTCTCCTAGTGTAAGACCTCTTCATATTTAAAGCAAAGGGATGGAAGACTGAACTCCACAATCTCTCCCATCCCCCTGCAGAAATAAGAACCTCTCCTCTACCCTACGGTTCTGCTGCAGGACACCCCTGGCTCCCTGGGCCCCCTCTCCCATTCCTCGGGCCGTGATAAGCCTATATGATGCTTGCTTCCCGCATCCCTCAGTGTTTGTCCCAGAGGAGGGATACTTGGTTGTCATTTACCTGATGCACTGGACCCTGACCCAGCCAATGCCTCTCCCTCCTTTAATCCACCCAATAGCTCTGACAGATAGGCTTCCCTTCCCAAGTGAGGGAACCAGTCAATATCCTCAGAGGGTAAGGAGCCTGGGCCACAACAGGCCACAGAGCCCCACAGCAGACCCCAGCCTCCATCAGTCACACCCCAGTGCCTCTCAGGGTCCACTTCTCCAGAGGCTGTGTGAGGGGTTCACAGCGGCCACACAGCTCGACACGAGCAGTCTGGAGGGGAGCCCGTGCTGACCCACCTTTGTCAGGGAAGCCGGACTTGGGGGCCTTGCGGTCCTTCAGCAGGGCTTTGGCATTCTGAATCTGCGAGGCGAGCGAGGCCGAGGGCTGTTTGTGCGAGGGCGGGTTCTTGTCGAACTTCTTGGAAAATGGCCGATGAAGAAAATCCCCTCTTTTCTCTTGTTCTTTGGGCTTTTCATCCTTTAAATCAGAAGCAAACATATGTACTCAGATGCACACGATAGTGAAGTAGATGCAAGAAAGCCCAGCTTCTCAAAACTCTCTGCTCTCAGCTGTTTGGCTGAACAAGAGAGGAGCCGAGGCCCAGCGCATGCACCAGGGCCCCCACCTCCCCGTCCCTGGGCTGCGAGCCGGCTCAGGACGTGCCCAGCAACCTGCGCTGCGCTGCCTCAGGCTTCCGGCAAGAGCAAGGTCATCCCTAGGAGGTCAGTTATTCTAGGACAAGCTGCATGGGCAAGCAGAGGAGGACTTCTGGAAATCTGCCATCTTAGTTACAGTCGGGCCCTAAGACTGGGTCCAGGGTGTGGTTGGGCAGAGGCAGCCTTATAAAGAACACGTAAATGGCTCCCTCCATCTTCACTTCAGTTTCTGCATTTTCGGTCAAGCCGAGGAGGTAGACAACACACTCATGGAGCCCTAAGGCATCCTGGGTGAGTTTCTGACCCTCTCCCACCCTCTGGTCACGTGAGCACTTGCTTGTGTTCTCAAGACCGGCACTGTTCAGCCACTCCTGCTCTAGGTCTTGCCTTACCGAACTCAGTTATGATCCCTCTGGCGGGAATGAATTTGGCTCTTTTATATACCTTCAACCCCACAGCCTCTGGCATAAAGCCAGACATGTAGAGACAGCTTAACAAACAGTTACTGAAATGCTAAAAAAAGAAAAAAACCAGTGGAAAACAAACAGATTTAAATTGAGTTCAAGCTTCTGGGAAGAGTAAAAGTTCTTTTTCTGGCCCTAAACACTGTGTTTGGTGTTTCCTGTTCAACAGGCAACTGAATCCCTGGCCTCACCACAAATGAGGGAGGAAAAAAACAGATTTTTACATTTTTGCCTTGAACTTTAAGAGCATTTGCAACTCGAGAGAGCTCATCCATTTCTCATTGAGGCTGAGAGGCTTCTCAGGGAACATCCCCTTGTGCCTGTCCAGCCCTTTCTAAGGAGGATTTCAAAGCCTTCCAGAGTTGGGGTTCATGATGTTCCGGTTCTGAGTGGAAGGAAATGGGATGTGGGCATGCCCAGCCAGGCCTTGAGTGTCACCGTGAGGGTAACAGCTCCCCGTGGTCTGTACCCTGGCCGCGGTGGCTCATCCCCAGTGGACATGAGGCAGGAAAAGGGGAGGCCAAGTTTCTGCAAACTCCTTCCCCAACAGCTGAACAGCTGCCACCAGCCTTTCCTGAGGTTCCTGAGGACCCTGGGAGCCAGATGCTGCAGCAAGGGCATGACCCATAGTGAGGCGAATCCTGCCATCCCCTCACGGAGGAGGGAATGCCCGGAGAGGTTAAATAATTCACCCAGGAGCCGATGTTCTTAACCCTTGCCTCCCAGCCGCCCTCTGGAAGCCTGACATAGGGCCAGGCGAATCCAGTGGCACGGAGAAAGGCCAGACACAGCAGTGGCCAGGGGTAGGGAGCAGGCTGCAGTGGTGGGGCTCCAGGTGGGTATCTGGGAAGCCACAGAGGAGGCCATGTGCTCCAGGTCATTGTGCGGATGCTAAGAAGCGGGAAAGGGGGCTGGGTCAAGGCCAATCATAGTGGCCACCTCTCCCCGCTTCTGTGAAACCTCCCCGGCCCCCACTCTAAGGCAAGGGAGAGCCGGCTTCCACACACCCTCTGTCCCTAAGCCTCACAGGGGACCATGCCAGCCTGTCCTGAAAAGTCTGGCAGAATCTCCTCCTTTTGCTCCATTCTCTCTCTGTTCTTAGGAGAAAAGGCACCAATTCTACCTATTAACACCTTAAATAGAGAAAAAAAAATCAAATGCACTTTTGCAATACACTGTCAAACAGCATTTAGAAGAAAAGATGAAACTGCAGTTCCCGCCTTTCCAGGATTTTAGAAGAAAGCCCACAGCCTCCTCTGGGCTGCTCGGTGAGCCCGCGCTTAGGGCTGCCAGTGGCCTCACAGGCTCACCTCCTCTCCACTCCGCTCTTCCAGGTCCTAACGCTAAAGCACCAGGATGTAAAACTTATGGGGGCCATTATCTCCACCCAGAAGACTTCATTAGCCCCAAGAGGAGTACATGGCATGTGAGTGTTCTGTAGAAAGAGACCAGTGTTGACCCTAGAAATCTCTCCTGTAACTGACAAAGGGATATTTGGCAAGGAGCAGAAAGCCCACTGTGGGGGCAGAAGAAAAGGAAAATGGGCTGAGGACTGGAAACTTGAGGAAACCCTGCTAAGGCCATGCTGCTGAGCTTAATCCCAGGATCCTGCACCTTGGTGTTTCCTTCAACTCTCCCCTCCCCTCCAGAATGCCTTCCTCCAACCTAAAAGAATGGGTGATTTCATAGTGCCCAGTTTCTAGGGGGATGCCAAGAATTCACCACCTGACCACTCTCCACTGGTGTCACGCCACTGGGTCAGTCCACATGGAGGGGTCCACAGCCCACAGGAACCACGTTTGTTCACAACCAGCCAATCACAGAGCCTTCCACACACAGGTCACCAAATACAACCCGCCCTCTAATTTCACCCTTGCCTTTGCAAGGCCTATTTCTCCAGGAGATTTCCTAGGGAGCAGGATGCCAAACTGCCTTATGTAACAGGAAGAGATCTTCAGAGGGACTGGTTATGCTCCCCCTTCAAAGTGCCTGCTCCCACTCCCGCGCTCCCCTCCCAGCAGAGCTGCTGTCCGCCAGGCCTCCCTGGCTTCCTTCTGATTCGCTGGGGCAATGCCCCCCACACCCGTGTGCGCCTGAAGGTGGCGATGGAACCGAAGCTGTGTCCGCAGGTACTCTGCATCCTCAGGCCAGTTCCAGACTCTCAAGGCAGACCAGACAGGGGCCCACACGAGGCCTCGGAGGCAAGCCCCACACGGAACAGCTCCTTGTTTTCTTTAAACCATTTTCCACCCACGGCACACGTGCATGGACCATCACCAAACTGGACACTTTGAAAATGTGGCCTGTAAAGGAGTATGTACCCTTTAAAAACTGTGGACTGTTTGATGTAGGGGAGGAAGAAGCCAGTGGTGGTGACCCACTGGACGTCTGGAAGGAGATGTCTGCAGGCCCCACAGCCAGCGGGAGAAGGAGGCCAGTCCTTGGCTGGAGACCTGCGACACTGGGGCCCTTAGACTGTTCGTTGTGACTCCGGGCTCCTGCATTCCAAAGAGCCACACCTCACTCCCTTCTTTCCCCGGCTTGCTCATTAGGGTGTAGCAAGATGACCTGCAGCAAGTCACATGCAGAGCCAAGCATGTAGTTATAGCAGGACAATAAAAAAAAGTCAGCAAAACATGGAAAGCACTGATTTGATCTGAGGGAATTCCATTAAACCCACCCACAACAGGAATCTGCATGTTTTAACTCAGGACAAGGACAGGGGTGCGCAGAGTCCAGAGCCCCGGGCAGAGATCCACCAACCTTTAAGGCCATATGTTAAAGTTAATTTCATGTGTCAATTTGGCTAGGCCATGGTACCCAGCATTTGGTCAAGCCCCAGTCTAGATTTTGCTGTGAAGGTATTTTTGAGATGGGATTAAAATTTAAGTCAGTAGGCTCTGTGTAAAGAAGAGTACCCTCCATAATATGCAATCAGTTGAAAGCTTTAAGAGCAAAAGATTGGTGTCCTGAGGAAGAGGGAATGCTGTCTCTAGAAGGCCTTGGAACTCAACTGAAATGTCAGCTCTTCCCTGGATGTCCGAGCATGAGACACGCACACAATACCCCTCGTTGGTTCTGCTTCTCTGAAAGCTCTGACTCATCTATCATAACCCCCCGTGTTCTTACCTGCACAGCATGGAATTCAAGGTCTCTTGTCCAGGTGTCCAGGGAGCCCTGTGAAAAGCAGCATTTTTCAACAACTCAAGAAACTGCACCTGCTGTTGATTCCCTAAACTCTCTCTCCCACCACTTGCAGCTCTGAGAATTATTGATTTCAATGTTTATAGACAAGAAACCAAACTCCTATATTGTCATGGAAGCAGGCAGCAGATGTCCTTATTCATGTATCAAGTAGATGTGCTAGGTAAGCTTTTTATTAAAAAGGGTAAGACACGTAAGGAGAAGTGCTCCACTGATGACTAAGCAGTTCAGTTCATCTTCTCCAACAGCAAAAACACACATGGAAATGGCACCCAGATCATGAAACAGAACCCAGCGGGCATGGAAGTCCCTCCTACCCCCACCAGTGTCCCCTCCCAGTCCCCAAAGGTAACTTCCATTCTGATCTCTAAGAGCACAGATTCTTTCACCTGATTTCAAACTTCATTTTTAAAAGTTATATAGATTTTGAAATGAGATAGAAAGTAAACATTTTAATATTTTACCTTTAAATCCTTGTTGCAGGTTGAGCTGTATTCCCTCAAAATTCCCACTGTGGAGTCCTAACCCCCAGAAACCCGGAATGTGATCTTATTTAAAGACAGGGCCAGGACAGGCCCCTCTTGCCCTCCTTGAAGCCTTGGGGACAGGGAAGGGTGAAAGCCCGCTCTCCCATACCTCAGAGAGGCGGCCTGTTGGTGACCTCTATAGAGGTCATCGGGTTAAGATGAGGTCATGAGGGTGGGCTCTAGCGCCATGAGACTGGCATTGCGGGGAAGGCCATGAGAAGATGCAGGCAGAGATCGGGGTACTGCTTCTCCAAGCCAAAGAACACCAAACATCGCTGGCAACCAGCAGCAGCTGGTTTTCCCCACAGCCTCAGGAGGACCAGCCCTGCTCACACCTTCGGCTCGGATTTCCAGCCTCCAGAGCCGTGAGACAATAAACCTCTAAGCCCCCTGGTTTGTGATGCTTTGTTACAGCAGCCCTAGCAAACTAATACAGTCCATCCATCACCAACCGCATGACTTTTCTTCCCAATTAGTTCCATTTTACATTTTCCTACAAATTAACATTATTTTTAAAAACTTTGAACAGAAATGGCTCCTTATGGCTATAAGAAGACAGTTTAAAAATGATGACTGCCCTGCCTTAACCCCTCAGTCCTCAAGGGCCTCTTTTTTTGGAAGAAATGTCCCAGGGGCACATGCCTGAGGTTTTTAGATGAGACACGTGTCCCACTTCTACAAACCTGCTCCCTGCCTTGTAGAGGAAGAAGTGGCGGAAAGCACAGTAAAGGCATAAAATCATAGCACTGCAATCGCCAGAGGGAAGTTTTTTTCAACTTAATTCAGCTCCTCTGTCTCCTAGGAGAGAAAGAACTGGAACTAAGAACAGGAGGCCTGCTTCCTGTGAATGCAGGGGCACAGCCCTGGGCCACTCCCTGCCCGCTGTGCACAACTAGAATTTCCCTCCACCCCTGCCTCTCCCACCTGCCCCCTACCTGCAGCTGGGCAGTTTCCCCTCCTGCACCACCTGATGGCAGCCAGAGTGAAACCCACAGAGTGGAGGTGCCTAGAAAATCTGGGTTCTTTCAGACTTTCTTAACACTTTTTCTAACTGGCCCCATTCTACTTCCTAGGTTCCAACAGGGACAAGTCAAGTACTTTAGTGATAGCCTGTAACTGAATCAGCAGATGTATCACTTCAGTTTTGAGAAAACAAATGGATCATAGGAAATTGAAATGCTATTTTCCCATGAGTGTTCCTATTTAAACCCTAACTGTTAAAATATTTCAACAAATGTTTAAAACGCTCACCATGTGTTTTTAGGCCAAAAGAAATAATTATCTAAGAAAAATAATCTGGATGAAAAAAGAGGGACCTTTCCTTCCACAGTTCTGAAACTTTCAAACACACAGCCGCAGGGGAACAGGTGCGAGGGTATCCAAGGAGTTGGGCACCAGCAAGGTGGCTTAGAAGCCATGGAGGGCACACACATGGGAGCACTTGGTGCGCCTCGGTTTGCGTGATTACTTGAGGTCCTAAGAACCAAATGCAAACCAAGAGGCAGGGGGTCTCACAGTGAGTCTGCAACCCCTGGGCCGCAGCCAAGGTGACCACCCTCGGTGCAGGTGACTATCAGAGGTCCTTCCCTGCCTTAGGGCTTGGCCGTCTGATGATGACATGTGAGCTGTGCACTGTTCTGCAGGTGTTCCTCCTACTTTGATCAAGCTCGGTGTCCCACCTGGAATGGCCCTCTTTTCCCCAGTTGCTGTCCTAGTTCTACCCATTTTCTGAGACTCAGGTCAGGATCCACTTGATTCTTCCCTTGTTCATTTAGCAAATATCTATTGAGCACCCACTTCGTGCCAGGCATCCTGTAGGCTCTAGGGTTACTGTGAGGAGCAAAAGGGACACATTCCCTGGTCTTTTGGAATTCATAGTCCAGCGGGGTAGAGAGACATTAATCAAATAATCCTGAAACAAACAAAACACTGCAAAAGGGGTACAGTGAACCCCAGGATGCAGAATGTGATGTGACAGCCTGTACTGGAGGGATGTGACCCAGGGGCAGAGGCCAGAGAATGGCAGAGGGCCACAAGGAACTGACGCTGCCATGGGATGTGGAGATACAAAGACATTAACTCAGCAAAGAAGGATGGGGAGAAACACTCTGGAGGAGAGAACAGGGTGTGCACAGCCCTGGCAGCCAAGAGAACATAGAAGTCTGGAAGGCCCATAGATCTGAATACAAAACAAGAAGCAGAGCTGTGTGTGTGGGTCTGGGGAATCAGGCTGGAGAAGCAAGCAGGAGCCAGTCCGATTCATGACATGGTGGCCATGTCCGAGTTTGCCTTCCAGGTTAAGGAAGCCTTCCAAGGTTTCAAGCAGGGAAGTGACAGGATCCAGTCTGAGTGCAAATAGCAGCTGTTACCGCCCAGGCATCCCTACAGACCCACACTCAAGAAAAAGCCGGGAGAACTTCTTTCCTGGTGCCATTCGGGGCTGGTGGAATCAGAATGAAGCCTACGTAGGGAGAGGGAGGAGGGCCCGGCAGCCCGCTGGCCTCCCACGGAGAGTGGAGGAAGGGTCCGTTTTTTTATCTCTCCTCAAGAAGAGGATTCCCGGGTGTCCGGGGAGAGGCTCCAGTGGCAGGGGACATTGGGCACATGGACGAGGCTCCCGAGGGAAATGGACATAGGTCTCTGGGAAAATCACAGATGCAGAGGAGCCCCATTTGATGAAATGGCGAGTAGGGAGTCCAGGGACAGAGGAATCTGGAGTTCTCAGGCATAAGCTCTTTACAAGACTAACTTGGGGTGCGAACTTGGGGCAAAATGCCAAATGACACTAGAGTTTACTCTGAAATGAAAGAATCTTGGTATTTCCTCTGAGGCATGTGCTCGGTGGCATCAGGTTACCAGGCAGAGCTGACTGGAAAAGCTTGCTTTCACCCAAAACTTTTTCCCATTCCTCCTCTGTCTTCTGATGCTTTGAGTTATGTTCACTTACATATTTTGAGCATCTCGTTTTCACCTTTTAGAGACCTGACAGTGGTTTCCAACCTGGTTCTCCCCAACGGAATTGTCCAGGAAACTTAAAAAAAAAAATACTGACCCCTGAGTCCATACCCTGAGATTTGATGGGATCTGTCTGAGGGACAGCCTGAGCACACAGACGTCTAAAGGCTTCCTGGTGATTCTAACACAGCCACAGAGCACTGAGCGGTGGCAGCTCCACCGTAAACCATCTCTCAAGGGCTCAGTTAAGTGAGTAGGCCTTTGTCTTCTCCTACTTCTGCGTCCACAATAACTGGTTTCCTTTCCACTCTCCTCCCCAAATGGAAATCCATTCTCCCTAAGCAGTCCTGAGTTTTGCTTTGAGGAATCACTCACCTCATAGGGCTCCTTGGTGGGCCTGCCCTTTTCGATCTGGTAGAGCTGGGTCTTGTAGTACATGCTGTCCTGGATGTCAGATTTCTACCACAGGAGGAGAGAAAACAAGCATGACCTAACTCACAGGCAACAGAAATGTCCATTAAGCAGACATTAACTTTTAAAGCCAGGGCTCGGCTGACAGAGCGCCGACAGTAGTTGTCAAGCCAGTTAATCACAAGGCAAAGCCTCATCTGAGGCCGGCTTGCAGGCAGAATGCCCTGGACCCAGAGTCAGGTGACCTACCTCTGGCACTGGCTCTGCCCAGGTGATTCTGGGCAACGTCTCTGCTCCTTACTGGCCTCAGATGATTCATCTGTGCAATGAAGGCTACTCTAAGATGGGAAAGCACAAACCAAGTGCATGAGCTAACGATGACTTATTTTACTGAACTACTAAATAGGATACCAGTCTTGCTTATTTGCTTATTTAAAAATAAAACCTTTTTCCCATTCCTCCTCTGTTGTCTGACACTTTGAGTAATGCTCACTTGTATTGAGCATCTCATTTCCACCTTGTCTGCTCAGTGGAATTGTCCAGGGAACTTTAAAAAAAAATAATGACCCTCCCCCAATAAAAGTCACAGCAATTCATAATAGAGCTTAAAGAAGATGACAGACAACTGCAACTCAGATGACCCCGGTGCCTGACTGAGGTACAATCCCGCCTGGTGACAGGTGGAACTAAATGATTAATTAGTTGATCAACCAAAATATTCACAGAAGCCCTTCCAGGCTCTCCAACGTAAAATCCATGCTTTTTGGTTTTAGAAGGAAGAAATCAGAACCAAGATAGAAGGGGAGAGATGACCAACAATTAAGTACAGGATCTTACTTTTTTAGTTCTATAGTTTCCGTAAATGATAGATGGTTTGTTGGTAATTGGCTGATGAGATTAATAACTGGAACAGTGCATACAGTGCAATTAAATTTGCCATGCATGGAAATTACTGAGTGGACCAGCTGTAGCTGTCTGTGGGGATTAATTCACTCTAGTTAAAAGCAGCCATTGGCCTAGACCCTGGTTCTCAGACCAGGTACATCCTGTGACTTAAAGGTTAAGTGTGAAACATGACAAAATAAAACCCTTCTCCAGTTAAAACTACATTCACTGTGTTTCCAGGGAACAGTCTCAGTGGACAAAGCCATGCTCAGCTTTAGTACATGGCAACATTTGCAGCCCCGATGCTGGGCAGAGCAGAGGGACAGAAACACAGCAGATAACAAGGCACCCAGACAAATCAAGATACAGCCTGAGCTTCCAGACATGTAAGGGTGTAACCACAGTTTGTATCCATGGATGTAGAGGTAGACACAGGGCAAAAAGCATTTAAAAAACTAAAGTCCCTCCATCATCTTGGTCAGCATAAAGACCAATAACCAGTTCTGCCAAAGAAGAATGTGTGCATATGCAAACTTAACTCAGGGGAGCAGCAATGTCATCCTTTAAATACGTGAAATCATGAACTTCACAGTTAGTTTCATGGGAACACTTTTTCAAAAACTAACTTTTGAACAACATTCAACATTTGAAAAAGAAATCAGTGTGTTGATCCTCTTTCCTTCCTTTTACCTGACAGCTATTTAAATTCTTAACTATTGTTCCTCTACCATTGTGGCCCCCAAATGGTGTGACCTTGAGTCCACATGAGTGAAAAAGTTGTATCTACAATATATGCATCTTTATTTATAAATTATAAGCATGTACCATTGTACTAGTACATCACGCACTAGGAGTCTAAAAGGAAAAGGTAAGAAAGTGATGTGGGAGGAACTTCCAGGAAGATGGCGGTGTGAGCAGGGCGGCAGAAATCTCCTCCCAACACTATATTTATCAACGAAAACACAGAAAATACATCTATTCCTAAAAGAAAGACGAGAATACACAGGAAAGCGCACAGCGTGCAGCTACACCCGAGAGGACTCGGCACCCCAAGAGGCGGGTAAGATACGGAGCCGCGACCCGGCGGGACCCGAGCCCTCCCCCACCCCAGCGCACCGGCGGGAGGAGAGGATTCAGAGCCGGGAGGGAGTGGAAGTGCACCCCGCGAAGTAGCCAGCCCCGGGGATCTGCGCGGGGAGCGCTGACCCACATTGCGCAGTGCAGCGGAGATTGGAGAGACAGAGGGGCAGGATCTGAGCGGGGAACGCGCCAGGGGGCTTGCAGCCGGCTCCCGGAAGGAAAAAAAAAAAACGCGCGCTTTCTTCAGCGGTCTTAAAGAGACAGGAGCCCAGCGGAGGAGCCGGATCGCCCCAGCACACTCAGCCCAGCAGGCTGGGAGTCCTGGGGAGTTTCAGACGCTTAGCTGGCGACTGAGGAAGCGTAGCCATACTTAACACTTCTCACTGAGATCAACAGCCTCCTATTCGTTCCCACCCCTGCCAGAGCGATAAAGGGCCCTGCGGAGCGGCACAGTCACAGCTGTGGAATAGTAGGGCAATAGCGCCACCCAGAGCATTCCCACAGAATCTACGTCCGGTGGGCATTTTTTTTGTTTTCTTTTGTTTTGTTTTTTTGTTTTTGTTTTTGTTTTTTCTTTTCTTTCTTTTTTTCTTTTTTTCTTTCTTTCTTTTTTTCTTTTTTTTCTCTTTTTTTTTTCTTCTCTTTTTAAAGTCTTAAAGAGCCCAGCTGACATACGTGGCAACTATCAGTGACCAAATTATACAGCCATGAAAAGACAGAGGAATATGGTTCAGACCAAAATCAACCAGACAACCCCAGAGAGGGAGTCTGAAGGGATGGAAATGCACAGCCTCCCTGAAAAAGAATTTAGAATAAAAGTCATTACCATGCTGATGGACCTACAGAGAAATGTGCAAGAGCTGAGGGAGGAAGTGAGGGAACTGAGGAAAGACAATACAGAAATCAGACAAGCGATCGACGGGCTTAACAGCAGAATGGATGAGATGCGAGAGACTGTTAATGGAATAGAAAACAGAGAACAGGAGTACAGAGCAGCTGAGGCAGAGAGAGATAAAAGGATTTCTAGGAATGAAAGAATATTAAGAGAACTGTGTGACCAATCCAAACGGAACAATATTCGCATTATAGGAGTACCAGAGGAAGAAGAGAGAGAAAAGGGATAGAAAGTGTCTTTGAAGAAATAATTGCTGAAAACTTTCCCTCGCTGGGGAAGGAAGTAGTCTCGCAGTCCACCGAAGCTCATAGATCTCCCAACACAAGGGACCCAAGGAAGACAACACCAAGACACATAATAATTAAGATGGCAAAGATCAAAGATAAAGACAGGGTATTAAAGGCAGCTAGAGAGAGAAAAAAGATCACCTACAAAGGAAAACCCATCAGACTATCATCAGACTTCTCAACAGAAACCTTACAGGCCAGAAGAGAATGGCATGATATATTTAACGTTATGAAACAGAAGGGCCTCGAACCAAGAATATTGTATCCAGCACGATTATCATTTAAATATGATGGAGGGATTAAACAATTTCCAGATAAACGAAAGTTGAGAGAGTTTGCCTCTCATAAACCACCACTACAGGATATCTTAAATGGACTGCTCTAGATGGAAGCACACCTAAGGCTAAAAAGATGTCACCAGAGAAAAAAAAATCATAGCAAAGAAAGCAGACCATCCAAATACCAACTAAAGGCAAAGAATAAAACACCTATTATAGAAAGAATGGAGGAGGAGGAATAAGAAGGGAGAGAAAGAAAGAAACATCAGACTGTGTTTACAATAACTTAACAAGAAAGTTAAGTTAGATTGTTAGATAGTAAAGAAGCAACCCTTGAACCCTTGGTAACCACGAATCTAAAGCCAGCAATGGCAATAAGTACATATCTATCAATAATCACCCTAAATGTAAATGGACTGAATGCACCAATCAAAAGACACAGAGTAACAGAATGGATAAAAAAGCAAGACCCATCTATATGCTGCCTACAAGAAACTCACCTCAAATCCAAAGATATACACAGACTAAAAGTGAAGGGATGGAAAAAGATATTTCATGCAAACAACAAAGAGAAAAAAGCAGGTGTTGCAGTACTTGTATCAGACAAAATAGACTTCAAAACGAAGAAAGTAGCAAAAGATAAAGACGGACACTACATAATGATAAAGGGGTCAGTCCAACAAGAAGATATAACCATTATAAATATATATGCACCCAACACAGGAGCGCCAGCATATGTGAGACAAATACTAACAGAATTAAAGGAGGAAATAGACAGCAATGCATTCATCTTAGGAGACTTCAACACACCACTCACTCCAGAGGACAGATCAACCAGACACAAAATAAGTAAAGACACAGAGGCACTGAACAACACACTAGAACAGATGGACCTAACAGACATCTACAGAACTCTACACCCAAAAGCAACAGGATACACATTCTTCTCAAGTGCACATGGAACATTTTCCAGAATAGACCACATACTAGGCCACAAAAAGAACCTCAGTAATTTCAAAAATATTGAAATCCTACCAACCAACTTCTCAGATCACCAAGGTATAAAACTAGAAATAAATTTTAGAAAGAAATCAAAAAGGCTCACAAATACATGGAGACTTAACAACACTCTCCTAATTAATCAATGGTTAACGACCAAATCAAAACAGAAATCAAAGAATATATGGAGACTAATGACAACAACAACACAAAGCCACAACTTCTGTGGGACGCAGCAAAGGCAGTTCTAAGAGGAAAGTATATTGCAATCCAGGCCTATTTAAAGAAGGAAGAACATTCCCAAATGAATAGTCTAAAGACACAATTACTGAAATTGGAAAAAGAAGAACAAATGAGGCCCAAAGTCACCAGAAGGAGGGACATAATAAAGATTAGAGAAGAAATAAATAAAATTGAGAAGAATAAAACAATAGAAAAAAATCAATAAAACCAAGAGCTGGTTCTTTGAAAAAATAAACAAAATAGATAAACCCCTAGCCAGACTCATTAAGAGAAAAAGAGAATCTACACACATAAACACAATCAGAAATGAGAAAGGAAAAATCACGACGGACCCCACAGAAATACAAAGAATCATAAGAGAATATTATGAGAATCTATATGCTAACAAGCTGGAAAACATAGAAGAAATGGACAACTTCTTAGAAAAATACAACCTTCCAAGACTGACCAAGCAAGAAACAGAAAAACTAAACAGACCAATCACCAGTGACGAAATCGAATTGGTAATCAAAAAACTACCCAAGAACAAAACCCCTGGGCCTGATGGATTCACCTCTGAATTCTACCAGACATATAGAGAAGAAATAACACCGATTCTCCTTAAAGTTTTCCAAAAAATAGAAGAGGAGGGAATACTTCCAAACTCATTCTATGAAGCCAGCATCACTCTAATACCAAAACCGGGCAAAGACCTCACCAAAAAAGAAAATTACAGACCAATATCCTGATGAACGTAGATGCAAAAATACTCAACAAAATATTAGCAAACCGAATTCAAAAATACATCAAGAGGATCATACACCATGATCAAGTGGATTCATCCCAGGGATGCAAGGATGGTACAACATTCGAAAATCCATCAACATCATCCACCACATCAACAAAAAGAAGAACAAAACCACATGATCATCTCCATAGATGCTGAAAAAGCATTTGACAACATTCAGCATCCATTCCTGATTAAAACTCTCAACAAAATGGGTATAGACGGCAAGTACCTCAACATCATAAAAGCTATATATGACAAACCCACAGCTAACATCATACTTAACGGCGAGACGCTGAAACTTTTCATCTAAGATCGGGAACAAGACAGGGATGCCCACTCTCTCCACTGTTATTCAACATAGTACTGGAGGTCCTAGCCACAGCAATCAGACAAAACAAAGACATACAAGGCATCCAGATTGGTAAAGAAGAAGTCAAATTGTCACTATTTGCAGATGACATGATACTGTACATAAAAAACCCTAAAGATTCCATTCCAAAACGACTAGAACTAATATCTGAATTCAGCAAAGTTGCAGATTCAAAATTAACACACAGAAATCTGTTGCTTTCCTATACACTAATGATGAACTAACAGAAAGAGAAATCAGAAAAACAATTCCATTCACAATTGCATCAAAAAGAATAAAATACCTAGGAATAAACCTAACGAAGGAAGTGAAAGACCTGTACTCTGAAAACTACAAGACACTCCTAAGAGAAATTAAAGAGGACACTAACAAATGGAAATGCATCCCATGCTCTTGGCTAGGAAGAATCAATATTCTCAAAATGGCTATACTACCTAAAGCAATCTACAGATTCAATGCAATCCCTATCAAACTACCAACAGCTTTCTTCAATGAACTGGAACAAATAATTCTAAAATTCATATGGAACCACAAAAGACCCCGAATAGCCAAAGCAATCCTGAGAAGGAGGAATAAAACAGGGGGAATTACACTCCTGACTTCAAGCTCTACTACAAAGCCACAGTAATCAAGACAATTTGGTATTGGCACAAAACAGACCCACAGACCAGTGGAACAGAATAGAAAATCCAAACATTAACCCAAACATATACAGTCAATTAATATTTGATAAAAGTGCCTTGGATATACAATGGGAGATGACAGCCTCTTCAGCAGCTGGTGTTGGAAAAACTGGACAGCTACATGTAAGAGAATGAAACTGGACTACTGTCTAGCCCCATACACAAAGGTAAACTCAAGGTGGATCAAAGACCTGAATGTAAGTCATGAAACCATAAAACTCTTAGAAAAAAACATAGGCAAAAATCTCTTGGACATAAACATGAGCAACTTCTTCATGAACATATCTCCCCGGGCAAGGGAAACAAAAGCAAAATGAACAAGTGGGACTATATCAAGCTGAAAAGCTTCTGTACAGCAAAGGACACCATCAGTAGAACAAAAGACATCCTACAGTATGGGAGAATATATTCATAAAAAACGTATCTGATAAAGGGTTGACATCCAAAATATATAAAGAACTCATGCACCTTAACAAACAGAAAGCAAATAATCCAATTAAGAAATGGCCAGAGGACATGAATAGACACTTCTCTAAAGAAGAAATTCAGATGGCCAACAGGCACATGAAAAGATGCTCCACATCGCTAATCATCAGAGAAATGCAGATTAAAACCACAATGAGATATCACCTCACACCAGCAAGGATGGCCAACATCCAAAACACAAACAACAACAAATGTTGGCGAGGATGTGGAGAAAAGGGAACCCTCCTACACTGCTGGTGGGACTGCAAATTAGTTCAACCATTGTGGAAAGCAGTATGGAGGTTCCTCAAAAAACTCAAAATAGAAATACCATTTGACCCAGGAATTCCACTCCTAGGAATTTACCCTAAGAATGCAGCAGCCCAGTTTAAAAAAGACAGATGCACCCCTATGTTTATTGCAGCACTATTTACAATAGCCAAGAAATGGAAGCAACCTAAGTGTCCAACAGTAGATGAATGGATAAAGAAGAGGTGGTACATATACACAATGGAATATTATTCAGCCATAAGAAGAAAACAAATCCTACCATTTGCAACAACATGGATGGAGCTAGAGGGTATTATGCTCAGTGAAATAAGCCAAGCCGAAAAAGACAAGTGTCAAATGATTTCACTCATATGTGGAGTATAAGAACAAAGAAAAAATACTGAAGGAACAAAACAGCAGCAGACTCACAGAACCCAAGAACGGACTAATAGTTACCAAAGGGAAAGGGACTGGGGAAAATGGGTGGGAAGGGAGGGATACAGAGGGAAAAAGGGGCATTACGATTAGCAGATGTAATGTTGGGGGGGCACGGGGAGGGCAGTACAACTCAGAGAATACAAGTAGTGATTCTATAGCACCTCACTACGCTGATGGACAGTGACTGTAATGGGGTTAGTGGGGGGGACCTGATGAAGGGGTAGTTTAATAATCGTAATATTGCACATGTAATTGTAAATTAATGATAATAAAATAAATTATATTAAAAAAAAAACTCAAAATAGAAATACCATTTGACCCAGGAATTCCACTCATAGGAATTTACCCTAAGAATGCAGAAGCACAGTTTGAAAAAGACATATGCACCCCTATGTTTATCGTAGCACTATTTACAATAGTCAAGATAAGGAAGCAACCTAAGTGTCCATCAGTAGATGAATGGATAAAGAAGATGTGGTACATATACATAATGAAATATTTTTCAGCCATAAGAAGAAAACAAATCCTACCCTTTGCAACAACATGGATGGAGCTAGAGGGTATTATGCTCAGTGAAATAAACCAGGCAGAGAAAGACAAGTATCAAATGATTTCACTCATCTGTGGAGTTTAAGAACAAAGAAAAAACTGAAGGATCAAAAGAGCAGCAGACTCACAGAACCCAAGAATGGACTAACAGTTACCAAAGGGAAAGGGACTGGGGAGGGTTGGTTGGAAGGGAGTGATAAGGGTGAAAAAGGGGCATTATGATTAGCACACACTATGTAAATGATACAAATAAATGGAAAGATATCCCATGCTAATGGATTGGAAGAATTAATATTGCTAAATGTTCATACTACCCAAATCAGATTTGAATACAATCCCTATCAAAATTCCAATGGCATTTTTCACAGTAGAATAGTCCTAAAATTTATATTCAACCACAAAATATCCCACATAGCCAAAACAATCTTGAGAAAGAACAACTGCAGGTATCTTTTTCCATGACTTCAAACTATATTACATAGTTGTAGTAATCAAAACACTGTGATACTGACATATAACTGATATAGAGTCAAGGGAACATAACAGAAAGCCCAGAAATAAATTCATGCATATGTGGCCAATTAATTTATGACAAAAGAGCCAATAATATACAAGGGGGACAGGATACTCTTTTCAATGAGTGATTATGGGAAAAATGGACAGCCACATGTCAAATAATGAAAGTGGACCACTATCTTACACCATGTACCTAAACTAACCAGAATGAACTAAAGACTTGAACATAAGATCTGAAACTACAATCTTCTAGAAGAAAACATAGTTGGTAAGCTCCTGAAACTGGTCTTGGTGATTAGTGTTTAGATTTGACACCAAAAGCAAAGGCAACAAAAGCAAAAATAAGCAAGTGAGAGTATATCAAACAAAAAAGATTCTGCACAGTAAAGGAAAGCATCAACAAAATGGGAATGCAAATAATGGAATGGGAAAAAAGTATTTTCAAATAATAATCTGCTAAGGGGTTAATATCCAAAATATAAAAACATTTCATATAACTCATAATAGAAAAAAGAGGATCTGATTTACAAATGGCAGATGAGTTGAATCCACATTTTTTCCCAAAGAATACATGAAGATGGACAATATATACATGAAAATGTGTTCAACATCATAATCAAATCCGCGATGAGACACCATCTTACACTTATTAGAATGGCTTTTTATTAAAAACGCAAGAAATAACAAGTGTTGGTGAGGTTGTGGAGAAAAGGAAACCTTTGAACACTGTTGATGGGAATATAAATTGGTACAGCAAATAAGGAAAATAGTATGCAAGTTCCTCAAAAAATTAAAAATAGCACACAGAGGCAGATACAAGATGACCATGTAGAAAAAGCCTAAATCCACCTCCTCTCAAATACACACAGAACTACATCTGCACACAATTTCTAATCTAATTTCCCATTCCCTTTATAGTACGCGTGTCTCCTAGTCATCTATGAGTAAGCTTCAGCCACCCTGATTTACTATCCATCTTTTTTTATTATGTCTTGCTTTTTCAAGCTTCAAGGCTTTTATTATATCCATCTCTTAGGTTCCTTCTTTTCCTTATGTGCTTGCCTAATTATAACCTACTTATCCTGTAAGGTTCATCTGAAATGATACTTTCATTGAAAAATCTTTTTTCCATTCACTTCTTTCACTATATTTTTATATAACATGTTTATACTTTTTAATACCAGAACCTAAATAGTACACTAGTTAGCAATGTAATCCTCTCCACTAGATGATGAGCTTCTTGTCAGAAGCCATTTCTAAAACTCAAGAATCTTATGCCCACCATACTCACATCCTGTGCCCACTCAACCCACTGTTTTTTCTAATTCCCTGGATACTGTAAGTACATGATAAAGGTTAAACAGACTGGAAACTTTAGCAATCAATGTAGCATGCATTGAGGACATAACTCAGGTTGTTGTCAGGCACCCAAAGATGTAGGATGATTGGTGACTTACAGATATTTAGTCAAAATTTTTACAATCAAGAGACATAGAAGTCACAGTTGATAGAGTGGCATTTTTTTCTAAAAGCAGGTAAGTATCATGTAGATTAGGAAAAGGAAAAATAAGTTCTATTTTAGGATCTGGTTAAGTCCCCATGGAGAAGACTGGATTTGAGCCAAGGATGAGCAGGATTGGGAAGAAAGAGGGAGAAGGTGTTCTAGGTGCGGGAAACATTATGAGGAAATTAACTGAAGCAAGTGCAGAGAGGAACAGGGAAGGGATGCAAATGGCCAAGTGCCCTGAGATGATAGGAACAAAGCAATATGATAGGTAAGATACAGAGAGACTGTGGAGCATCTGGAATACCAAAATAAGGAAAATGGACTTCATTTGAAACTAATGAGTGCCATTTTGAATTCTTCAGTAGTGGATAATCATTTTTTAATTAATCTGACAAAATTTGTTGAGCACTACAAAGGTCCAAACATTATACAAGGTGTTAGAAATAAAAAAATGAATATAACAGAGGAGTCTCTTTCCTCTTAAGTCTATATGCTATGGTAGAGGGTGAGAAGGAGTAAATGATTATAAATGTACTAACAAATAAATAAATAGTATATTGAAGAGTGATTAGTGGAATGAAAGGGAGAAGTGTAAGAAAGATAAAGGCAACTGGAGTGAAGTGATAAGAAACAGCAATCTCAGTAATTCATCTGTGCATTAAAAATAATATCAAAGCTTCCAGTGAGGATTTTGCAAGGCACAGAGACAAATTCAATTCACCAAGTGAAGTTGATGACCCTGACTGAATATACCACAACTTTTAGGCTATTCTCAAGAATCCTAATCATCTTTCATAAACCATATTAATCCTGCTTTATATTAATTTCCCCAGCAAGAGATGAAGCCAACCTGAGACTTTTTTCTGCTCATTTTACATTCATGCAAAACAACAAACAGAAATTTAAAAGGAGGTCAGTTATAATAACAAGTAAGAAAATAATCAAATGACATTAGTGACTTCAGTGAAGGTCATTTTCTTTAACCTCATTGTCTCACAGGCATTTTAATTAATGTCACATGGTTTATATGTATGTCTTGAGAACTGAATCTCCCCACAGAAATACCTTGATGTCAATGCAGGGAAATCCCTTTAGAATTTGATGGAAAATTTTGACTTTGTACTTTAAGGAACATATAATTATTCACTTTGATCTATTAGTAGCCTCCCACAGTTTTGTTCTTTTAGTCCCAAATGTTTTAGAGAACATGGATTATATTCTGAAATTCTCTGAGACCTAACATCACAAAGCAAACACGAGCTGTTACAAAGCTCTTCTCAGGGAAATCTAGGTAAGGGAAGTATTCTATTTTTACTTTTAATATTAGAATCCATAAGTATTTACTTAGCTCAAACAATTGGCATTTTTTCATTTTTCTTAGATTTCAATTTCTTACTTATCTTTCCATCTCCTCCCAAAACTGAAGGCTATGAAAACTAGAATGAGTATCAACTACAATTCACACTGACCATTTCTGATTATAAGATAGAAATTTAAAATTCACAGGAATGGACACAAAGTAATTTTATCAAATAATTCACACATTTTATTTCTGACTTAACTGAATAAGTAAGTGGCTTGCATTTAATATTATAAAACAAATAATAAAATTTTCAGCCAATGCCCTTATTTGATGTGTTGATTATGGAAAAGTAAACCCATTTTGAACATAGAATTTATATCATTAGGCCCATCAGTAAATATGTCCTAATGCATCACCAAATAATGATAGAAGACAGACTTTTAAAGGAAAACATAATTGTTTTCAAAAATTATATTAAGATTTAAATAAAGGGTTTTCTCTACTTAAGTGTTAGAAAACTAAAGTATACAGACAAGCTTAATTTTATTTATTAGCTTTTAATTTACTCTGATAAGCTCTAGAAAATCTCAGATAATTTCTCAGAAACAGAAAAACAGTCAATAAGTCAATTCAGGAAAAAAGATACATAATATATTTTGGGAAAAGAAGCATATTTTATTAAAATAATTTGAATTATAAAATCATGTAAAGTTAAGGTGCAGATGTTGATTTGATACGTTTTTATAAGAATATGATCACCATTGTAGCGTAGGTAGTACTCTATCACATTACAGATTTTCATTTTTTTTTCTAGTGGGAATAATTATTAAGATCTACTCACTTAGAAATTTTGATTATAGTACAATATTGTTGAGTATATTTATTATATTTTACCTTAGATTGCCAAGACTTAGTTATCTGTTATTTGCAAGTTTGTACCCTTAAAGAGTATACCTCCTATTCCCCACACAGCCTGTTAACTACCATTTTACTCTGTTTTTGACTTCGCTTTATAGATTCCACATAAGTTATAACAGTATTTGCCTTTCTCCGTCTGCTCTAACTTAGCATAATGTCATTAAGGTCCATCCAAGTGTGGCGAACAGCAGGACTTCTTTGTTTCTCACGGTTGAATAATATTTGTTGTGTGTATACCACATCTTCTTTATACATTCATCAGTTGATGGGCGCGCAGGTTGCTTCCATGCTTTGGCTATTGTGAATAATGCTGCAACGAACATGGGAATGCAGATATCCCTTCAATAACTTGTTTTCATTTCTTTCCATTATATATCCAGAAAAGGAAATGCAGAATCATATAGTAGTTCCAGTTTATTTTTTGAGGAAACTCCATATAGTTACCCATAGTGGTGGAACTAATTTACATTCCCATCAACACTGTACAATAATTCCTTTTGTTTTACATCTTTGTCAATACTTCTGATCATTTGTATTCTTTATGACAGGCATTTTGACAGGTGTGAAGTGTACTTAATTGTGGCTTGATGTGCATTTCCCTGATGGTTAGTAATACTGAGCATCTTTCCATGTGCTAATTGCAATTTGGATGTTTTCCTTGGAAAAATATCTATTTAGTTGCTCTGTTTTTTAAATCAGATTGTACTTGTATTACTGAATTGTATGAGTTCTTACATATTTTGGAAATTAATCATTAATATTTTTAAGTCATAAGTTTTGAATAATTTTTGAATAATTTCCTTTGTAAACCTCTCTTCAAAATTAAGTCTCATTTTTCAGAAGAGGTCAAATAAGGATCACTGGTGGGACACTGAAAACAAGCTCTCCCATCATAGGTCATCCAGGTGGAGCTAAAACTGGGATTAATACTGCTTTAATTTTACTATTTTACAGCTCTTACTAAAAAGAAGTAGAAGCCACAGCTAACCTCAAATGCCTACAATCTAGTAAGGAGATTATGTATGCACATATGAGAAAAAAAGCAATGTAGATTATAAAATCCATTCTAGATTTTGTTCAGTCTACAGGACATACTTGAGAGCACAGAAAACACAGCTCAATGTGGTTGGGGGCATTTAGTTAAAACTTCATTAAGTAGCAATAAAACAATAAAAACTGTGCTTTACATAAAGGAATAAAAGACTTAGATTTCTGGGAAATAAGAATAATGGTATGGACAGAGTCAGTACTTAAGGATATGGAGGTGACCCTGGTTAAATGGATGAGAGAGTTGATAAATCAATGAATGTATAATTCCTAGGTTTCCAAGGCTATATTCTTTAAACATATATAGTCTTCTTCTTAATCATTGGTGATCTTCATGCAATACTTAAGGTATATGCTTAACATTCTATTGTATGCTATTTTTAAACATTCATCCCATTGGAAGAGTATATGAAACCTTTTGCTCAATGGAAAAAGAATATATATAGAGATAGATTTTAAAATTAAGGATCTTTAATATAAAAACTGACTGAAATTATTAGAGAACACTGTAACACATATTGGTACAAATATATATACATACTATACCTGTATGAATTCATAAAAATAAAACTTTCTACTAGGAGTACCCCTTCTGAAATAATCAAAATAGTCTCTTGAATCCTGAGTGTCAGAGTTGAGGTCATAAAGCAGACATGTTATGGCAACAAATTTCCTCTAGAGATTTGTGTGCCTGGATCCCACAGATAGTAGGGAAAGCTTGAAGAAGAAGCTCCTCTCCTTGTTATAAAAAGAATTTTTTGAAGGGAAATTACACACACTCTAACTTAGCATCTTTTATCTCCATGGTTCCTATCTCAACAGACATGGTGGATATGACTGAGGTAAACCACTCCTTGACAAATGAATTTATCCTCAGAGGATTTACAGATCACCCAGATGTGAAGGTCCTTCTGATTGTAGTGTTCCTGACCATCTATCTGATCACCATGGTGGGGAATCTCGGTCTGGTGGCATTGATTTACATGGAGCGTCGTCTTCACACGCCAATGTACATCTTTCTGGGTAACCTTGCACTGATGGATTCCTGTTGTTCCTGTGCCATTACCCCCAAAATGTTAGAGAACTTCTTTTCTAAGGACAGAATGATTTCCCTCAGGAATGCATGGCACAGTTTTACTTTCTCTGCCTTGCTTAAACTGCAGATTGCTTTCTCTTGACTGCAATGGCCTATGATCGGTATGTGGCCGTATGCAGCCCACTGCAGTACCACACCATGATGTCAAAGAAACTATGCATTCACATGACCACAGGGGCCTATATAGCAGGAAACTTGCATTCCATGATTCAGGTAGGGTTTCTGTTTAGGTTAACTTTCTGTGGGTCTCATCAAATCAATCACTTCTTTTGTGATGTCCTTCCATTATACAGACTATCCTGTGTTAATCCTTATATCAATGAATTGATGATGTTTATTTTTGCAGGGTCAATTTCAATATTCTCTGTTATCATAATTGTAATCTCTTATCTCTGTATCCTTTTCATGATCTTCCAAATGAAATCCAAAGGGGGAAGAGGCAAAGCCTTATCTACTTGTGCATCCCACTTTCTCTCTGTCTCAATATACTATGGTTCTCTTCTCTCCATGTATATTCGACCAAATACAGTTAAAGAAGGAGATAAGGTATACCCATAGCTGTTTTTATACTGTAGTGATTCCTTTATTAAACCCTTTTATTTATAGTCTAAGAAACAAGGAAGTTATAAATGTTATGAGAAAAACTATGAAGCATATTTCATAATATTCTGAAAAAAACTGTGGAAATTCATTTTAATTTGTTAAAGACTATTTCAAAATCATTGAATACAGGGAAAGTGGAACATGAACAACTTGCACATAAAAAATAAATTATTGCAATGGTGCATGAGGCAAACAAGTTCAGAAAGTATATATATTGGTAAAATGTATTTCAAAATCTAAGCTACTAAGTTACAGCAGTAATACTGGATAAGTACCCTAGAGGTCACAGACTGTGTTAGAGTGAAATTAATTAAACTAGGAACTAATTAATTTTCAATAAATCCAACTTATAGCAAAAATGGAGCCAGTATATATAATGGTTGTCTCTATTTAATATTGTAGGCAAATCTCTAAAATCCCTTAGCACAATCTTTCAAACTCTAGCACATTCCAAAGTTTCCAAGAGTTATCTCTTCTTGAGCAACAGCATGAGTTAGAAGTAAACAGTATATTTGAATCTGTTTCTCAGTTTGCTTTGTGTTTGAAATAACTTGAACATTAACTCATGAAAAATATGTATTCTCTTTATCAAGCACATTTTTCATCCATACATTAGGCTATTTTACTTCATGGTAGAATATCTGTGTATTGATGACATTACTCAGTAGTTGAAAATGATGACATTTTTATTGAAGTCACTATGGATATGAATTATTTTCATGCACTTTGGTTCATAGCCTATCATATATGACACTGCAATTTCTGAATATATCAATTAAATACAGGGTTTTTTTTTTGCTTTAATATTATTATTGGTTTTGCTTTTTACAAGGAATACATCAACCAGATTCCAATATAAATAACTAATATATTCACAGCATTAGCATTTTTCAATGAACTAAAACAAATAATCCTAACATTCACATAAAATCACAAAAGACCCTGAATAGCCAGAGCAAACTTGAAAAGAAGAACAAAGCAAGGGGTATTATGCTCCCTGACTTCCAGATATACTACAAAGGTATGGTAATCAAAACAGTATGGTACTGACACAAGAATAGATCCATCGAACAATGGAACAGAATACAGAACCTAATAATAAACCCATGCAAATATGGCCAATTAATATATGATTAAGGAGCCATGAAAATACAATGGGAAAAAGACAATCTCTTCAATAAATGGTGTTAGAAAAACTGTACAGTTACATCAGTTACATGCAAGAGAATGAAACTGGATTACTATCTACCTCCATACATAGAAGTACACTCAAAATGGATTAAAGAGCTAAATACAAGACATGAAACCATAAAACTCTTAAAAGAAAATATAGTTAAAAATATCTTGAACATAAGCATGAGTAATTTTTTGTTTGGATACATATCCCCACACAAGAGAAACAAAAGCAAAATAGGAACACACATACAGCAAAGGACACCATAAAAAAAAACAAAAGAGCAGCCAACTGTATGGGAGAACATATTTGCAAATAACATATCATAAGGGGTTAACATCCAAAATATATGAAGAACTCATATGCCTCAACACCAAAAAAACAATAACCCAATTTAAAAAATGGACAGAGGACCCAAACAGACATTTTCCCAAAGAAGAAATACAGATGGCCAATAGGCACATGAAAAGATGCTTCACATCACTAATCATCAGGGAAATGCAAATTGAAACCACAATGAGATATCACCTCACACAAGTTAGAATGGCTACTATCCAAGGGACAAGAAATAACAAGTGTTGGTGAGGATGTTTGGAGAAAAGGGAACCCTCGTACACTGCTGATGGGAATATAAATTGGTGCAGCCACAATGGAAAGCAGTATGGAGGATCCCTGGAAAACTTAAAGTAGAAATATCATATGGCCCAGTAATTGCCCTTCTAGGAATTTACCCAAAGATAACAAAATCTCTGATTTGAAAAGATATATGAACCCCTATGTTTGTTGCTTCACTGTTTATAATACAGCCAGCATATGGAAGCAACCAGTGTGCACATCAATGGATGCATTGATGAAGAAGCAGTGGTACATATACATGACGGAATACTATTCACCATAAACAAGAAAGAAGTCCTGCCATTTGCAACAATAAATGGATGGACCTATAGGGTATAATGCTAAGTAAAATAAACCAGGTGGAGAAAGAAAAATACTGTATTACTTCACTTACATCTGGAATCTAAAAACAAAACAAAACAAAATGAACAAAACAGCAGTAGACTCATAGACACTGAGAACTGACTTATGGTTACCATCAGGAAGGGGTTGGGGTGGGGAGTGCAGAGGATGAGGGGGACAAAGAGGAACAAAAATCTCAATCATAATATAAATTGGTCACAGGAATGGCAGTGCAGCATGGAGAATATAGCCAATAGTTATGTAACATCTGTCTATCTTGACAGATAGTAACTGCACTAGTTGGCATGAGGATTTAATAATGGGTATAACTGTGGAATCACTGTGTTGTATATTTGAAAGCAATATAATTTTGTATGTCAACTATATTTCAATAAACAAATACATGGAAAAATATCTTGGGGAGATATTTTGAGACTATTAAAATTCCTTTTCTCCTTAAAGTTTTGCCACTTGTGGATCTCGCCTACAGCAATTATAACTGTGTTGTTCTAGCAATACTTTAAGACCTTGATTTTTTATATACACATTCATTGGAAACTATAGTTTATCTGGGTATAAAACCCTTGGCTTACACTGTTTACCTTGAGTTTCCTAAATACATTGACCCACAATATCTTGCTTTGATGTTGCTGTTGAAATGCCAAACTGATATGCTTTATTTGAAAGTGAGGCTGTTCTTCTATTTGCAACTGCAGATATTTAGATGTTTTTAAGATTGAGCATGTAGAGTTATTTGACACCTTACTTAACAAAAGGATTCAGTTAATTGCTAGTGGTCAAAAAAAAAAAAGGAAGGAATCTAATAGAAAAATTTCCTATCTATTTCTCCCTTCCCTTTATATTGCCGGCAATTGTCATATAACATGTATCAATAAGCTTCACAGTGGCTTAAGCTTACTCATTTATTAATTCAGTCTTGCTTTCAGGCTGTTGTCATGTGCTTCCATCAGGCTGCTTCATTTCCTCATGCACTAGTTTATTATGATCCTACTTATCTGGCAGGGTTTAACTGAAGTGATATTTCCATTGAGAAATCTTTCTTTCTTCTTCTAGGTCACCATTCACTTTTTTCACTATATTTTTATATGACATGTTTACACTTTTCTATATCACAGCCTAAACTACAAGCTAGTTTGCAATGTGTCTTTCTGCCTACTTTATTATGAGCTTCTTGTCAGGAGCCACATGTAAAAACCTACTAACTTCTTATACTCACCATTTTCACATTGTGTATCCACTCTACCCATTATCTTTTCCAGAGCCTTTACATTATAAAGACTTGATAAAGGTTAACTGAATGGATATTTTAGCAATCAGTGCAGCATGTTTTGAGAACCTAGCTCAGTCTGTAGTCAGGAACTTGAAAGATGTATAACATGATCAGTGAATTGATGGTCCAGATTTTACAATGAAGACATACAATACACAATTAGTAAAGTGGCAAGTGTATTATAAAAGCTAGTCAGTATTATGTAGAACAGAAAGAGGAAAAATCAATTTGATTTAAAGGACTTAGAAAAGTCCTCATGGAGATCATATATGGCCTGAAGTATAAGTAAGATGGGATTGGAGGAGAGGGAGAAGAAAGGGAACAAGACAAGCAAAATAAGTGGAGAAAGTGCACAAAGGAACAGGAAAGGGGTGCACATGGCCAAGTGCCCTGAGATGACAGGAAAAAAGCAATGTGATAAGTAAGATAGAAAGAGACTGTGGAGCATCTGGAATGCCAAAATAAGCTAAATGACTTAGGTTGAAAAATAATGAGGGACTATTATGAATTCCTGCACAGGGGATTATCATTTAAAAAATTTTTTCTGACAACCATTTATGGTACTACAAAGTGTCAGACACTGCAGTGTCAAACTGCTCAAATTGCAGGAATGAACGTACAGAAAAAAACCCTTTCCTCTGAAGCTTATATGATATGGTATGCGCTGAGGGGACAGAGTGACCGGTTATAAGTAGATTAATAAATGAATACTAGAGAGTACTTAAGGGAATGAAGGGAAAAGACAGCATAATAAAGATAGAGACAGTTGGGGTGAAGTGAAAAGAAAGGACAGGAATCTCAGTAATTCCCATGTTGGACAAATAATAGCAAAGCTTCCAACCCAGCCAGGACTCTGCAGGATGTGGGGACAAATTCAATTCACAGCATGAAATTGATGACCCTGCTGAACCTACCTCACCTGGTAATCTCCTCTCCAAACCCTAATCATCTTCTATAAACTATGTTAATTCCATAAGCCATATTAATTCTTCCAATAAGATGTCTAACTAACCTGGGACTTTTCTGCTTTTTTATATTTTAAGCAGAGAATAATGAACACAACTGCTGAAGTCAGTTATGTAACCATCATCAAGATGATGATCAAATTATCTCAGCACTTTAGTGAATGCCAGTTTCTCTGTCCTCATTGTCTCAAAAGTAATCTTTAATTAATGTCACATAGTTATATGTTCTGAGGACTGAATCTCCCCACAAAAATAAACTGATGTCATTGCAGGAAAGTCCCTTAAGCATTGGATGGAAAGTTTTAATTTCAAATTGTAAGGGACATAATTATTGACACTGACCTACTGTAGTCTCCAAGGTTTTCATTCTTTAAATCCCAAATGTTTTAGAGACCAAAATTTATATTCTGAAATTCTATGAGATCAAACACCATAAAGAAAACAATGAGATGTTATAAAACACATTTCAGTGAAATCTAGGTAAGGAAAATATCCTAATTTATTTTTAGTTTTAATATTAGCATGCACAAATATTTACTTATCTGATTTATTAATCATACTACTGTTTCTTAGATTTCAAATTCTTACTTACCTAGCTCTTCTCAAAACTGAAGGCTATGAAAAACAAGGATGAGAATCCACTGAAATTCACATAACCTATTATTATTTAATAAAATGGAATTTCTAAATATACAAGTAAGAACACAGAAATTCTATAAAATAATTCAGGCACATATATTGAAAGTTATTTCTAATAGGCCTGAATAATTAGGTGGCTTATATTTAATATTTTAAAACAAACGAAGTTTCAGCTTGTGCTTTATTTTGATGCTTTTATATGGTAAAATAAACCTATTTTGTCAATATAGTTTATATGATTAGACACATCAGTCAATATGTGCTAGTGGATCACTAAATAATGATAGAAGATAACCCTTTAAGGAAAACAAAATTTAGTCTCAAAACTCATTAAGATTTAAAGGATTTTCTCACCGGCTAAGTGTTAGAAAACTAAACTATACAGGCAAGCTTACTTTATTAGCTTTTAATCTAATGTGATATACTTAGAAAACATTATATAATTTTCATAGGAAACAGAAAAAAAGATGATTAATTAACATGAAAGAATCATACCTAAATTTCTAAAATGATGAATTTTGAATAATTTCCTTTGTAGCATGTTCTTCACAATTAACTGTCTCAATCTGCTGAAACCAAAAAGGTCACTAAGGATCATTGGTAGGATACTGAAAACAAGTTGTCCCATCCCAGGTCTCAGGGTGGAGCTAGGACTACAATCAATACTGCTTTGTCTCCAAAGCATTGCACAACTCTTATAAGAAGTTGCAGCTAACCTCAAATATCTACATTTCTAGTAAGAAATTGTGCATGCCCACATGAGAAAAAAACACCATGGAGGTTATTATGCACTAGCAACTCTTAATTAGGTTTGGTACATAACATGTGCTCAAGGATTCAGAACATGGAGATCAGCGTGGTTGGGGCATTTGCCTAAAACTTTACTAAGTAACATTGTATGTAACGTATGCTTTACAAAAAATGGGAAAAGATTCACATATTTGGGCAAAATTCAACATGGGTAGTGGCAAGAACAGAGGCAATGTTTATGGATATGGTTATGACACAGGTAAAAGGGATGAGACAGGTGACAACCTGTGGGCATTTATTTCCTTAGGTTTCCAAGTAATTCCCCTAAAGGATGATAGTCCTATCCTTAATACTTAGTGATATTCATGCAATTCCTAAAATGCAATTTTAACGTATCTGTTGTATACTCTTTCCACAATCGGTCTACTGGGAGAGGATATGAAAACTTTTGCTCAGATTAAATATATGTGTATTAGGAAAGTTGACTTGAAATTTATTTTAAGCACCTTTAATCCAAAAACTAACACTGAAATTATTTGACAATGCTTAGCAAAATCTGAGAAAACTAAATTTGTATTATTCATGCATACATTAAAATCAAACCTTTTCCACTGTAAGCATCCCCCCTGGAATTATCTACATATTTTTAGGAATACTGAGTGCCAGAGTTGAGATCATAAAGCTGACATGCTCCTTAGTTATGTGCTTGTATCCCAAAGATATTAAGGGAAGCTTGAAGCAGTTTTCATTGTAAAAAGAAAATTGGAGGGAACTTATACACTTTATCTTAGCATCAAATATCTCCATTATTTCTATCTCAACACAGAAGGTGGATATGATTGAGGATAACTATTCCTTCTCTACTACAACTGAATTTATCCTCATGGGATTTACAGATCACCCAGATCTAAAGACCATTCTGTTCGTGGTGTTCCTTACCATCTATCTGATCACCATGGTGGGGAATCTTGGCCTGGTGGCTTTAATTTATATGGAGAGTCATCTTCACATGCCAATGTACATCTTTCTGGGTAACCTTGCACTGATGGATTCCTGTTGTTCCTGTGCCATTACTCCCAAGATGTTAGAGAACTTCTTTTCTAAAGACAGAATGATTTCCCTCAAGGAATGCATGGCACAGTTTTATTTTCTCTGCCTTGCTGAAACTGCAGATTGCTTTCTCCTGGCTGCAATGGCCTATGACCGCTATGTGGCCATATATAGGCCACTGCAGTACCACACCATGATGTCAAAGAAACTCTGCATTCAGATGACCACAGGGGCCTACATAGCTGGAAACCTGCATTCCATGATTCAGGTAGGGTTTCTGTTTAGGTTAACTTTCTGTGGGTCTCACCAAATCAGTCACTTCTTTTGTGATGTTCTTCCATTATACAGACTTTCCTGTGTTGATCCTTTTATCAATGAACTGATGATATTTGTCTTTTCAGGGTCAATTCAAATCTTCTCTATTACTGTAGTCCTAATCTCTTATCTCTACATCCTTTTTACAGTTTTCAAAATGAAATCCAAAGAGGGACGAGGCAAAGCCCTATCTACTTGTGCATCCCATTTTCTCTCTGTCTCAATGTTCTATGGTTCTCTTCTCTTTGTATATATTTGTCCAAGTTCAGTTAAAGAAGGAGATAAAGATATACTTGTTGCTATTTTTTATACTTTAATGATTCCTTTATTAAACCCTTTCATTTATAGTCTACGAAATAAGGAAGTAATAAATGTTATGAAAAAATTTATGATGAAAATTTTGTAATATTCTGAAACAAATATCATCTCCTGTTGATTTACATTTGATAAAATGCTTTTCAAAATCATGGAATACTGAGAGAATAGAAAATGACCAACTTCTTACATAAAATATTAAAGTAGTAAAATTTTATGGTATATAAGTCAAAGAAGATAAGGAAGGAGTGATCTTCTAAAATGTTTCAAAATCTAAGCTAGCAGTTTCCTGTAGCAGTGAACTGGATAAGTATCCATGAGGTCACAAATGTGTCAAGGCATAATTAAACTATTAACTAACTGTTTGAAAGGATAACGATATGATTTTTAACAAATACAACAAATGCTAGCAATGAAAAGCATATGTAAAAGTTAGCTACATTTCATTTTCTTGGGAAATTCTAGAATTCCAAAGCATAACATACAATGTCCAGCACAAAGTTCTCAAGAATTAATCCCTTCTCAGTCTTATGTCTACTGCTTTTTGTTTCTTCTGTTTTGTTTTGTTTTATATTCCACAAATAAGTGAAATCATATGGTATTTGTCTTTCTCTGCCTGGCTTACTTCACTGAGCATAATACCCTATAGATCCATCCATGTTGTTGTAAATGGCAGGGTTTCTTTTCATTTTATGGAGAAGTGACTAATGGTTACCAAGGGGGAGGGTTTGAGCTTGATAGGAGGGGGCTGTAAAGGAGACAAAGAGGCACAATAATTCTCAATCACAATATAAGTTAGTCACAGGGACAGTAAGTAGTACAGCATGGAGAATATAGTCATGATTCTATAACATCTTCCTATGTTGATAGTAACTGCACTAAAGGGGGTGAGGATTTAATAATATGGGTAACTGTTGAAACACTGTTGTACATTTGAAACTAAAATAAGATTGTATATAAACTTTAATTCAATAAAAAGAACTAATCCCTTCTTAAACAATAGAACTTGATACAAGTAAACTGTTCATTTGAATTTAGTTCTTAACTTTCTTGAGTTTAAGAGATTATGTTTGAGTATTAATTCATGCAAAATATGTATTTTTTAATGAGGAAATTTTTCATCTTTAGTGTTAGTCATTTTACTCTCAAATTCTCTGAAATAGATTATCTGTATATTGATGATTTATTAATCCAACATAAAATAACACAATTTAAACAGAAACCTCTATGTATTTGAACATTTTTATGTAGTTTGATTAGCTATTAATCACATATTGTAGTTTGATTAGCTATTCATTCCATATGACAGTGCAATTCCTGAATATACTAATTATTTAAAGGGGATTTGTTTCTCTCTGTTATTACTTTCTTATTAGGAATAATAGCAGTGAGCAACCTGGACAGAATCCAGTGTAAATGACTGATATTTCTTAGCATTAACACAATGATGGAGATTCTCTTCAAGTATAAATGAGGCAGAAAATACTGAGTTTTCAAATATCTAAGCAAAAATATTTATTGATCACTGACATGTGCTTATATGAAAGAAAAATATAATTTACTGAGACCCTATCTTTTAGGTACCAAGCTATACCTTTCATATTGCTTACCAATTAGTTGTCAATAATTCCCTCATGCTTTTCTCAGTATAAATAACAACACTGAAATATTGAGTAGCTCACCCAAGTTCATCCAGTTTATCTGAATTGAGCTAGAAGTTAAATCAATACTGCCTTTTCCCCACATGCTGGGAGAAAATAGAGATCCTTGTAGACTGGGGTACAAACTCTTAAGTAGCATGAGAAGTAAAATATGCCTTTAAAAACAGTAAAACAAAAAATTCATATTTAGAGAATGAAGGTAAGAAGTATGACCAGAGTTAATGACTAGGCAATGAAGTGTGAACTGGGAAATGGGTGATGAACCATAGGACATGGTTCACATGAACCATGGGACAATGTCACTAGCTGACAAAACTGTTGGAGAGGGCAACTGGTGAGTGGAGGAAACAAGCTTGAAAGTGCATCAAGTTACTGAAAGTATAATCACCACCCTAAGTAGTATACTGGCAATGATATTGACTGATCTGCAAATTGATTGAAATGATACTGGAAGGAATGGGACTAACTGCAACAGTTCATCTATTGAATATTATATAAAATATGATGAGAGCTGAAAATAGAGATTACTCTAAAAAGTGAGAAGTGCATACAGACATTTTAAACAGCAAAAGAGTATTATAACTGTTAGGTTATAAAATGAAGACCTATCCTCTTCCACTGAGTAACAACCTAGTCATAACTGATTTTAAATCATCAATACTTAATAAACTACTTAGCACATTTGGCCATTCAATAAGAACTTTCTTCAATGTATTTTCATATACCTAGGTAAGTTAATATGCAATATATCTATTATTCTAGTTTTGACTTTTTAAATTTCTCAGTTGTAAATTCTAATATTGCAAATACTAGTGATTATAAACCAGATAAGCAAATCTCAGTAGGGTCCTAAACCTTTTTAAAGAGCCTAAAGGTTAAAATCCAGATTCCATACATCTGAGAAAGTCTGAATTAGATGGATATTATACCTCCTGTATCAATACTCTATTTTAGTGGATAATTTTAGTTAGCAAACTTGCATCCAAGGAATCCCCTCTCTTTTCAAGGGCTATCTTGATTTATGTTATGTATTTCTGCACCCATCCCCAACCCTTAGCAATGTGGAACCCGACAACCATGTTAGGGAAGAGTATGTGACTTTTTTTGGCCAATGAAAACAAGACATGATTTTCTGGAAATTTCTGGGAAACATGTTTCCTTTACTTTAAAAGAAATCTATAGTAAAAGTATTGTTTCTGCCTCTGAATGTCATGGTGTGTGAATGCAAAATCTGTCACAATCTTTACCCATTTTACTAACAAAGAGAAACCAGCTTGGAACTGAAGGCCACACAGAAAGAAGGGTATAGCTTAAGGAATCACAGAGAAACAGACCCAGAGTAGGTGGAATAAAACATCCCTCTCCTATAAACAAATAGATCTTCTTACTGTTTAAGCATTTTGGAAAAACCTATTTGCAACTGAATAAATATTAACTGATATACTCATGTCTCTTGCCTTATCTCTCTATACAGATCCTTGTAGCCTGGGGTGCATGTTCTTAAATAGCATGGGAAGTAAAATATGCCTTTTCTCTCAGCCAAAGAAAACAATGCATAACTATGTGTGGTGATACATCAGGGACAAATGAGATAATCCAAGTGAATTCCTATATAATATAAGAGTATCACATAACAATGAGAAAGAAAAGGTTGTTTAGTGAATGGTTCTAGGTCAATTGGTTAACTATCTCTTCCATTCCTGTTAAAATTTGTAAGTCTTCCCTCATTCAGAGAGAAAGTAAAAACATAAGTTTTATGTTTTCTTTTTCCATAGCATACATTTTTTACATAGCATTTATGGTCAACTGGGATTCATTTTAGAATGCTGTCTAGTGAGAATTAAATTTTGAACTTTTATGGCCAACCAGTAACCCAAAGGCATTTATTAACTAACTCTTACCTTACTCACTGATTTCTTATGCTTCCCTCTTGTTCATATACAATCATGCACTCACACACACATGTATACAGTGACAGGTCTATTTCTAGCCCAACTAGTCGGCAAAACAAAGAAACACGACAGTCCCAGTCCCTACAGTTATATTCAAGTGGATAATAGACACATTTCAAATATGAATTAAACTAAATAGTAGTAAATATTATGATTTAGGAAGACACTTCTGCCTCTATCCATAGTCTAAATGTTAGGATTCTGTAAGGTACAGCTATAGCATTTTTTTCTCCATGTAACTTTCTTTCCATGTGACTCCATCTATTTATTTTTATGGCTTTTAATATCATCAGTGTGAAGATTATCCAGAATGAATATTTCCAGGTCTTACATCTCTAGATGCCTATATCCAACTGCCTAGTAGGTCACAGGTATTTGAATTTTTTCAAAGACATCCCAAATTTTACATGATCAAAAGAAATTCTTGGAAGATCTGCCTGTTCTTCATTTTGATGGTAGCCAACTCCAGTAAGGTGGACAAGGAACACATCTGGGTAATCCTCCATCTCCTTCTGCTATCACAAACTTCCAAAAGATCTGCCAACTCTATACCTGAAATATATTTGAAATATTCCCACACCTTCTGTTTACACTACCTTCTCAAAATTCAAAAGTGCCAACATCGCTCACCTGAAAAACATCCTTGGCTTCAGACTGGTCCCCCTTGCTTTTGTTCCTTTCGTTCCTGTTTAATTTTTATTCATAACCCAATTTTTAAAATAGTACCAAACATTTCACTCCAAAACCTATAGTCTTCTGCCCACAATGACTTATGCATTTCAGCTACAACCACTTTCTAGTATATTTTTTGAGCTACTGCTCTGAATATTTAATGTTATATTTCTTAGTGTCAGTGGTAGACATATTAACCAACTTCATACTTTGGTAAATGAGTATATATTATATATTTATTTAACACTTCTCCATTTCTCTCATCCTGGATGATATATAATGATTCTCATAATTTGAAAATCAGTTTTTATTGGGGACATGCAAGTGTTTTCCACTGCGGAGACAACTAGTGTACCAGGATTTATTTCCTTTTTGTTGACCTTTGTGGGATATTTTTGAAGTTTGTGAGATGTTCTCCTCTCATTTGTTCAGTTGGATCCCTCATGTGTCTATCAAATACATTCCTTAAAAGCTCAACTATATTAAAGAATCTTTTGTTCTTCTTTTACCCTAGAGATATTCCTGGTGCCCTCCACCCACCTGTTCCAATCTGGAGAGGTTGCTCTCTGGGCCCAATGCTCAGCTGTCCAGCTGAGACTTCCCTTTGCTGAATTCCTGTGTTAAACTGTATCTGAGCTCCCCATCCTCCTCTTTATGGCTCATTCTCTCATTTTGCTAAGAAGTCTTGTTTGACTCTTTGTTCTTTCCTCACACATGATTATTACTTTGGTTTCTACAAAAGCTAGATTTGAAAAAATATTCCTTCTGAATGTTGAAGACATTCTTCCTTTATATTTTAGCAAGCTGTCTTGCTTTTGAGAAATTACATATCATTCTGATTTGCATTCCTTCATTGTCTCTTTGGAAATTTTCAGAAGCTTTCATTATCACTGGTGTTATAGAATCTCACAATAAATACCTTAGCATGTTATTGTATAATCTTTTTCTGCATAGGGATGATAGTTTGTTTCCTTCCTCCTTACCTGTGTGTCTCTCTTTTTTCTTTTCTTCATTTCCCTTTCCTTTACCATCCTTTTTCCTTTCCATCCTTCCTCTCCTCTCTTCTCGGCTTACCTCCCCTTTCCTCCCTTCTCTTCTAACTTTCTGCCCTCCTCTCAAATCCTCATTCCAGCCCTTCTCTCCTTCTTTCTTTCACTTTAAAGATTCAAAGATTTAGTTCCCCAATGAAGACAAAACCAAGAGTGTAAAATAGACACAATTCACATACAAAAGGCAGAACAAAATAAACCTACTTGCTAGTTTTCAGAATAAAAAGCTATTTTCCAAATTCCTACGAATATCACTAACTTTTAAAAACATACACTATGAACACATAGATATTAACCTATTGGATCAGCTAAATCATTATAATTATTATTCCTTTTTTCACCAAAATTATCTCAAATTTGGTTCATAGGAACTCAACTCAGAAACTTCAAGATGGCTCCTGAGTCTTTCTGGTACGACCGCAGTTGTCTCTGGTACAGTCCTTGTTCTCTGGTACAAGACAAGTAGGCTAACTGGTGCATTTCCTGCCTCAGCACAGGAGATAGGTATTTTTTTCCAAAGAGACCCTATAAGCAATAAAGTTCACAAGTTTCTGCTATTTCTTCTCTTTCTTTCAAAAAATAAGAGAACAAACACACAAACATGAATGTATATCTACATACTCTTATTTCCCTTTCATTGATACTCAAATGTTAGCATACACAAACACACAACATACACACACAAACACACGAAAGCACAACTTTATTCCTTGAATTGTTTGTTTTACTTTAAACATGACCTGGAAATCATTCCATATCCTTTAGTGTTATTCCCCCTACCACCTTCCTCTTTTTTAAACACAATACTCCATTGTGTGTTTATTCAAGTGGTCTCTCTGGAATAGATTCTTAGTATGATTCCTGTCCTTTCTCTGACACATCTCTACTCTAACCTTACTTGTAATTTTTTGAGTGACTTTGCTTTAGTTTTATCTCCTGTACAGAGTCCAGTTTTCCTTTGTGATCATATATCAAAATCTTTTTGTTGTAATAAGTAAATTAACTGCAATTACATTAATTTTTGTGTCTAATGTAGTTGCTCAAAACACACATTATTTTCTTTAATATTATCAACAGAATTTGTTATCTTTAAATGTCTCTACATGGCTTGGTATACTTATCTTTTGTATCTTGTGTATGTATGTGTTAGATGGTGCATTTTTTTTTTTGGTGGTTACCTTTATGTTAATACATTTATTACATATCCAATCCACTTTGTTCTGTATTTATAATGCTTTTTCAGCTTCGAGTAATATTATTTGACCATGACTAGTATTTAGGTGGCAATCAATGAGCTTATTCTACATTAGTTCTCTCTCTTCTCCTCTTATTTTTGTTTTACTTCTTATTAACTTTTCAATTTGAGATGACTTTAGATTTTTTAAAGGAGTTACAGAAATAGTAGAGAGTGTTCCTATGTACATTTCACCCAGGTTTCCATATGTTAACATATTAAGTAATCATGGATCACTTATGAAAACCAAGGTGCCAACTACAGGCTTTATTATATATTTTAACAGCATTTCCACTAATGTCACATTTATGTTCCAGGATCCAATACTGAATACCTGTTCTTTTGTCTCCTTATTTTCCTCCAAACTGTGAGTTTCTCAAGGCTTCCTTGTTATTCATGACCTGGACAATATTGATGTCTACTGCTCAAATATTTTGTACAATATCCCTAAATTTTGGTTGTCTGTTATTTGCTCAGATTATATACTTATGTTATAGATTTTAGAGAGTGAAGTCATTATGGGAAGAGTCCTTCTCATTGTATCATTTTGGAGATACATGATATGAACATGAATTATGACTGGTGATGTTGACCTTGATCACCTGATCAAGATGGGTCTGATAGACTGCTCCACCATGAGGGAACTATTTTGTCCTTTTCATACCCCATTGATTAGAAAAAGTCCCTAACTTCAGGCTGCATTCAAGGGTAGTGAAACATTAGTTTATCTCTGAGAGGTAGGAGTATCAAAGACAATGTGGAAATACGTTAACATGACCTAAGTAATTAATAAATATTTGAGGCTATAAGACACTGAAGAAGGAAATTAAAGACACACAAAAATGGAAATCTATCCCATGATCATAGTAGGAAGAATTAATATTGTCAAAATGGCCACCCTGACCAAAGCAATCTATAGATTCAGTGCAATCCCTATCAAAATACCAGCAGCATTTTTCAATGAACTAGAGAAAATACTCCTAAAATTCATATGAAACCACAAAAGACTCCCAAATAGCCAACGCAATCTTGAGAAAGAAGAACAAAGAAAGGAGCATTAAGCTCCCTGACTTTCTACTATACTACAAAGATACAGTAATCAAAACAGTATGGTACTGGCACAAGAACAGACCTATAGATCACTGGAATAGAATAGAGGGCCTAGTAATAAACCCATGTAAATATGGCCATTAAAATATGATAAAGGAGCCATGAATATGTAATAGAGAAAAGACAGTCTTTTCAATAAATGGTGTTGGGAATACTGCACAGCTAAAACCAAGGGAATGAAATTGGATTACTGTCTACCTCCATACAGAAAAGTAAACTCAAAATGCATTAAAGAGCTAACTATAAGACATGAAACCATAAAACTGTTCAAAGAAAACATAGGCAAAAAACTCTTGATCATAAGCATGAGTAGTTTTTTTCTCGATATATCTCCCTGCACAAGGTAAATAAAGCAAAAAAGGAACACATGGAACTATGTCAAACTAAAAAGCTTCTTTACAGCAAAGGACCCATCAATGAAACAAAAGAGTAACCTACAGTATGAGATAATATATTCATAAACAATTTTTCTGATAAGGGGTTAACATCCAATATATATAAACAACTTATATGCCTAAACATCAAAAAAAAACAAAAAAAAATTAAAAAATGGGCAGAGGACCTGAGCAGACATTTTCCCAAAGACATACTGATGGCCTACCGGCATATGAAAGGATGCTCCACATTACTAACTACTGGGGAAATGAAAATTTAAACCACAATGAGGATATCACCTCAGATGAGTAAAAGACAAAAAATAACAAATGCTGGTGGGGTAGCAGAGAAATTGGAACCCTCCTACACAGTTGGTGGGAATGTAAATTGGTGCAGCCCTGTGGAAAGCAGTATGGGAGTTCCTCTAAAATCTAATAACAGAAATAATACCATATAACCCAGTATTCTACTTTTAGGAATTTACTCAAAGAAAACAAAATTTCTGATTCAGAAAGCTATATGCAACCATGTTTATTGGACATTATTTATAATATAGCCAAGATATGGAAGCAACCAGAGTGCACATCAATAGATGAATGGATGAAGAAGAGGGGGTACATATACATGATGGAATATCATTCAGCCATAAAAAAGAAAGAAACCCTGCTATTTGCAATGACATGGATGGACCTATAGGGTATTATGCTAATAAACAAAACAGTAGTAGACTCATAGACCCTGAGAAGAGACTGGTGGTTACCATGAGGGAGGGGTTGGAGTGGGTGGGTGGGGAGGATGAGGAGGATAAAGAGGCACAGAAATTCTCAATCATAATATAATTTGGTCAAGGGGATGGAAATGAGTATGGACAATATAGCCAATAGTTCTGTAACATCTTTCCATGTTGACAGTAACTGCACTAGTTGGCATGGGGATTTAATAATGGGCTTAATTGTTGAGTCACCGCGGTTCACTTGAAACCAATATAATATTGTATGTCAACCATACTTTAATACAAAAAAAATTGGGGGCAGTGTTTTTTGAGACTATTAAATTTCCTTTTCTCATTAAATTTTTCCCATTTGTGGATCTTGCCTACAGAAATTATAACTGTGATGTTCTAACAATGATATTCTATGTCCTTGATTCATTGTACACATGTGTTCATTGGAAACTACACCTTATCTAGGTGTAAAATCCCTGGCTCACACTTTTTTCCTTGAGTCTCCTAAATAGATTGACCCATATTACCTTGCTTTGATGCTGCTGTTGAGAAGTCAAATTGGTACACTTTCTTTGAAAGTGAGGTTCTTCTATCTATAACTGCAGATATTTAGATGTTTTTAAGATATAGCACTTAGAATTATTTGGCACCTTATTGAAAGAGACAGTTCAGGCAATTGAAGGTTACAAAAAAAAATGAGAAGGAATATAACAGAAAAATTTCCAATCCATTTTTTCCCTTTACTTTATATTACCTGTAATTGTGTCAATATTATGTGTGAGTAAGCTTCAGCCACCCTGAAGCTCACTCATTTATTAACTAGGTCTTGCTTTCAGACTGTTGTCATGTACTTCCATCTGGCTTATTCACTTCCTCATGCACTTTGTTTACTGTGATCCTACTTATCCTGCAAGGTTTGTCTGAAATGACACTTCCATTGAGAAAACTTTTTTTCTTCCTCTAGGTAACCATTAACTTCTTTCACTATATTTTTATATGAATGTTTACACTTTTCTATATCACGCCTAAACTGCAAGCTAGATATCAATGTGTCTTTCTGTCCACTAGATTATGAGATTCTTGTCAGAAGCAATATGTAAAACCTAGTAACTTCTCATTTTTATCATGTTCATATGCTGTATGCACTTAACCCTTTATCTTTTCAACATCCCTTGCATTATAAAGACTTGATGAAGTTTAACAGAATGAACATTTTAGCAATCAGTGCAGCATGTTTTGAGGACCTAGCTTAGTTTGTAGACAGGACCTGAAAGATGTATAACATGATCAGTGACTTAAAGATAGTCAAGGTTTTACAATGAAGACATACAAGTCACACTTGATAAAGTAGCAAGTGTGTTATAAAAGCTAGTCAGTAACATGTAGATCAGGAAGAGGAAAAATCAATATTTTAAAGAAAGGCCTTAGTAATCATGGAGATCATATTTGCCTGAAGGATAAGTAAGATTGTGATCGAAGAAAAGGGAGAAGAAAGTGTTTCATGTAAGGGAAACATCACAAGCAAATTAACCAAAGCAAGTACACAGAAGAACAGGGAAGGGATGCACATGGCCAAGTGCCCTGAGATGACAGGAAGAAAGCAATATGATAGGTAAGATACTGTGGAACATCAAGATCACCAAAATAAGGAAAATGGACTTGATTTGAAAACTAATGAGGGACTATTTTGAATTCCTAAACAGGGGAGTATCATTTACTTTAATTCTTCTGACAAATGGCTGTGGCACTACAAAGTGTTAGACACTGGTCAAATTGCTCTAATTGCAGGAATGAACATAACAGAGAAATCTCTCCCCTCTGAAGCTTATATGGTATGGGCCAGAGGGGACAGAGTGATTAGTATAAATGGACTAAGAAATGAATATGTAGTATACTGGAGACTGCTTTGGGGAATGAAGGGAAAAGACAGCATAATAAAGATAGAGACAGTTGGGGTGAAGAGAAAAGAAAGGACAGGAATCTCAGTAATTCCCATGTTAGACAAATAATAGCAAAGCTTCCAACCCAGCAAGAACTTTGCAGGATGTGGAGACAAATTCAACTTACAGGGTGAAGTTGATGACCCTGCTGAACCTACCTCACCTGGTAATCTCCTGTCCAAACCCTAATCATCTTCCATGAACTATATTAATCCCATGAGCTATATTAATTCCTCCAATAAGATGTCTATCTAGCCTAAGACTTTTATATTTTATGCAGAGAATAATAAACACAACTGGTGAAGTCAATTACATAACAATCATCAAGATGATCATCAAATGATCTCAGTGACTTTAGTGAATGCCAGTTGCTTTGTCCTCATTGTCTTAAAGGTCATCTTTAATTAATGTCAAATAGTTACATGTTCTGAGGACTGAATCTCCCCACAGAAATAAACTGATGTCATTGCAGGAAAGTCCCTTAAGCATTGGATGGAAAGTTTTAATTTCAAATTGTAAGGGACATAATTATTGACACTGACCTACTGTAATCTCCAGGGTTTTCATTCTTTAAATCCCAAATGTTTTAGAGACCAAAATTTATATTCTGAAAGTCTACAAGATCAAACACCACAAAGAAAACAAGGAGATGTTATAAAACACATTTCAGTGAAATCTAGGTAAGGGAAATATCCTAATTTATTTTTAGTTTTAATACTAGCGTACACAAACATTTACTTATCTGATTTATTAATCATACCATTGTTTCTTACATTTCAAATTCTTATCTTTCTAGCTCTTCTCAAAACTGAAGGCTATGAAAAACAAGGATGAAAATCAACTGAAATTCATGTGACCTAGTTTTATAAGTGGAATTTCAAAATATACAGGTAAGAACACAGAAATTCTATAAAATAATTCAAGCGCATATATTGAAAGTTATATCTAATAGGCCTGAACAATTAAGTGGCTTATATTCAATATTTTAAAACAAACAAAATGAGTTTCAGCCTGTACTTTATTTTGATGCTTTTATATGAAAAAATAAACCTATTTTGTCAATACAGTTTAAATGATTAGACACATCAGTCAATATGTCCTAATGAATCACTAAATAATGATAGAAGATAACCCTTTCAGAAAAACAAATTTTGGTCTTAAAACTCATATTAAAATTTAAAGGGTTTTCTCATTTGCTAAGTGTTAGAAAACTAAAGTATACAAGCAAGCTAACTTTTATTTATTCGCTTTTAATCTAATATACTAATGCAATACACTTAGAAAACATTACATAATTTTTATAGGAAACTAAAAATAGTAGATGATTAATTTCTATGAAAGAATCATACCTAAATTTTTTAAATGATGAGTTTTGAATAATTTTCTTTGTAGCATGTTCCTCACAATTAACTGTCTCAATCTACAGAACCCAAAAAGGTCACTAAGGATCATTGGTAGAATACTGAAAACAAGTTGCCCCATCCCAGGTCTCAGGGTGGTGCTAGGACTACAATCAATACTGCTTTTTCTCCAAAGCATTGTACAACTCTTATAATAAGTTGCAGCTAACCTCATATATCTACAGTTCTAGTAAGAAATTGTGCATGCCCATATAAGGAAAAATGCCATGGAGGTTATGCTGCAGCAACTCTTAATTGGGTTGGGTACATAACATATGCTCAGAAATTCAGAAATGGGGCACAATGTACTTGGGGCATTTGGTTAAAACTTTACTAAGTAGTATTGTATGTGTATATACTTTACAAAAGAAGAAAAAGATTGAGATATTTAGGCAAATTTTAGGCAAAATTCAGCATGAGTAATGGCAAGAATAATGTTTATGGACATGCTTGTGACACTGGGAAAAGCGATAAGACAGGTGTCAATTTATGGACATTTATTTCCTTAGGTTTCCAAGTAATTTCCTTTATGGATGATAGTCCTATCCTTAATACTTTGTGATCTTCCTGCAATTCGTAAGATGCAATTTTAATGTATCTGTTATATACTATTTCCAAACATTCAGTCTACTGGGAGAGGTTATGAAAACTTTTGCACAGATTAAATATATGTATACTAGGCAAATTGACTTGAAATTTATTTTAAGCATCTTTAATATAAAAACTAACACTGAAATTATTTGACTACACTTAGCCAAACATAAGAACACTAGATTTGTACATTATTCATTCATACATTCAAAAATAAGCCTTTACCACTGTAAGCATCCTCCCTGGAATTATCTACATATTCTTAGGAATCTTGAGTGCCAGAGTTGAGATCATAAAGCCAACCTGCTCCCTAGAGGCCTATGCGCCTGTATCCCAAAGGCATTAGGGGACGCTTGAAGCAGCTTTTCTTGTAAAAAGAAGAATTTGAAGGAAAATTATACACTTTATCTTAGACTCATATATCTCCATTATTTTTGTCCCAACAGAGAAGTGAATATGATTGAGGAAAACCACTCCTTGACAAATGAATTTATTCTCATAGGATTTACAGATCACCCAGAGCTAAAGACCATTCTGTTCGTGGTGTTCCTTACCATCTATCTGATCACCATAGTGGGGAATCTCGGCCTGGTGGCATTGATTTACATGGAGCATCGTCTTCACACACCAATGTACATCTTTCTGGGTAACCTTGCACTGATGGATTCCTGTTGTTCCTGTGCCATTACCCCCAAGATGTTACAGAACTTCTTTTCTAAGGACAGAATGATTTCCCTCAAGGAATGCATGGCACAGTTTTACTTTCTCTGCCTTGCTGAAACTACAGATTGTGTTCTCCTGGCTGCAATGGCCTATGATCGCTATGTGGCCATATGTAGGCCACTGCAGTACCACACCATGATGTCAAAGAAACTCTGCCTTCAGATGACCACAGGGGCCTACATAGCTGGAAATGTGCATTCCATTATTCATATAGTGTTTCTGTTTAGGTTAACTTTCTGTAGATCTAATCAAATCAATCACTTTTTTTGTGATGTTCTTCCATTATTCAGGCTCTCTTGTGCTGACCCTTATATCAATGAATTGATGATATTAATCTTTTCAGGATTAGTTCAAATCTTCTCTATCACTATAGTCCTAGTCTCTTATGTCTACATCCTTTTCACGATTTTCCAAATCAAATCCAAAGAGGGAAGAGGTAAAGCCTTATCTACTTGTGCATCCCACTTTCTCTCTGTCTCAATGTTCTATGGTTCTCTTCTCTTTGTATATATTCGACCAAATGCACTTAAAGAAGGAGATAAAGATCTACCAGTTGCCATTTTTTATACTCTAGTGATTCCCTTATTAAACCCATTTATTTATAGTCTAAGAAACAAGGAAGTAATAAATGTTATGAAAAAAATAATGAAAAAAATTTCATAGTATTCTGAAATAAATATCATCTCCTGTGGAACACTGATGTTCATTTGATAAAACACTTTTAGAAATCATAGAATACTGAGAAAATGGAAAATGACCACTTTGTACACAAAATACTAAATTACTAAAACTTTATGGTATGTAAGTAAAATAAGTTCACATACAAGAGATTCTGCTAAAATGTATTTCAAAATCTAAGCTAGCACTTTCCTGCAGCAGTGAACTGGGTAACTATCCTTGAGGTTACAAATTGTGTCAAGGTGTAATTAAACTATTAACTGCTTGAAAGGGTAATGGATAATAATTTTCAACAAATATAATAAATGCTAGGAATAGAAGTCAGCATATGTAAAAGTTAGCTCCATGTGATGTCATTGGCAACTTTTGGAATCCCAAAGCATAATTCTACAAAGTTCAGCACATTCCAAGCTCTCAAGAATTAATCCATTCTTAAATAATAGCACTTCACAAAGGAAACTGATTTTAGATCTCAACCTTCTTTAAGTTAATATAAGAGACTATGTTCTTATATTACTTTACATAGAATATATATTCTCTAATGAGCAACATTTTCATCTTTAGTGTTAGTCTACTGTCAAGTTCTCTGAGAGTGTCTAGAAACATCTATGAATTTGAAGATTTTCATGTAGTTTGATTAGCTACTCATCACATATGTCAGTGCAATTCCTGAATATACTAACTGTATAAAGGCGGTTTTGTTTCTCTCTGGTAGTATTACCTTCTTGTTTGTTATTAGGAATATCAGCAACCAGCAATCTGGACAGAATCTAATGTAAATGACGGATATTTCCTAAGCATTCACAAAATCTGGAAATGCTCTTCAAATATAAGTGAGGCAGAAAATAGAATTCTAAATACCTAAGCAAAAATATTTATTGACCACTTACATATGCAAATATGAGATAAAATATAACTTACTGATACCCTACTATCTGCTAGATACTAAGTTATACCTTTATATATTTTTCTTGCAATAGTTAGGCAATATTTTTCTTGCCTTTCTTCGGTATTAATATCAACACTGAAATATTGAGTAGCTTGCCCATGTTCATCCAGTTCATGTGAATTGAGCTAGAAGTTAAATCAATACTGTCTTTTCTCCACATGCTGGGAGTTCAGAAAATAGAGATCCTTGTAGACTGGGGTCCTAGTTCTTAAGTAGCATTAGAAGTAAAATATGCCCTTTGAAATAGTAAAAAAAATTCATATTTGGAGAATAAAAGTAATGAGAATGACCAGAGCCAATGATTAGGCAATTGAGTATAACACTGGGAAATGGGGATGAAGCACGTGAAGTATGGGGCAGAATCAGTAGCTGACAAAACTGTTGATGAGAGCTAATGGTGAGTGGAGAAAAAAGCATGGAATTGGATCAGGTTACTGAAAATGTAAACACAACCCTAAACAGTATATTGTCAATTATATTGACTGATGTGAAAATTGATTGGAATGATACTGAAAGCAAGAGAGTAACTTCAATAATTCATATATTGAATTTTAAATATAGAAAACAGTGGAAAATAGAGAGAATAGTATAAAAAGTGAGGAGTGCATATACACAACATTTTAAAGAACAAAATTGTGTAATAACTGTTGGATAATAAAATGAAGACCTATCCTCTTCCACTGAGTAACAACCTAGTCATAACTGATTTTAAATCATCAATACTTAATAAACCACTTAACACATTGGGCCATTCAATAAGAACTTTCTTCAATGTATTTTCATATACCTAGGTAAGTTAATATGCAATATATCTATTATTCTGATTTTGATTTTTTTTAATTTCTCAGCTGTAAATTTTAATATTGCGAACACTAGTAGTTATAAACTAGATAAGCAAATCTCAGTAGGGTCCTAAACATTTTCTAAAAGTCTAAAGATTAAAATTCATATTCCATACATTTGAAAAGGTCTTAATTAGATAGATATTATACCTCCTGTATTGACCCTCTATTTTAGTAGATAATTTTAGTTAGCAGACTTGCATCCAAGGATTCCCCCTCCTTTTCAAGGACTATCTTGACTTATGTTAGGTATTTCTGCACCCACCCATCAATGGGAACCCTACAACCATGTTAGGAAAGAGCATGTGACTTATGTCGGGCCAATGAAACAAGACAGATGATTTTCTGGAAATTTCTGGGAAACATTTTTCCTTTACTTTAAAATAAATACACAGTAAAATAATTGTTTCTCCCTCTAAATGTCATGGTGTGTGGATGCAAAATCTGTCACAATCTATACCCATCTACCTAACAAAAGAAAAACCAGCTTGGAACTGAAGTCCACACAGAAAGAAGGGTATAGCTTAAGGAATCACAGAGAAACAGACCCAGAGTGAGTGGAATAAAACATCCCACTCATTGTAAAGTCTAATAGATATTCTTACCATTTAAGCATGTTTGGAAAATATTATTTGCAACTGAATAAATATTAACCAACATACTCATGTCTCTTGCCTTATCTCCCCCTTTATACTCTTTGTTTCTTTTTTTATTAAGGTATCATAGATATACAATCTTATAAAGGTTTCATATAAGCATCATTGTGGTTCCTACATTCTCTCACATTATCAAGTATCCCCCCACATACCCCATTGCAGTCAGTGTCCATCAGTGTAGTAAGATGCTATAGAGCCACTACTTGACTTCTCTGTGCTATACTGCATTCCCCATGGCCCCCTACATTATGTGTGCTGATTATAATACTCCTTAATCCCCTTCTTCCTCCCTCCCTACCTGGCCTCCCCACCCCATTTCCCTTTGGTAACCGCTAGTCCCTTCTTGGAGTGTGTGAGTCTGATGCAATTTTGTTCCTTCAGTTTTGCTTTGTTGTTATACTTCACAAATTAGTGAAATCATTTGGAGTTTATCTTTTTCCTCCTGACGTATTTCACTTAGCATAATATCCTCCAGCTCAATCCATGTTGTTGCAAATAGTAGGATTTGTTTTATTCTTATGGCTGAATAATATTCCATTGTGTATATGTACCATATCTTCTTTATCCATTCATCTATTGATGGACACTTAGGTTCCTTCCATACCTTGGCCATTGTAAATAATGCTTTGATAAACATAGAGTGCACATGTCTTTTTGAAACTGGGATCTTGTTTTCTTCAGGTTAATTCCTAGGAGGAAAAGTGCTGGGTCAAGTGGTATTTCTATTTTTACTGTTTTGAGGAACCTCCATACAGCTTTCCTTAATGTTTGCACCAACTTACATTCCCACCAGCAGTGAAGGAGGGTTCCCCATTCTCTGCATCTTTGCAAGCATTTGTTGTTCCTTGTATTTTGGATGTTGGCCATCCTAGCTAGTGTGAGGTGATATCTCATTGTGGTTTCAATTTGCACTTCCCTGATAACTAGCTTTGTGAAGCATCTTTCCATGGTCCTGTTGGCCATTTGAATTTCTTTTTTGGAGAACTGTCTGTTCAGATCCTCTGCCCATTTTTTAATTGGGATATTTGCTTTTTGAGTGTGGAGGCATGTGAGTTCTTCATATATTTTGGATATTAACCCCTTATCAGGTATGTCATTTATGAATATTCTCCCATACTGTAGGATGCCATTTTGCTCTGCTGATGGTGTCCTTTGCTTACAGAAACTTTTCAGTTTGATGTAGTCCCATTTGTTCATTTTTGCTTTTCTTTCCCTTGCCCAAGGAGATGTGTTCAGGAAAAAGTTGCTCATGTTTATATACAAGAGATTTTTGCCTATGCTTTCTTCTAAGAGTTTGTGGTTTCATGACTTACATTCAGGTCTTTGATCCACTTCAAGTTTACTTTTGTGTATGGAGTTAGACAAGAATCCAGTTTCATTCTCTTACATGTAGCTGTCCAGTTTTGCCACCACCAGTTGTTGAAGAGGCTGTCATTACCCCATGTATATCCATGAATCCACTATCATATATTAATTGTCCATAGGTGTGTGGTTTATATCTGGGCTCTCTATTGCTTTCCATGATTTATGGGTCTGTTCTTGTGGCAGTACAAAATTGTCTTAATTACTGTGGCTTTGTAGTAGAGCTTGAATTGGGGAGCATAATTCCACCAGCTTTATTCTTCCTTCTCAGGATTGCTTTGGCTATTCAGGGTCTTTTGTGGTTCTATATGAATTTTAGAACTATTTGTTCCAGTTAATTGAAGAATGCTGTCACTATTTCGAGAGGGATTGTATTGAATCTGTAGATTGCTTTAGGCAGGATGGCTATTTTGACAATATTAATTCTTCCTATCCATGAGCATTGGATGTATTTCCATTTACTGTTGTCTTCTTTAATTTCTCTCATGAGTGTCTTGTAGTTTTCAGGATATAGGTCTTTCACCTCCTTGGTTAGTTTTATTCCTAGGTATTTTATTCTTGTTGATGCAGTTCTAAATGGAATTGTTTTCCTAATTTGTCTTTCTGCTAGTTCAACATTAGTATATAGGAATGCAATAGATTTCTGTGTATTAATTTTGTACCATGCAACTTTGCTGAAGTCAGTTATTAGTTCTAGTTGTATTGGAGTGGATTCTTTAGAGTTTTTTTTTATTTACAATATCATGTCATCTGCACACAGTGACAGTTTTACTTCTTCCTTACCAATCCGGATACTTTTATTTCTTTGTCTGATTGCCATGGCTAGGACCTCCTGTACAATATTGAATAAAAGTGGATAGAGTGGGCATCGTTGTCTTGTTTCTGATCTTACAGGAAAAGTTTTCAGCTTCTCGCTGTTAAGTATGATATTGGCTGTGGCTTTGTCATATATGGCCTTTATTATACTGAGGTACTTGCCCTCTATACCCATTTTGTTGAGAGTTTTTATCATGAATGGATGTAGTATTTTGTTGAATGCTTTTTCAGCATCTCTGGAGATGATCATGTGATTTTTGTCCCTCTTTTTCTTGATGTGGTGTATGTTGCTGTTGGATTTTTGAGTATTGTAGCATCCTTGCATCCCTGGAATAAATCTCACTTGATCATGATGGATAATCTTTTGTCATATTTTTTAATTCTGTTTGCTAATATTTTGTTGAGCATTTCTGTATCTATGTTCATCAGGGATATTGGTCTGTAATTTTCATTTTTGTGTGGTCTTGGCCTGGTTTTGATATTAGAATGATGCTGGCCTCATAGAATGAGTGTGGAAGTATTCCCTCCTCTTCTACTTTTTGGAAACTTTAAGAAGGATGGGTATTAGGTCTTCTCTAAATGTCTGTTAAAATTCAGCAGTGAAGCCATTGGTCCAGGGATTTTGTTCTTGGGTAGCTTTTTGATTGCCAATTCAATTTCATTGCTGGTAATTGGTCTGTTCAGAGTCTCTCTTTCTTCCTGGGTCAGTCTTGGAAGGTTGTATATTTCTATAAAGGTGTCCATTTCTTCGAGATTATCCATTTTGTTAGCATATAATTTTCAGAGTATTCTCTAACAATTTTTTGTATTTCAGTGGTGTCCATTTCCTTTCTCATTTCTGATTCTGTTTATGTGTGTAGACTCTTTTTTTCTTAATGTCTGTCTAGGATTTATCTACTTTGTTTATTTTCTTGAAGAACCAGCTCCTGCTTTCATTAATTATTTCTATTGTTTTATTCTTCTCAATTTTTGTTTATTTCTTCTCTGATCTTAGTTATGTTCCTCCTTCTACTGACTTTGGGCCTGATTTGTTCTTCTTCTTCTAGTTTCATTAATTGTGAGTTTAGACTGTTCATTTGGGATTGTTCTTCTTTCTTGAGATAAGCCTGTATTACTACATACTTTCCTCTTAGAACTGCCTTTGCTGCTTCCCACAGAAGTTGTGGTGTTGAGCTATTGTTTTCATTTGCCTCCATATACTGCTTGATCTGTTTTTATTTGGTCATTGATCCATTGATTATTCAAGGGCATGTTGTTAAACCTCCATGTGTTGGTGGGCTTTTGTCTTTTCTTTGCATAATTTATTTCTAGGTTCATACGTTTGTGGTCTGACAAGCTGGTAGGTAAAAGATCAATCCTTCTGAATTTACTGAGGCTCTTTTAGCGGCCTACTATGTGATCTATTCTTGAAAATGTTCCATGTGCACTTGAAAACAATGTGCATCCTGCTGCTTTTTGGTGGAGCATTCTGTAGATGTCTGTTAGGTCCATCTGTTCTAATTTGTTGCTCAGTGTCTCTGTCTCCTAACTTATTTGCTGTCTGGTTGATCTGTCCTTTGGAGTGAGTAGCGTGTTGAACTCTGCTAAAATTAATGCATTCTATTCTATTTCCCCCTTTAATTCTGTTAGTACTTGTTTCACATATGTAGGTGCTCCTATGTTGGGTGCATAGATATTTATAATGGTTATATCCTCTTGTTGGAATGACCCCTTTATCATTAGGTAATGTCCTTCTTTGTCTCTCGTTATTATGTTTTAAAGCCTAATTTGATAAAAAGTATTGCAACTCCGTCTATTTTCTCCCTATTAGTTGCATGGAATATCTTTTTCTATCCCTTCGCTTTCAGTCTGTGTATGTCTTTGGTTTGGAGTCTCTTGTAGGCAGCATATAGACAGTCTTGTTTTGCTACCCATTCAGTGACTCTATGTCTTTTGATTGGTGCATTCAATACACTTACACTTGGGGTGATTATTGATAGATATGTACTTATTGCCATTGCAGGCTTTAGATTCATGGTTACCTTATGGTTCAAGGGAAGCTTCCTTACTATATAACACTCTAACTTAAGTTGCTTATTATGCTATTACAAATACAATCTAAAGGTTTTTTATTTTCTTCCTTCCATTTTGTTCTTTTGGTATCATTAATCTACAATGACATGTGCAACATTATGGTTACTAAACTCCCTACTTCATCAAGTCCCGCCCATATACCCCATTATACTCACTGTCCATCAGCATAGTGAGATGCTATAGAATCACTACTTGTCTTCGCTGAGTTGTACAGCCCTCCCCGAACACCCCCTACATTATGTGTGCTAATCGTAATGCCCCTTTTTACCCCTTGTCCCTTCCATCCCACCCAACCTACCCAGTCCCTTTCCCTTTGGTAACTGTTAGTCCACTCTTGGGTTCCGTGAGTCTGCTGTTGTTTTGTTCCTTCAGTTTTTGCTTTGTTCTTATACTCCACATATGAGGAAAATCATTTGATACTCGTTTTTTTCTGCTTGGCTTATTCCACTGAGCATAATACCCTCTAGCTCCATCCATGTTGTTGCAGATGGTAGGATTTGTTTTCTTCTTATGGCTGAATAATATTCCATTGTGTATATGTACCACCACATCTTCTTTATCCATTCATCTACTGATGGACACGTAGTTGCTTCCATTTCTTGGCTATTGTAAATAGTGCTGCGATAAACATAGGGATGCATATGTCTTTTTCAAACTGGGCTCCTGCATTCTTAGAGTAAATTCCTAGGAGTGGGATTCCTGGGTCAAATGGTATTTCTATTTTGAGGTTTTTTGAGGAACCTCCATACTGCTTTCCACAATGGTTGGACTAATTTGCATTCCCACCAGCAGGGTAGGAGGGTTCCCCTTTCTCCACATCCTCGCCAACATTTGTTGTTGATTGTGTTTTGGATGTTGGCAATCCTAACTGGTGTGAGGTGATATCTCATTATAGTTTTAATTTCCATTTCTCTACGACTAGCGATGTGGAGCATCTTTTCATGTGCCTGTTGGCCATCTGAATTTCTTCTTTGGAGAAGTGTCAATTCAGATCCACTGCCCATTTTTTAACTGAATTATTTGCTTTTTGTTTGTTGAGGTGAATGAGTTCTTTATATATTTTAGATGTCAACCCCTTATCGGATATGTCATTTATGAATATATTCACCCATACTGTAGGATGCCTTTTTTTCTACTGATGATGTTCTTTCCTGTACAGAAGATTTTCAGCTTGATATAGTCCCACTTGATCATTTTTGCTTTTGTTTCCCTTGCCCAGGGAGATATGTTCATGCAGAAGTTGCTCATGTTTATGTCCAAGAGATTTTTACCTACATTTTTTTCTAAGAGTTTTATGGTTTCATGACTTACATTCAGGTCTTTGATCCATTTTGAGTTTACTTTTGTGTATGGGGTTAGACAGTAATCCAGTTGCATTCCCTTACATGTAGCCATCCAGTTTTGCCAACACCAGCTGGTGAAGAGGCTATCATTTCCCCACTGTATATCCATGGCTCCTTTATCGTATACTAATTGACTATATATGTTTGGGTTAATATCTGGACTCTCTATTCTGTTCCACTGGTCTGTGGGTCTGTTCTTGTGTGAGTACCAAATTGTCTTGATTACTGTGGCTTTGTAGTAGAGCTTGATGTCTGGGAGCATAATTCCCCCTGTTTTATTCTTCCTTCTCAGGATAGATTTGGCTATTCGGGGTTGTTTGTGGTTCCATATAAATTTTAGAACTATTTGTTCCAGTTCATTGAAGAATACTGTTGGTATTTTGACAGGGATTGCACTGAATCTGTAGATTCCTTTAGGTAGTATAGCCATTTTGACAATATATATATTTCCTAGCCAAGAGTATGGGATGAATTTCCATTTGTTAGTGTCCTCCTTAGTTTCTCTTAGGAGTGTCTTACAGTTTTCAGAGTATAGCTTTTACTTCCTTCGTTAGGTTTATTCCTAGGTATTTTACTCTTTTTGATGGAATTGTTTTCCTGATTTCTCTTTCTGTTAGCTCATCGTTAGTGTATAGGAAAGCAACAAATTTCTGTGCGTTAATTTTGTATCCTGCAACTTTGCTGAATTCAGATATTAGTTCTAGTAGTTTTAGAGTGGAGTTTTTAGGGTTTTTTATGTACAATATCATGTCATCGACAAATAGTGACAGTTTGACTTCTTCTTTACTGATGGATGCCTTGTATTTCTTTGTTTTGTCTGATTGCCATGGCTAAGACCTCCAGTACTACGTTGAATAACAGTGGGGACAGTGGGCATCCTTGTCTTGTCCCTGATCTTAGATGAAAAGCTTTCAGCTTCTCACTGTTAAGTATAATGTTGGCTGTGGGTTTGTCATATTTGGCCTTTATGATGTTGTGGTACTTGCCCACTATACTCATTTTTTTGAGAGTTTTAATCATAAGTGGATGTTGAATTTTGTTGAATGCTATTTCAGCATCTATGGAGATGATCGTGTGGTTTTTGTTCCACTTTTTGTTGATGTTGTGGATGACGTTGATAAATTTTCAAATATTGTACCATCCTTGCATCCCTGCGATGAATCCCACTTGATCAAGGTATATGATCCTCTTGATGTATTTTTGAATTCGGTTTGCTAATATTTTGTTGAGTATTTTTACATCTACATTCATCAGGAATATTGGTCTGTAATTTTCCTTTTTGGTGGGGTCTTTGCCTTGTTATGGTATTAAAGTGATGCTGGCTTCATAGACTGAGTTCGGAAGTATTCCCTCCTCTTCTATGTTTCGGAAAACTTTAAGGATAATGGTTATTATTTCTTCTCTATGCCTCTGATAAAATTCAGAGGTGAATCCATCTGGCCTGGGGGTTTTGTTCTTGGATAGTTTTCTGATTACCAATTCAATTTCGTTGCTGATGATTGGTCTGTTTAGTTTTTCTGTGTCTTGTTTGGTCAGTCTTGGAAGGTTGTATTTTTCTAAGAAGTTGTCAATTTCTTCTAGGTTTTCCAGCTTTTTCGCAAATAGATTTTCATAGTATTCTCTTATAATTCTTTGTATTTCTGTGGGGACCATCATGATTTTTCCTTTCTCTTTTCTGATTCTGTTTATGTGTGTAGATTCTCTTTTTCTCTTATTAACTCTGGCTAGGGGTTTATCTATTTTGTTTATTTTTTCAACAAACCAGCTCTTGATTTCATTGATATTTTTCTATTGTTTTATTCTTCTCAATTTTATTTATTTCTTCTCTAATCTTTATTATGTCCACCCTTCTGGTGACTTTGGGCCTCATTTGTTCTTCTTTTTCCAATTTCAATAACTGTGACTTTAGACTATTCATTTGGGATTGTTTTCCTTCTTTAAATAGGCCTGGACTGCAATATACTTTCCTCTTAGAACTGCCTTTGCTGCGTCCCACAGAAGTTGTGACTTTGTGCTGTTGCTGTCATTTGTCTCCATATATTGTTTGATCTCTGTTTTAATTTGGTCTTGAACCATTGGTTATTTAGGAGTATGTTGTTACGCCTCCATGTATGTGAGCCTTTGTTGTGCTCTTTGTACAATTTATTTCTCGTTTTTTACCTTTGTGATCTGAGAAGTTGTTTGGTAGTATTTCAATATTTTTCAGTTTCCTGGGGTTCTTTTTGTGGCAGCCTAGTATGTGGTCTATTCTGAAAAATGTTCCATGTGCACTTGAGAAGAATGTGTATCCTGCTGATTTTGGGTGTAGAATTCTGTAGATGTCTGTTAGGTCCATCTGTTCTAGTGTGTTGTTCAGTGCCTCCGTGTCTTTACTTATTTTCTGTCTGGTTGATCTGTCCTTTGGAGTGAGTGGTGTGTTGAAGTCTCATAAAGTGAATGCATTTCTTACTATTTCCTCCTTTAATTCTGTTAGTATTTGTTTCACATGTTGGCGCTCCTGTGTTGGGTGGATATATATTTATAATGGTTATATCTTCTTGTTGGACTGACCCCTTTATCATTATGTAATGTCCTTCTTTATCTCTTGCTACTTTCTTCCTTTTGAAGTCTATTTTGTCCGATACAAGTACTGCAACACCTGCTTTTTTCTCTTTGTTGTTTGCATGAAATATTTTTTCCATCCCTTCACTTTTAGTCTGTGTATATCTTTGGGTTTGAGGTGAGTCTCTTGTAAGCAGCATATAGATGGGTCTTGCTTTTTTATCCATTCTATTACTCTGTGTCTTTTGACTGGTGCATTCAGTCCATTTACATTGAGGGTGATTATTGATAGATACATACTTACTGCCATTGCTGGCTTTAGATTCGTGGTTACTAAAAGTTCAAGGGCAGCTTCTTTACTGTCTAACAGTCTAACTTAACACTCTTGTTAAGCTATTATAAACACAGTCTGATGATTCTTTATTTCTCTCCCTTCTTATTCTTCCTCCTCCATTCTTTATATGATAGGTTTTATTCTGTACTCTTTAACGTTTCCTTTGACTGTTTTTGTGGTTAGTTGATTTTATTTTTTGCCTTTAATTAGCATTTGGATGGTCTGCTTTCTTTGCTATGATTTTATTTTCTCTGGTGACATCTTTTTAGCATTAGGAGAGCTTCCATCTATAGCATTCCCTTTAAGATAACCTGTAGAGGTGGTTTGTGGTAGGCAAATTCCCTCAACTTTCGCTTGTCTGGGAATTGTTTAATCCCTTCCTCAAATTTAAATGATAATCGTGCTGGATACAATATTCTTGGTTCAAAGCCCTTCTGTTTCATTGCATTAAATATATCCTGCCATTCTCTTCTGGACTGTAAGGTTTCTGGTGAGAAGTCTGTTGATAGCCTGATGGGTTTTCCTTTGTAGGTGATCTTGTTTCTCTCTCTGGCTGCCTTTAATACTCTGTCCTTGTCTTTGATCTTTGCCATTTTAATTATTATGTGTCTTGGTGTTGTCTTCCTTGGGTCCCTTGTGTTGGGAGATCTGTGGGCTTCCATGCTCTGAGAAACTATTTTCTTTCCCAGCTTGGGGAAGTTTTCAGCAATTATTTCTTCAAAGACACTTTCTATCCCTTTTTCTTTCTCTTCTTCTTCTGGTCCTCCTATAATTTGAATATGGTTTTGTTTAGGTTGGTCACACAGTTCTCTTAATATTCTTTCATTCCTAGAGATCCTTTTATCTCTCTCTGCCTCAGCTTCTCTGTACTCCTGTTCTCTGCTTTCTATTCCATTAACAGTCTCTTGCACCTCGTCCAGTCTGCTCTTAAGCCTGTCAATCGATTGTTTCATTTTTGTAATGTCCCACCTGACTTCCTCCCTTAGCTCTTGCATATTTATCTGTAGGTCCATCAGCATGATTGTGACTTTTATTATGAATTCTTTTTCAGGAAGATTGTTTAAATCTATCCCACCAGGCCCTCTTTCTGGGGCTGCCTGGGTGATCTTTGACTGTACCATATTCTTCTGTCTTTTCATGGTGATAGAAGTGGTCGTCAGCAGGTGCCACATGTGTCAGCTGGGAGAACAAAGTCCCTTCCTGCTTGTTGTTCTCCTTGCCCTTCTTTGGAGCCTGTGCTGGTTACCCACACACCAGGAGGCAGTCTTGGGATAATCCCGGGAACTGCCATGTGCAGGGCTGCCCTCAGGCTAGCCTAGAGCACTGTGGGGGTTTGCCGTCATGCTGGGGGCGTTCTGCTCCCCTTGCTGCTTTCCGGACCTTGTTCTGGCTTCCGTGGCCCTTCCCGGTTAGCTGCGTGCATGCCAGGAGGAAGTTCTGTGTGGTTGTTGTGGGCGGGGCTGCTCTCCTGCTGTTCCATAGCTGTGGCAGATCCACTGAACTGTTTGCAGCACCAGCTGGGGGGAATGAATGGCAGGCTGCTTATTGCTCTGGGGGCTTTGGCAGGGCTGTTTTACTGGCAGCCAGTTAGGGGGCCCGAAATTCCTCAATATTCCTAGCCTGCTGGGCTGAGTGTGCTTGGACAATTTTGTTCCGCTGTTTGGCCCTTGTCTCTTTAAGACTTTTAAAAAAGTGCCAGCTTTCCTTTTCTCCCTGGGGAGCCGGCTGTGGGGACCTGCTCACAGTCTCCATCTTGGATCCTGCCCTTCTGTTTCTCTACCTCCAATACACCATGAAACGTGTGTCTGTGCTCCTGTGTGTCTGTGCAGATCACCAGGGCTGGTTATTTCGCAGTCCTGTTCTTCCAGTCCCTCCCCACTCTGATTCTTTTCCTCCCGCTGGTGACCTTGGGTGGGGGAGTGCTTAGGTCCCACCGGGTCGTGGCTTTGTATCTAACCCACTTTGTGAGGCGCTGAGTTCTCACAAATGTAGCTGTAGCCTGGCTGTTGTACTGTATCCTCTGGTCTCTCTGTTAAGAATAGTTGCATTTGTTGTATTTTCATAAATATATATGGTTTTGGGAGGAGATTTCCACAGCCCTGCTCTCACCACCATCTTCCCAGAAGTCCTCTCCTCCATTTTTTATATATTAGGTGTCATATTCTGTACTCTTTGTGTATCCCTTGATTGACATAGGGAGTAATTGATTTAATTTTGCATTTAGTTATTAACTAATTGGTCTACTTCCTTTACTGTGGTTTTATTTTCTCTGGTGACAGCGATTTAGCATTAGGATCATTTCCATCTACAGCAGTCCCTCCAAAATACACTGTAGAGATGATTTGTGGGACATAATTTCCCTCAAATTTTGCTTATCTGGAAATTGTTTAATCCCTCCTTCAAATTTAAATGATAATCTTGCTAGGTAGAAGATTCTTGTTTGGAGGCCCTTCTGTTTCATTGCATTAAATATATCATCCCTCTCTTCTGCCCTCTAAGGTTTCTGCTGAGAAATCTGATGATAGCCTGATGGGTTTTCCTTTGTAGGTGATCTTTTTCTCTCTCTTTCACTTTTAATCCTGTCTTCGTCCTTGATCTTTGCCATTTTTATTATTATATGTCTTTGTGTTGTCCTCCCTGGGTCCCTTGTGTTTGGAGATCTGTGCACTTCCATGGCCTGGGAGACTATCTCCTTCCCCAGATTTGGGAAGTTTTCAGCACTTATTTCCTCAAGACACTTTCTATGTCTTTTTTTTCTTCTTCTGGTACCCCTATAAAGTGAATATTCTTCCATTTGGATTGATCACACAGTTCTCAACATTCTTTCATTCCTAGAGATCCTTTTTCCTCTCTGTACCTCAGCTTCTTTGTATTCCTATTCTCTAATTGCTATTACTTTACTGTCTCCTCTACCTCATCTAATCTCCATTGTATGTTTCATTTTGGATACTATATTTTTCAAAGTTTCTATCTCTTTCTTGAATTCCTCCCTTCAAGAGGACTTGAATATTTTTCTGTAGCTATGTGAGCACATTTATGATTTTTATTTTGAAATCTTTATCAGGAAGATTGATGATTTCAGTTTCATTTGGCCCTCTTTCTTGTGTTTGTGGGATTTTAGTTTGTACCAGGTTCTTTTGCCATTTCATATCTGTAATGAATAATATAGAATAATAACTTTGGGTAGGTGGTGCCCTCTAGCACCCAGAAGCTCTATTCTCTAGAGCTGCTCAGCACCTGGACTGTAATTGCGGGGGTCTTGGGCATGCAACACAGGTGCCTGCCAGGTCTGAAGACCTCTTTCCTGCTTCCTTGCTGCAGTGCCTGCCTCCATTGCCAGGGCCAGTAGGCCGAGCATGCCAGGAGATGCCTAGATGCTATGCCCTTTAGATGCTGTATGCAGGCCTCCCTCTGGCTGGCCTGGCACAATGGTGGGGGCAGGAGGTTTGACAGCTGGTGCCGGCTGGGAGGAATGAGTGGCAGGCTCATATCATTGTGGGGGCCTCAGAGTTGCATTGTCAGCCAGGGGCATGGAGTGCCTGAAGCTCCTGAAAGTTCCCAACTTGTTGGACTGAGTGGGACAGGACAATTTTGTCCAGCTGTCCTTTCTCCTAAGCAGTAAGCTGCTCTGTGTAATCCTTGCCCCTTTAGCTGCCCTCTTACAGTTGGGAAGTCTTTCAAAGTACCTTCCTTTCTTTTGTCCTGGAGCACCTGGTTGTGGGTACCTGTTTTCCACAAGAAGCTGGAATCTCAGTCTCTCTGAGTATTCTGCCTGTCTTTGCTTTCCAACCCCTTTAATAACCAGACCACAATGTAATGTGGGTTATTGCTCCCTGAGTAGATCTCCAGGGGTGGATATTTAGCAGTCGTAGACTTCTACTCCCTCTCCACTCTGTTTCTCTTCCTCCCACCAGTGAGCTGGGGTGGGGGGATGGCTTGGGTCCCTCCGGATCATGGCTTTGATACTTTGCCCTTTTCTTTGAGGTCTTCTCTTTTCCACAAATGTAAGCCATCTCTTGCAGTCTCTTTTCTGGTCACTCTTTCAGGATTACTTGTATTTGCTGTATTTTCATGTTATAAATTGTTTGGGGAGGAGATTTCTGCCTCACTTCTAATACCGTCATCTTTCCTTTCTACCTTCACTTTATACTCTATTTAACTTAATTCTCAGACATCCTTTTAGCTTACAAATAACTTTGTAGTAATATACAATAACTATTCAGGGCATAATTAAGTCCTTTATTTACATTACTCTATTTTAATTTCCTATAATCTCTCTCTAAAAGTATGAGGGGAACAGAGGTTTCATATATTGTCCACAGAAATAAAAATGTGGAGTTCAGAGATAAAAACCAGACTATCCAAAATCAACCAAAAACAGAGAAGAGATTAAAAAAAGATATGGATTAGAGACATTACCCCAAAATTTATTTGAAAAAATTTCAACCTTATGGAAAACTTGTGAGAATTATACAGTTGCCCACAGATTATTTTTTTACTAAGATTAAACAATTGTGAGTTTTTACTACATTTACCTGTCTATCCCAAATATACATATGCATACATTAAATCGTGTGTGTGTGTGTGTGTGTATATATATACACACCAATATATCATATATATGATGACATTATAAGAGTTTACCCATACATACTTCGATATATATCTCAAAAGAACAAAAACACTTATTATGTATTCATAATATCATTATTATCCCCAAGAAATTTAACATCATCTAATATTAAATTCACATGCAAATTTTTCCCAGTGTACTCAACATTGTCCTCAAATAGCAAATATTTTTTTCATCAAGAATTCAACTGACACTAACAATGACCTAGCAGAGAGAGAAATCAGGGAAAAAATTCCATTCAAGGTTTCATCAAAAAGAATAAAATACCTAGGAGTAAACCTAACCAAGGAAGTGAAACACCTATACTCTGAAAACTATAAGACATTCATGAGAGAAATTAAAGAAGATACCAATAAATGGAAACACATCCAGTGCTCATGGATAGGAAGATTTAATATTGTCAAAATGGCCATCCTGCCTAAGCAATCTACAGATTCAGTGCAATTCCTATCAAAATACCAACAGCATTTTTCAACAAACTAGAGAAAATCATTCTAAAATTCATATGGAACCACAAAAGACCCACAATAGCCAAAGCAATCATGAGAAGGAAGAATAAAGCAGGGGGGATTATGCTCCCCAAATTTAAGCTTTACTACTAAGCCACAGTACTCAAGACAATTTGGTACTGGCACAAGAACAGACTCATAGACCAATGGAACAGACTAGAGAGCCCTGATATAAGCCCAACCATATATGGTCAATTAATATATGATAAAGGAGCCATGGACATACAATGGGAAAATGACAGCCTCTTCAACAGTTGGTGTTGGCAAAACTGGGCAGTTACATGCAAGAGAATGAAACTGGATTATTGTTTAACGCTATACACAAAGTAAACTTGAAATGGATCAAGGACCTGAATGTAAGTCATGAAACCGTAAAAATCTTAGAATACAACATAGGCAAATATCTCCTGAGTATAAGCATGAGTGACTTCTTCCTGAATGCATCTCCTCAAGCAAGGGAAACAAAAGCAAAAATGAACTCATGGGACTATATCAAACTAAAAAGTTTCTGTACAGCAAAGGACACCATCAGTGGAACAAAAAGGCATCCTACAGTATGGGAGAATATATTTGTAAATGACATATCCGACAAGGGGTTAACATCCAAAATATATAAAGAACTTACATGCCTCTAAAACCAAAAAGCAAATAACCCAATTTAAAAATGGGCAGAGGATATGAAGAGACAGTTCTCCAAAGAAGAAATTCAAATGGCCAACAGACACATGAAAAGGTGCTCCACATCACTAATCATCAGGGAAATGCAAATTAAAACCACAATGAGATATCACCTCACATCAGTAAGGATGGCCAGCATCCAAAAGTCTATGAACAACCAATTCTGGCGACGATGCGGAGAAAGGGGAACCCTCCTACACTGCTGGTGGGAATGTAAGCTAGTTCAACCATTGTGGAAAGCAATATGGAGGTTCCTCAAAAAACTGAAAATAGAAATACCATTTTACCCGGGAATCCCACTCCTTGGATTTACCCAAAGAATATAACTTCTCAGATTCAAAAAGACATATGCACCCCAATGGTTATTGCAGCACTTTTTACAATAGCCAAGATATGGAAGCAACCTAAGTGTCCATCAATAGATGAATGGATAAAGGGGAGGTGGTACATATACACAATGGAATACTATTCAGCCATAAGAAGGAAACAAATCCTGCCATTTGCAACAACATGGATGGAGCTGTAGTATATTATGCTCAGTGAAATAAGCCAGGTGGAGAAAGACAAGTGCCAAAAGATTTCCCTCATTTCTGGAGTATAACAGTGAAGCAAAACTGAAAGAACAAAATAGTGGCAGACTCAGAGACTCCAAGAAGGAATTTGTGGTTACCAAAGGGGAGGGATGTGGAAGTGTGGGTGGGAAGGTTGGGAGAAGGGGATTGAGGGTTATTACATTTAGTACACATGGTGTGGGGGATCTTGGGGAAAACAGTATAGCACAGAGAAGGCAAATAGTGAATCTGTGGCATCTTACTACACTGATGGACAGTGACTGCATTGGGATATGAGTGGGGACTTGATAATATGGGTAAGTGTAGTAACCACATTGTTTTTTCATGTGATACCTTCATAAGAGTGTATATTAATAATACCTTAATAAAAAAATAATTCAATTGAAGTCACTATTTACTTTTAGTTTTATCATTAGCAGGTATCCTTTAATCTAGAAGAAACTTCTTCCCTTTTTGTCCTTTCATGACATTTAAATTTTCAAATATTCCAGTCAGATATATTGTACAATATCCCTCAATTTGTACTCTTGATGTTCTGTCATGATTAGACTCAGATTAAACAGTGATCTCTCTGGAATAGATTCTTAGTATGATTCCTGTCCTTTCTCTGACACATCTCTACTCTAACCTTACCCGTAATTTTTTCAGTGACTTTGCTTTAGTTTTACCTCCTCTACAGAGTCCAGTTTTCCTTTGTGATCATGCACCAATATCTTTTTGTTGTATTAAGTAAATTAAAAAAATAAGTAAATTACATTAACTTCTAGTTCTAATGTGGTTGGTCAAAACCCACATATTATTTTGTTTAATATTAACAACAAATTTTGTTATCTTTAAATGTCTCTATTTACATGGCTTGATTTACTTTTTGTATCTTGTGAATGTGTGTGTTAGATGGTGTGTATTTTTTTTGGTGGTTACCTTTATGTTAATACATTTATTACATATCCAATCTACTTTTTCTGTATTTATAATGCTTTATCAGCCTTGAGTAATATTATTTGACTATGACTAGTATTTAGGTGGCAATCAATGAGCTTATTCTACATGAGTTCTCTCTCTTCTCCTCTACATATTTTTGTTTTACTTTCTACTACCTTTCTATTTGAGATGACTAGATTTTCAAAGGAGTTACAGAAATAGTACAGTGTTCCTATGTACATTTCACCCAGGTTCTCCTATGTTAACATGTTAAGTAATCATGGATCACTTATGAAAACCAAGGTGCCAACTACAAGCTTTACTTTATATTTTATCAGCATTTCCACTAATATCTCATTTCCTTTCCAGAATCCAATACTGGATACCTGTTCTCTTGTCTCCTTATTTTCCTCCAAACTGTGACAGTTTCGCAAGGCTTCCTTATTGTTCATGACCTAGACAATATTGACGCATACTGCTCAAATATTTTGTAAAATGTCCCTAAATTTTGGTTGTCTGTTATTTGCTCAGATTATACTTGTGTTATGAATTTTAGAGAGGCAATTCACAGAAGGGAAGAGTCCTTCTCATTGTATCATATTGGAGATCCATGATATGAACGTGACTAATAACTGGTGATGTTAACCTTGATCACCTGATCAAGATGGGTATGCTAGACTGCTCCACCATGAAGGAACTCTTTTATCCTCTTCATATCCATTCATTAAAAAAAGTCACCAACTTCAGGTTGCACTCAAAGGTAGTGGAACATAAGTTTATCTCCTAGAGGGAGGAGTATCAAAGAATCTGGAAATATATTAACACAATCTAAGTAATTAATAAATATTTTGGGGCTATAAGACATTGATGAAGGTAATTAAAGAAGATACAAACAAATGGAAATCTCACCCATGATTATAGTAGGAACAATTAATATTGTCAAAATGGCCACCCTGACCAAAGCAATCTATAGATTCAATAAAATTCCTGTCAAAATACCAATGGCATTTTTCAATGAACTAGAGAAAATACTCCTAAAATTCACATGAAACCACAAAAAAGATCCCAAATAGACAAAGCAATCTTGAGAAAGAAGAACAAAGCAGGGAGTATTAAGCTCCCGACTTCCAGCTATACTACAAAGACAGAGTAATCAAAATAGTATGGTACTGGCACAAGAACGGACCCATAGATCATTGGAACAGAATAGAGGGACTAGTAATAAACCAACCAATGCATATATGGTCATTAATATATGATAAAGGAGCCGTGAATATGCAATGGGGAAAAGACAGTTTCTTCAATAAATGGTGTTGGGAAAACTGCACAGCTACTTATAAGAGAATGAAATTGGATTACTTTCTACCTCCATACAGAAAAGCAAACTCAAAATGCATTAAAGAGCTAACTATAAGACATAAAACCATACAACTCTTCAAAGAAAACGTAGGCAAAAAACTCTTGATCATAAGCATGAGTAATTTCTTGTTCTGCATATGTCTCCCGGCACAAGGGAAACAAATGCAAAAAAAGGAACATGTGGAACTATGCCAAACTAAACTTCTGCACAGCAAAGGACACCATCAACAAAACAAATAGGCAACCTATAGTATGGGAGAATATAATCATAAACAATTTATCTGATAAGAGGTTAAAATCCAAAATACATCAACACATATGCCTCCACACCATAAAAACAAATAATCCAATTAAAAAATGGGCAGAGGACCCAAGAAGACATTTTCCCAACGAAGACATAGAGATGGCCAACAGGCACCTGAAAGGATGCTCCACATCACTAATCATTGGGTAACTGCAAACTGAAACCACAATATCACCTCAAACCAGTTAGAATAACCACTATCCAAAAGACAAGAAAGAACAAGTGTTGATGAGGATGTTTGGAGAAAAGGGAACCCTCCTACACTGCTGATGGGAATGTAAACAGGTGCAGCCACTGTGCAAAGTAGTATGGAGGATCCTCTCAAAAACTAAAAATAGAAATACCATCTACCCAGTAATTCAAGTTCTAGGAATTTACCTAAAGATAACAAAATCTCTGACTTGAAAAGATATGTGCACCCTGTGTTTACTGCCACATTATTTACAATATAGCCCAATATGGGAATGGCCAAAATTCCCAACAATAGAAGAACTGATGAACAAGATATAGCACATATACACAATGTAATATTATTCAGACATAAAAAAGAAAGAAATCCTGCCATTTGCAACAACATGGATGGACCTAGAGAGCATTATACCTTGAAATAAGCCAGGTAGAAAAAGACAAATATCATATTATTTCACTTATATCTGGAATCTAAAAACAAAACAAAATGAACAAAACAGCAGTAGACTCATAGACACTTAGAAGAGACTGGGGGTTACCATGGGGGAGGGGTTGGAGTGGGTATGTTGAGGATAAGGGGGATATAGAGGTACAAAAATCTCAATAATAACATAAATAGATGACACAGATGGAAGTGCAGCATGGAGAATATAGCCAATGGTTCTGTAACATTTATCTATGTTGACAGATAGTAACTGCACTAGTTGGCATGATTTACTATTGGGTGTAATTGTTGAATCAGTGTGTTGTATACTTGAAACCAATATAATATTGTATGTCAACTATACTTTAATAAAAAATACACTGAAAAATGTTTTGGGGAGATTTTTTGAGAGTATTAAAATTCCTTTCCTTAAATTTTGTCCACTTGTGGATCTTGCCTACAGCAATTATAACTGTGATGTTCTAACAATGATATTCTATGTCCTTGATTCTTCGTTCATGAGTTCACTGGAAACTAACTTATCTAGGTGTAAAATCCTCGGCTTATGCTTTTTTCCTTAGTTTCCTAAATGCATTGACCTACATTATCTTGCTTTTATGTTGCTTTTGAGATGCGAAATTGGTATCTGTGCACCCTCTGTTTAGGGTGGCTGAAGCTCACTCATTTATTAATTTGGTTGTGCTGTCAGGTTGTTATCATGAGCTTCCACCCGGCTGCTTCATTTCCTCCTGCACTTTGTTGATTGTGATCCTACTTATCTTGCAAGGTTTATCTGAAATAACACTTCCATTGTAAAATCTTTCTGTCTTCCTCTAGGTCACCATTCACATCTTTCACTATTTTTTATATAACACATTTACACTTTTCTGTATTAGAGCCTGAATGCAAGCTAGTTAGCAATGTGTGTTTCTTTCCACTTTACTATGAGCTTCTTGTCAGGAGCAATATGTAAAATCTAGTAACTTCTCATTTTCATGTTCATAAGCTGCCTCCACTCTATCCATTATCTTTTCAATTCCCTTTTACATTATAAAGACTTGATGAAGTTTAACAGAATAGATAGCAATCAGTGCAGCATGTTTTGAGTACCTAGCTCAGCTGGTAGTCAGGAAACTGAAAATGTATAACATGATCAGTGACTTAAGGATAGTCAAGACTTTTACAATGAAGACATACAAGTCACACTTGGTAAAGTGAAAAGTGTGTTATAACAGCTAGTATCATGGAAGCCCACAGATCTCCCAACACAAGGGACCCAAGGAAGACAACACCAAGATACATAATACTTAAGATAGCAAAGATCAAAGATAAAGACAGAGTATTAAAGGCAGCTAGAGAGAGAAAAAAGATCACCTACAAAGGAAAACCCATCAGACTATCATCAGACTTCTCAACAGAAACCTTACAGGCGAGACGAGAATGGCATGATATATTTAACGTTATGAAACAGAAGAACCTCGAACCAAGAATATTGTATCCAGCATGATTATCATTTAAACAACGCGGAGGGATTAAACAATGTCCAGACAAACGAAAGTTGAGAGAGTTTGCCTCTCATAAACCACCACTACAGGATATATAAACGGACTGCTATTGAGGGAAGCACCCCTAGGGCTAAAAAGATGTCACCAGAGAAAATAAAATCATATCAAAGAAATGAGACCATCCAAATACTAACCAAAAGCAAAGAATAAAACACCTAGTATATAAGATTGGAGAAGGAAGAATAAGAAGGGAGAGAAAAAAAGAAACATCAGATGGTGTTTACAATAACTTAACAAGAAAGTTAAGTTAGATTGTTAGATAGTAAAGAAGCAACCCTTGAAACTTTGGTAACCACGAATCTAAAGCCAGCAATGGCAATAAGTACATATCCTTCAATAATCACCCTAAATGTAAATGGACTGAATGAACCAATCAAAAGACACAGAGTAAAAAAATGGATAAAAAAGCAAGACCCATCTATATGCTGCTTACAAGAGACTATCCTCAAACCCAAAGATATACACAGACGAAAAGTGAAGGGATGGAAAAAGACATTTCATGCAAACAACAAAGAGAAAAAAGCAGGTGTTGCAGTACTTGTATCAGACAAAACAGACTTCAAAACAAGAAAGTAGCAAGAGATAAAGAAGGACATTGCATAACGATAAAGGGGTCAGTCCAACAAGAAGATATAACCATTACAAATACATATGCACCCAACACAGGAGCACCAGCATATGTGAAACAAATACTAACAGAATTAAAGGAGGAAATAGTAAGAAATGCATTCACTTTATGAGACTTCAACACACCACTCACTCCAAAGGATGTATCAACCAGACAGAAAATAAGTAAAGACACAGAGGCAATGAAAAACACACTAGAACAGATGGATCTAACAGACATCTACAGAACTCTACACCCAAAAGCAACAGGATACACATTCTTCTCAAGTGCACATGGAACATTTTCCAGAAAAGACCACATACTAGGCCACAAAAAGAACCTCAGTAATTTCAAAAATATTGAAATCCTACCAACCAACTTCTCAGATCACAAAGGTATAAAACTAGAAATAAATTTTAGATAGAAATCAAAAAGGCTAACAAATACAAGGAGACGTAACAACATTCTCCTAATTAATCAATGGGTTAACGACCAAATCAAAACACAAATCAAAGAATATATGGAGACTAATGACAACAACAACACAAAGCCACAACTTCTGTGGGACCCAGCAAAGGCAGTTCTAAGAGGAAAGTATATTGCAATCCACGCCTATTTAAAGAAGGAAGAACATTCCCAAATGAAGAGTCTAAAGAGACAATTACTGAAATTGGAAAAAGAAGAACAAATGAAGCCCAAAGTCAATAGAAGGAAGGACATAATAAAGATCAGAGAATAAATAAAACTGAGAAGAATAAAACAATAGAAAAAATCAATGAAACCAAGAGCTGGTCCATTGAAAAAATAAACAAAATAGATAAACCCCTAGCCAGACTCATTAAGAGAAAAAGAGAATCTACACACATAAACAGAATCAGAAATGAGATGGGAAACTTAATGACGGACCCCAGAGAAATACAAAGAATTATAAGAGAATATTATGAGAATATATATGCTAACAAGCTGGAAAACATAGAAGAAATGGACAATTTCTTAGAAAAACACAACCTCCCAAGACTGACCAAGCAAGAAACAGAAAAACTAAACAGACCAATCACCAGCAATGAAATTGAATCGGAAATCAAAAAACTACCCAAGAACAAAACCCCCGGACCTGATGGATTCACCTCTGAATTCTACCAGACATGTAGAGAAGAAATAACACCGATTCTCCTTAAAGTTTTCCAAAAAATAGAAGAGGAGGAAATACTTCCAAACTCATTCTATGAAGCCAGCATCACTCTAATACCAAAACCTGGCAAAGATCTCACCAAAAAAGAAAATTACAGACCAATATCCCTGATGAACGTAGATGCAAAAATACTCAACAAAATATTAGCAAACCGAATTCAAAAATACATCAAGAGGATCATAAACCATGATCAAGTGGGATTCATCCCAGGGATGCAAGGATGGTACAACATTCGAAAATCCATCAACATCATCCACCACATCAACAAAAAGAAGAACAAAAACCACATGATCATCTCCACAGATGCTGAAAAAGCATTTGACAAAATTCAGCATCGATTCATGATTAAAACTCTCAACAACATGGGTATAGAGGGCAAGTACCTCAACATCATAAAGGCCATATATGACAACCCACAGCTAACATCATACTTAACAGTGAGAAGCTGAAAGCTTTTCATCTAAGATCGGGAACAAGACAGGGATGCCCACTCTCTCCACTGTTATTCAACATAGTACTGGAGGTCCTAGCCACGGCAATCAGACAAAACAAAGACACACAAGGCATCCAGATTGGTAAAGAAAAAGTCAAACTGTCATTATTTGTAGATGACATGATACTGTACATAAAAAACCCTAAAGACTCCATTCCAAAACTACTAGAACTAATATCTGAATTCAGCAAAGTTGCAGGATACAAAATTAACACACAGAAATCTGTTGCTTTCCTATACACTAATGATGAACTAACAGAAAGAGAAATCAGAAAAACAATTCCATTCACAATTGCATCAAAAAGAATAAAATACCTAGGAATAAACCTAACGAAGGAAGTGGAAGACCTGTACTCTGAAAACTACAAGACACTCCTAAGAGAAATTAAAGAGGACACTAACAAATGGAAATGCATCCCATGCTCTTGGCTAGGAAGAATAAATATTGTCAAAATGGCTATACGACCTAAAGCAATCTACAGATTCAATGCAATCCCTATGAAAGTACCAACAGCTTTCTTCAATGAACTGGAACAAATAACTCTAACATTCATATGGAACCACAAAAGACCCCGAATAGCCAAAGCAATCCTGAGAAGGAGGAATAGAACAGGGGGAATTACGCTCCTTCACTTCAAGCTCTCCTACAATGCCACAGTAATCAAGACAATTTGGTATTGGCACAAAAAAAGACCCACAGACCAGTGGAAAAGAATAGAAAATCCAAACATTAACCCAAACATATACAGTCAATTAATATTTGATAAAGGAGCCTTGGATATACAATGGGGAGATGACAGCCTCTTCAGCAGCTGGTGTTGGAAAAACTGGACAGCTACATGTAAGAGAATGAAACTGGACTACTGTCTAGCCCCATACATGAAGGTAAACTCAAGGTGGATCAAAGACCTGAATGTAAGTCATGAAACCATAAAACTCTTAGAAAAAAACATAGGCAAAATCTCTTGGACATAAACATGAGCGACTTCTTCATGAACATATCTCCCCGGCAGGGGAAACAAAAGCAAAAATGAACAAATAGGACTATATCAAGCTGAAAATTTTCTGTACAGCAAAGGACACCATCAGTAGAACAAAAAGACCTCCTACAGTATCGGAGAATATATTCACAAATGACGTATCTGATAAAGGGTTTGACATCCAAAATATATAAAGAACTCATGCACCTTAACAAAAAAAAAAGCAAATAGTCCAATTAAGAAATGGGCAGAGGACATGAACAGACATTTCTCCAAAGAAGAAATTCAGATGGCCAACAGGCACAGGAAAAGATGCTCCACATCGCTAATCATCAGAGAAATGCAGGTTAAAACCACAATGAGATATCACCTCACACCAGTGAGGATGACCAACATCCAAAACACAAACAACAACAAGTGTTGGTGAGGATGTGGAGAAAAGGGGACCCTCCTACACTGCTGGTGGGAATGCAAATTAGTTCAATCATTGTGGAAAGCAGTATGGAGGTTCCTCAAAAAACTCAAAATAGAAATACCATTTGACCCAGGAATTCCACTCCTAGGAATTTACCCTAAGACTGCAGCAGCCCAGTTTGAAAAAGACATATGTACCCCTATGTTTATCGCAGCACTATTTACAATAGCCAAGAAATGGAAGCAACTACGTGTCCATCAGTGGATGAATGGATAAAGAAGATGTGGTGGTACATATACACAATGGAATGTTATTCAGCCATAAGAAGAAAACAAATCCTACCATTTGCAACAACATGGATGGAGCTAGAGGGTATTATGCTCAGTGAAATAAGCCAAGCCAAAAAAGACAAGTATCAAAGGATTTTACTCATATGTGTAGTATAAGACAAAGAAAAAATACTGAAGGAACAAAACAGCAGCAGACTCACAGAACCCAAGAACGGACTAATAGTTACCAAAAGGAAAGGGACTGGGGAAGATAGGTGGGAAGGGAGGGATACGAGGGAAAAGGGGGCATTATGATTAGCAGATGTAATGTTGGGGGGGCACGTGGAGGGCTGTACAACTCAGAGAAGACAAGTAGTGATTCTATAGCATCTCACTACGCTGATGGATAGTGACTGTAATGGGGTTGGTGGGGGGGACCTGATGAAGGGTAGTTTAATAACCATAATATTGCACATGTAACTGTAGATTAATGATAAGAAAATAAATTATATAAAAATAAAATAAAATAAATAAAAATAAAAATAAAAGCTAGTATCACATAGATCAGGAAGAGCAAAAATTAATTTAATTTAAATGACTTAGAAAAGTCCTCTTGGGGGGCATATTTGGCCTGAAGGATACGTAAGAATGGGATAGAAGGACAGGGAGAAGAAAGAAAACAAGACAAGCAAATTAACTGAAGAAAGTGCACAGAGGAACTGAAAAGGGATGCACATGGCCAAGTGCCTTGAGATGACTGGAAGAAAATAGTGTGATAGGTAAGATACAGAGACACTGTGGAGCATCTGGAATACCAAAATAAGGAAAATGGACTTGGTTTGAAGACTAATGAGGGGCTATTATGAATTCTTGAGCAGAGGAGTGTCTTTATTTTTTCATTATTTTAACAAATATTTGTAGCACTACAAAATATCAGACATCATCAAGGTGCTGGAATTACAGTAAAGAATATAACAGAAGAATTCCTTCTCTCTTAAGTATCTGTGCTGGCTTGAGGTTGTGGGGTTGGGGGGCGGTCGAGTAACAAATTATAAAAGGACAAAGAAATATACACTATATTGGAGGGTGATTATTAGAATAAAGTGGGGGAAAATAGCATAATAAAGAAAAAGGCAGCTGGGGTGAAATGAACAGAAAGGAGAACAATCTCAATATTTCCTATGTGGGACCAAATAATAGTCTGAAAGCTTGCATTAAGGGCTTTGCAGGAGGTGAGACAAATTCAACCCACAGTGCAAAGAATTTGTTAACCCTGGCTAAACTATCACACCTTTTAGTATCTTCCCCAAAATCCCAATCATCTTTCATAAACCATATTAGTCCCATAAACCATAATAATAGCTGAAATAAGAAGTCAAACAAACCTGAGACTCTTTTCTGCTCATTTTATATTTTGTCCATAGAATAATGAAGAGAATTGTACAAATAATTCAGTTACTTAAGAAGCAGCAAGGTGATCACCAAATCATGTTAGTAACTTCAGTGATGGTCATTTGCCTTAATCTCACTGTCCCACATGTCATCTTAATTAATGTCACATACTTCATATGTTCTGGGGACTGCATATCCCAACAGAAATACACTGATGTCATTGTAGGGAAATCCCTTCAGCATTTGATGGAAACTTTTAACTTTTCATTGCAAGGAACATGTTTACTGCTTCTGACCTACTAGCAGTCTCCCAGAGTTTTGTTCTTTTAATCCCAAATGTTTTAGAGACCAAAATTTATATTCTGAAATTCTAGGAGACCTAATACTATAAAGCAAACAATGAAGTTGTAGGTAAGGGAAATATTCTATTTTTTTTTAATTTTTAATATCAGCATTCATTACTATTTATTCATCTGAATTATTAAATATTTTCCCTGTGTTCTTAGATTTCAACTTCTTACTTATATTTCTACCTCTTCTCAAAACTGAAGGTTATGGAAAAGTAGGATGAGAATCAACTGCAGTTCACACTGACCTATTCCAATTAACAAGTTGGAAATTCAAAATATACAGGTAAGAACATAAAGTGATTCTGTTAAATAATTAGGCATATATATGGAAAGTTATTTCTAAGAGATTTGAATAATTAAGTAGCTTATATTTTATATCCAAAATCAAACAAAATTTTTCAGCCTGTGCCTTAATTTCGATCCATTGATTATAGGGGAAAAAAAGCAATTTTTTATCAAAGATTATATGTGGTTACACACACCCCTATAGGCAATATGTTCTAATGCATCACTAAATAATGATAGATTTTAAGGAAATTAAAATTTGGTCCCAAAACTCGTATTAATATTTGAAGGGCTTTCTCTTTTTCTAAGTGTTAGAAAACTAAAGTATACAGGCAAGCTTACTTTTATTTACTAGCTTTTAAACTACTGTGATATACTTCAGAAAATCTTACATGATTTTAAGAAACAAAAAAAGTAGATGATTAATTCAGATGAAAGAATGATACCTACAATTTTTTTAATGAATTTTGATATTTTCCTTCAAAGGCTGTTCTTCAAAATTAACAGTCTTAATTTGAAGAAACCAAAGAGGTCACTAAGGGTCTTCGGCAGGATACAGAAAACAAGTCCACCCATCCCAGATACTGGGATGGAGCTAGGACTGGAATCATTACTGCTTTTTCTCTAAAGCATTGTACAATTCTTACAAAATCTAAACTCATATCTAACTTCAAATATCTACAGTTATATTAAGAAAATTGTGCATGTCCATACTCACAAAAAAAAATCCATCTAGATTAGCCACAAGTAACTCCAGATTGGGTTTGGTATTTAAGATATACTCAAGGATTCAGAAAATGGAGATCAGTGCAGTTGTACCATTTAGTTAAAACGTTATGAAGTAGCATTATATGTAATTCATGCTTCTTAAGAAGAGTTGAGGATCGAAATATTTGGGCAAATATCAACAGAAATAATTGCATGGAGAAGGTTAGTATTTAAAAACAAGGGTGTAAAACTGGGAAAAGAGATGTCAGAGGTGAAAATACATGGATGTTTATTTTCTTAGACTTCTAAAAATTTTCTTTAAAGAGGATAGTCCTTCTCTTAATCCTTACTGATCTTGATGCAATTCCTAAAGCAGAAGTTTAACATGTTTGTTGTATATGATTTTCAAACATCTACTGTACTGGGAGAATATATGAAAACATTTTGGTCAGTTAAAATATATTTATAAATGAGGAAAATTGACTTTAAGTATATTTTTAGCATCTTTAACACATAACAGACATTGAGATTATTTGTCAATACTGAAATAAATATAGGTACACTACATGTGTACATTATTCACACATACATTCATAAAGACAAGCCTTTCCCACTGTAAGCATCCTCCCTAGATTACCAAGTCGTTTGTGGGACTACTGAGTGCCAGGACTGAGATCATAAAGCTGATGTGTTACGGAAGTGAACATTCCCTATAGGTTTGTGTATCTGTATCCCAGAGACAGTAGGGGAAGCCTGAAGAAACAGATCCTCTCCTTGTTGTAAAAATAAAAATTTGAAGGGAAAATTATACACACTTTAGAATCTTATATCTCCATTATTCCTGTCTCAACAGAGAAGGTGGATATGACTGAGGATAACCACTCCTACTCTACAACTGAATTTATCCTCATAGGATTTACAGATCACCCAGAGCAACAGACCATTCTGTTCGTGGTGTTCCTGATCATCTATCTGATCACCATGGTGGGGAATCTCGGCCTGGTGGCATTGATTTACATGGAGCGTCGTCTTCACACGCCAATGTACATCTTTCTGGGTAATCTTGCACTGATGGATTCCTGTTGTTCCTGTGCCATTACCCCCAAGATATTACAGAACTTCCTTTCTAAGGACAGAATGATTTCCCTCAAGGAATGCATGGCACAATTTTACTTTCTCTGCCTTGCTGAAACTGCAGATTGCTTTCTCCTGGCTGCAATGGCCTATGACCGCTATGTGGCCATATGTAGGCCACTGCAGTACCACACCATGATGTCAAAGAAACTCTGCATTCAGATGACCACAGGGGCCTACATAGCTGGAAATGTGCATTCCATTATTCATATAGTGTTTCTGTTTAGGTTAACTTTCTGTGGGTCTCATCAAATCAATCACTTTTTTTGTGATGTTCTTCCTTTATTCAGGCTCTCCTGTGCTGACCCTTATATCAATGAATTGATGATATTTATCTTTGCAGGGTCAGTTCAAATCACCTCTATTACTATAGTTGTAATCTCTTATTTCTGTATCCTTTTCATGATTTTCCAAATGAAATCCAAAGAGGGAAGAGGCAAAGCCTTATCTACTTGTGCATCCCACTTTGTTTCTGTCTCAATATTCTATGGTTCTCTTCTCTTCGTGTACATTCGACCAAGTACAGTTAAAGAAGAGGATAAAGATATACCTGTTGCTGTTTTTTATACTGTAGTAATTCCTTTATTAAACCCTTTTATTTATAGTCTCAGAAACAAGGAAGTTATTAAAGTTATGAAAAAAATTCTGAAGCAAATTTTATAATATTCTGAAACAAATATCTCCTATGAAAAACTGATTTTAAGTTGATAAGATGCTTTTAAAATCATGGACTACTGAGAAAGTGGAAATTGACCACTTTGTACATAAAATATCAAATTACTATAACATGGTGTATGACTCAAAAAAAGTTCAGAAAGGAGATATTCTGTTTAAATGTATTTCAAAATCAAAGCCACTAGGCACTCACAATATAGGTAGGTCACAGAGAAGGCAATATAGTATGGAGAAAGGCAAGTAATGACTCTACAGCATCTTACTACGCTGATAGACTGTGATTGCAGTGGGGTGGGGACTTGATAATGTGGGTGAATGTTGAAACCACAACGTTGCTCATGTGAAACCTTCATAAGATTGTATATCAATGATACCTTAACTTAAAAATTAAATTAAAAAATAACATATATGTTAATTATTTTTTTTTAATCTAAGCTACTAGGTTACATCAGAAGAGAACTGAATAAGTACCCTCGAGGTCACAATTTGTGTCAGGGTGAAATTAGTTATACTAGTAACTAATTGCTTTAAAATGTAATGAGTTACAATTTTCAACAAATCCAACAATTATTAAGAATAGAAGCAGCATATATAAAGGTTGCCTCCATTTGATATTGCTGGCAAATTCTGGAATCCCAAAGCATAATCTTATAAACTCTGGCACATTCCAAGTTACCAAAAGTTTATCTCTTTTTAAGCAACTGCACATGTCAGCATATTTGAACTACAGTTTCAATTTTCTTTGCATGTCTTTGAATTGTATATGAATATTAACTAATGCAGAATATGTATTCTCTAATCAAGAACATTTTTCATCTGTAGCATTAGTCAATTTTACTCTCATGTTCTCTGAAATAGATTATCTGTATACTGGTGATTTATCAATCTATAGTTGAAAATTATGCTAGTTATATTGAAGTCCCTATAAATGTAAATATTTTCATATAGTTTTGTTAGTTGTCTATCATATATGAGACTTCAATTTATGAATATATTAATTATAGAAAGAGACTTTTTTCTGATATTACTTGTTTTGTTTTTACTAGGAATACCATCAACCTGTACTGATTCCAGTGTACATTATTGGTATACTCACAGCATTAACACAAAGTTGGAGATGATGTTCCAGCATAAATGAATCAGAAAATACTGAAAATTCTAAATATCTAAGCAAAGATATATATTGATCACTTAAATGTGCATATATGAGAGAAAAAAATTTATTAAGAACCTACTATTTGCTAGGCTCTAAACTAGGCCTTTCACATATATTACCTGCCATTTAGTTAGGCATTATTTTTCATGCTTTTCCTCAAAAAAATTCTCATGCTTTGAAATACTGAGTAGCTTGCCCATGTTCATCCAGGTGATCTGGAATCAGCTAGAATTTGAATCAACACTGCCTTTTCCCACATGCTGGGAGTTCAGAAAATGGAGATCCTTGTAGCCTGGAGGTATTTTCTTATAAAGTAACATCAGAAGTCAAGTGTGGTTTTTAAAATGAAAAAAAAAATACATATTTGAAGAACAGTCAATGCTTACGGAAATAAGTATGGCACTGAGAATGAGGGCGTGAGGGAGGTGGACCATAGTAAATAGTCAGAAAGCTGAAAAGCTGTTGGTGAGTAGGGAATGTAAGGATACAAGTGGATTAAGTTACTGGGAATCTTAAACACAATGTTAAGCAATCTGAATTTATCTTAGAAGCATCAGACACTGAAGTCTTCCTGGAGCAGAGTAATATTATTCTGTCTTGCAGAAAACTGATCTGGCAATTGATTGGAATGAGGCTGGCAGCAATTAAACTAACTTCAATATTTCATGTATTGGATGATGAGAATTGAAACTGGAGAATACTAATAAAGGAGATGAGCACTCAAAGATAAGCAACATTTTAAAGAAAAAAAATAGCAAATTGTAACTGTTGGATAATAAAATGAAGGCCTATCTTCTTCCTGTGAGTATCAACCCAGTCATAACTGATTTAACACTTAATAAGATCCCTAACACATTTTGCCATTCAATAAACATTTTGAATGTTTTTATATCAGGTGAGTTAATATGCAATAGATTTATTTTTCTTATTTTTGAATGAATTAATAATTTTAATTTATTGGTTTTAATTGCTAATAGTGTAAATACTAATAGTCATAACCCACATACACAAATCTCAGTATGATGCTGAACCTCTCTAAGAATCTAATAAATTCCATATACCAAGAAGTTGATAAGCTCCAAATTAAATGATTTCTGTGCCTCATATATTGTGGGATTAATATATAAATCAAGTATAGAAATCAAATGTATAATCATATATGACTTGATTATTTTTCCTGTAATTCCTGATGAGTGATCAAGAACAGAACAACAAGACCAAAACAGGTTCTGTGATCTAACTGCCCTTGCTATTGCTTATTGACCATGTAAGACATGGTGCCCAGGAGACGGAAGACTGCCGAGGATTAAGTTTAGAGTTAGTTAATGATTGTGTATTAAGTCCCCCACACAGAATTCTGTTGTTCTTAACATTTATTTGCTCAATAAATACAAAGGGTGCCCTCTCAGCACCACTCTTGTGCTGTTAAGCCTCAAGTCCCCTGGCTGTTCCTTTCAGATCTTTGATATTTCATTGTGTTTCCTCCCTTATCTGTGGGTCAGAAGCAGGGAGGGACCGACAATATATCCACCCTCTATCTTAGAGGATATTTTTAGTGTCAGACTCGCATCTAAGGATTCCTTTTCCCTTTTAAAAGGTATCACAATTTTTGTTATGTATTTCTGAACCACCCACACCCAACCCTTAACAACACAAAATCTCAGCAGTCTGTTCAGGAAAGAAAATGTGATTTATGTCAGGCCAACGAAACAAAAGAAGTAATTTCTGGGCAATATATTTCCTTATTTTAAAAGAAGTCCATGAAAAAGGCAGTATTTCTCCCTCTGAATGTCATGGCACATTCATGTGAAATCTGCCAATCTATACCCATTTTACTAACAAAAGAGAAACCAGACTGGAAATGAAGTCTACATACAAACGAGGGTCTAGCTGAAGGAATCACAGAGAAACACACCCAGAGACACTGGAATAAAACATTCCTCTCATTGTATAATCAAATAGATTTCTTACTGTTTAAGCTTGTTTAGAAAAGATTATTTGCAACTAAATAAATATTAACTGATACACTCATATCTCTTGCCTTATCTCTCCCTTTATACTCTATTTTAACTTAATACTCACACATTCTTTTAGCTTACAAATAACTTTGCAGCAGTATCCAATTAACTATTTAGGACATAATTATGCCTTTTATTTTCATTACTATATTTTAATTTCTTATAGCCTCTCTTTAAAAATATGAAGGAGACAGAAGTTTCATAAATTGTCCACAGAACCAGACTATCTTGCTCCAGATTCCATGCTCCTGACACTAAACCATACCATAAAGAAATAAAAGTAGCAAGAGAGGAAAACTTTCATGACTACACTGTGAAGTAGCCAAAAATAGGGTAGAGATTCAAGAAAGAAGTGGATTAATGACATTACTCCCAGATGCATTTTGAAAAATTTCAAACTTATGGAAAAGTTGGGAGAATTATACAGTTGCCCATGGATTATTTTTTTTACTTACACAATTATGAGATTTTACTACATTTGCCCATCTATCCCAAATATGTATATAGGTAAAATCATGTGTATGTATAAATATAGACAACATCGTAAGAGTTCATGCATAAATATTTCAACATACATCTGAAAAGAACAAAAACATTTCTTATATATTCATAATATTATCATCCCTGAGAAATTTGACATCACCTAGTATGAGACTCAAATTTTTCCCAATGTACCCAAAATTGTGTTCTATAGCAATTTATTTTTTTCATCAAGAATTTAATTAAAAGTCACTATTTTCTTTCAGTTATTATTAGTAGTAGGTCTCCTTTAGTCTAGAAGAACATCCTCTGCATTTTTTTTTCATTTCATGCAATTACATTGTCAAATATTTGGGTCAGATGTCACGTAAAATATCCTACAATCTGTATTTGAAATGGTCCCTCATAGATTCAAATTAAACATTTTAGCAATAATAGATGTGCTGTTTTCCTTTGGGATCATATGACCTATAACATCGGTATGTCTTGTTACACATGATACTAATCTTGATAACCTGGTTAAGGCAGTGTCCATCAGATCTTTCTATGGCACAGATAACTTGTTTCCTTATTAATTAAAATCTCATCTATAGGGTAATACTGATATGATGCAAATTGTCTGTTTCCTATTAATTTTTCATTGATGGCTTTAGCAACTAATGACAATCTTTGCTAGAATCAATTTTTATATTTGAAGGTGGAAAATAGTGATGGTTTTACCCCACATGTTTTTCTGGCTTCATTCTGAAAAGATGAGCTTTACTTCAAAGTCTTTTAAAAATAAATTTTTTAAATTTAGAATATCTTTATAATTATGGAAAATTACAAAGACATATAGAGTATATTCATATATCACACAACCATTTTCCCATATCATTAATATATTAGTAAGGTACAGTGTTACAATTAATGAGGCAATATTGAAACATTATGATAAAGACCATTTTTTTTACAGATTAATCAGATTTCCATAATTTTACCTATTGTCCTTCTGTTCCAGAATGCCATCCAGGACATCCCATATATTTAGCCACCGTGTCTCCTTAGGATCCTCTTGGCTGTGATAGTTTCTCAGGCATGCCTTGTTTTTGATGTCTTTGAAAGTCTTACCAAGTACTGATCAGGCTTTTCCTGACAATGTTCCACCTGCCCCTCTTCTCCAGTTAGTACTTATAGTTCTGTACAGCTGTGATCAGTGACCATGAAACCTATGAAGGATATCAACATAGTGGTTTCCCTCTCTATGTCCTTAAATTTTGATGTAATTTCTGTGGTCAATCCAAAAAGTAAAAGTAGGAAGTAGACTTTCAGTTGGATATCAACTTAAGATAAGCACCTAAAGCATGTACAATTCCTATAATTTTCAATTTTTCCTAATTACATAAGTATTATTAAATATTCTATAAAAATAAATGCTTGCCATGAGCTTTTAGAACACACTGTAGGATGAGCGAAAACACAGCAATATGGTAGATTATCAAAATATATAAGGATTTAATGAAACTAAGTAAAAGTACAGAATAAACCCAAACTACTTTAAAATACAAAATATGACAAAGGTGAACTCTCAAAACAATAGAGGAATGATGATGTTTGGAAAACTAGACTAGTCATTTAGAAATAAGTTTGGATCCCTATTCACAGCTTATACCAAAATATACTCCATGTGAATTAAAATGTAAAAATTGAAACTGAATAAAAATAGAAGTAATCTTGAGAAAGGAAAGGACTTTACTGCCAAAACCTCAAATCTAGAAATCATAAATAGAATAACTGAAGTATGTGAGTCTCCTGATCATTTGCCTATTTGCCCTCAGTCCCTTACCCAACTTTGTTACCTGTGCTTATTTCACAGTCAAATAACTTCAGCAAACTCTTCTTTCCTGACTCCTTTTCAAATGGCTTCTCGTTAAATTTGTACAATGCAAGGCATTCATAAGAAATTGGAGAGTAGGAGAGAGAAACCTTAACATGTCTGCCATTTTTCTCTGCTAAAAGCATGTCTCTAGCAAAAGGTGCATCTCCTCATTGATACCAGCTTCTGGAGGAAAACTCTTCCTGTGGTAAGAATCATGGGTTCTGTTAACACCACTCCTCCTTGTAGGAGCTTCTCACTATTAGTACTTCCTGAGTAACCTTATGATTCCCTGCATGACTTTCTGCTTTTTCAAGCCCTTGGAACTGTTTACTGAATTAGGTTTTCTCTTTTTAACTAATGAGCAAGATCTGTTTTCCTAAGTAGGAAATAACTCTTACAATGATGACTAAAATGTTTATAATTTCTATATGATTTAAAAAAATCAAAAAACATTAATAGCCAAATAATCATATAATAAAAAATATTTAAGGGGTTTGTGAAAGAAAAAGAGTAACAGCTTTAGTAGATAAAAAAGATATCTTTAATTAAAAAAATTAACAGCTCTTATAATTCATATGAAAAAGTAAACACCTGAATGTAAAAAGGACCCAAGGACATTCAAAAAAGAAGACATACAACTCGTCAAAAGGTTTAAGAATATATGTTTGATTTATTTAAATTTAAATTAAGGAAAGTAAAACATCATTGAGATTTTAGCTCTTTTATTTTTAGGTGCAGAGGAGAAAGAAAAAGTAATATTTGGGAAAAATTAAAAAGAATCATGGTAGCCAATTGTTGGGATTATAATAGACAAGAACTTTCCCCAGGTGGATACAATCTTTCTAGAAGACTATTTAGTTTAATAGAGTAAAAGCCTTCAAATACTTTTATCGAGAACTTCACCTCTACTGAACCAAAGAACAAGGTATCTTTACATAGATATTACTTAGTAACTTGTTTATAATGTGGGAAATGGAATTAAACAAGATCACCATCAAAAGGGAATGTGTTAACAGACTTTGGGAAGATGGCAACACAGAGAGAGCTCAAACTGACCTCCTCCCACCTTCACAGTGAATCGACACCTACACACAGCACAATTCATCTTGAGGAAGAATCAAGGACTGAGTGAACACTTCTGTAGAATAAGGGATAGAAAGAGCACATTAAAAATGACAGGATAGATGAAGAAATGGTAATGGAGGGAACCCCACCCCCAGCTCAGTGACCTGCAAATGGGAGGGATATCTCAGAGGGACCTGGACACAGATTTCTTGCCTGGGAGCATAAAAAAGACATAGGGTGGCTGAATGGATAAAAACAAAGACCCATCTATTTGCTGCCTGCAAGAGAATAATTTCAGACCTAAAGACACACTTTTTACCACTTCATTTGAAAGGGTTTTTGAATGTGAAAATGAAGGTGTGGAAAAGATACTCCATGAAAATAGGAATGTAAAAAATCTGGAGAAGCAATACTTAGACAAAACAGACTTTAAAACAAAAATTGTAGCAAGGGACAAAGAAGGGAATTGTATAATTAAGGGCATAATCCAGCAAAAGGTAGTATAACTTGTAAATATCTATGTACCCAACAGAGAAGCACCTAAATACATAAATCAAGTATTAACACACATAAAGGGAGAGATTGACAGCAATAAAATTATAGTAGGGACTTTAACAGCCCATTTACATATAAATGGATAGATATACAGACAGAAAATCAATAAGGAAACAGTGTATTTCAATAGCACATTAGACAAAATGGAGTTAACAGCTATATACAGAAAATATATACAAAAACAGTAGAACATGATGAATTGGATTAAAGACGGTGGCATGAGAGGTGAGACAGAGGCTTCCTCCTAAAACCGCATATAATACGAAAATATAAATCATACAACTACTCTTGAAAGAGCAACAGGAAAGAGAACTGCACCAAACTGCATGCACCTGGAGACAAGAGCAGATCTCACGGAAAAGGGTAACATACTAAAGCTGTGGTCCTGCGGGATCCAAGCCCTTACCCCAACCCAGATCACCAATGGGAGGAAGAGGAAAGGAACAGGGAGCGAGTGGAGATCTGGGACTGCTGAATACCTAACCCCCAGAGAGCTGATGTGGGAGCACAAACCTACATTTCATGGTGCTTCCATGATACTCTCATAATTAGGGGGTTGGAAGGCTAAGACAGGCAGAATACCAGGAGAGACTAAGATTCCAGCTGCTTGTGGAAAGCAAGGATCCATATCCAGATGCTCTGGGGCAAAAGAAAGGTGGGCAGTCTGAGAGACTTCCTAACAAAGAAGCCCTTAGCAAGAGGGCTGCTAAAGGGGCAAGGATTGCACAGAGCTTACTGCTCCGGAGAAAGGACAGGTAAACAAAATTGTCTGGGTGCCCTCTGCCCAGCAGATTGGGAGCTTTCACGATGTTCAGGTGCTCCAGCTCCCTGGCTGCCTACGAAGCTCCAAGAACCCCTTCTGAGACAGGAAGACTACTGCGCCTTTCTCCTGGCCAGCCCCACTGGGCTTGCAAACCGGGAAACCCTACCCTGGCAGTAGGCCAGCCAGAGGGAATATGTGTCTACAGCAAATAAAAACACAAAGCACAGAGGCTTATACATGTATGCTCGGCACACTGGTTCAGGCAGTGAAGACAGGCAAAGTAGCTGGGAAGCAGGAAAGAGCCCTTTCCTACCCCCCCAGAAACCAATACCTTCCCCTGCGACCACTGACACTGCTTCAGGGGCTGAGCAGCTCCAGAGAGTAGAGCTTCCAGGCACTACAGGGCACCATATACAAGTAGGAAACATCAAAGAAACCTGGTCCAGAGTAAAATTACTAATAGAACTAATGAGAAAGATTTAAATGATATTGATCTCATGACTCCCCCTGAAAGGGAGCTCAAAATAAAAATCATTAACATGCTCTTGGAGGTACAGAAAGATATTCAAGAACTCAGGATGAATTATGGTTGGAAACCCAATCATTGAAGAGCAAAATGGATGGTATTAAAAGCAGATTGGATATGGTGGAGACAATAAATGAAATAGAAATTAGAGAAGAGGAATACAAAGAAGCTGAGGCACAGGATCTCTAAGAGAAAAAAGGATCTCTAAGAATGAAAGAATATTGAGAGAACTGTGTGACCAATCGAAATGGAACAATATTCATATTATAGGGGTACCAGAAGAAGAAGAGAGAGAAAAAGGGACAGAAAGTGTCTTTGAGGAGGTGATTGCAGAAAACGTCCCCAATCTGGGGAAGGAAATAGTCTCTCAGGCCATGGAGGTGCACAGATCTCCCAACACAAGGGACCCAAGAAAGACAACATCAAGACATATAGTAATTAAAATGGCAAATATCAAGGATAAGGACAGACTATTAAAAGCAGCCAGAGAGAGAAATAAGATGACATACAACGGAAAGCCCATCAGGCTATCATCAGACTTCTCAGCAGGAACCTTACAGGCCAGAAAAGAGTGGTATAAGGGATTTAATGCAATGAAGCAGAAGGGCCTGGAACCAAGATTACTTTATCTGGCAAGATTATCTTTTAAATTTGAAGGAGGGATTGAACAATTCACAGATAAGCAAAAGCTGAGAGAATTTACCTCCCACAAACCATCTCTACAGTGTATTTTGGAGGGACTGCTATAGATGGAAGTGTTCCTATGGTTTAATAGCTGTCACCAGAGGTAATAAAACCACAGTAAGGAAAGTAGAACAGCTAATTACTAAGAAAATGCAAAATTAAATTAACTATCGCCAAAGTCAATCAAGGGATAGACAAAGAGTACAGAATATAATACTTAATATATAAAGAATGGAGGAGAGAGAAAAAGGAGGAGGAAAAAACAAAACAAAAAAAGAGAACCTTTAGATTGTGTTTGTAATAGCATATTAAGTGAGTTAAGTTAGACTCTTAGACAGAAAGGAAGTTAACCTTAAACCCTTGGTAACCATGAATCTGAAGCCTGCAATGCCAATAAGTACATACCTATCCATAATCACCCTAAATGTAAATGGACTAAATGCAACAATCAAAAGACATAGAGTCACTGAATGGATAAAAAAACAAGACGCATCTATATGCTGCCTTCAAGAGACTCACTTTAAACGCAAAGACATACACAGACTAAAAGTGAAGGGCAGGAAAAAGATATTTCATGCAACTAATAGGGAGAAAAAAGCAGGAGTTGCAGTACTTATATCAGACAAATAGACTTCAAAACAAAGACACTCACAAGAGACAAAGAAGGACATTACATAATGATAAAAGGGTCAATCCGACAAGAAGATATCACCATTATAAATATCTATGCACCCAACACAGGAGCTCTAATATATGTGAAACAAATACTAACAGAATTAAAGGGGAAAATAGAATGCAATGCATTCATTCTAGGAGACTTCAACACACCACTCACTCCAAAGGACAGATCAACCAGACAGAAAATAAGTAAGGACATAGAGGCACTAAAAAACACATTAGAACAGATAGACCTAACAGGAATCTACAGAACTGTACACCCAAAAGCAGCAGAATACACATTCTTCTCAAGTGCACATGGAACATTTTCAAAAATAAAGCACATACTAGGCCACAAAAAGCCACAGTAAATTCAAAAACATTGAAATTGTACCAACCAGCTTCTCAGACCACAAAGGAATGAAACTAGAAATGAATTACGCAAAGAAATAGAAAAATCCCACAAACACATGGAGGCTTAATACCAAGTTCCTAAATAACCAGTGGATCAATGACCAAATAAAAACAGAGATCAAGCAATATATGGAGACAAATGACAATAATTCAAAACCGCAAAATCTGTGGGACACAGCGAAAGCCGTGCTATGAGGAAAGTATATTGTAATACAGGCTTACATCAGGAAAAAAGAACAATCCCATATGAGCAGTCTAAACGCACAATTAATGAAACTAGAAGAAGAAAAAATGAGACCCAAAGTCAGTAGAAGGAGGGACATAATAAAAATTAGAGCAGAAATAAATAAAATCGAGAAGAATAAAACAATAAAAAGGAGCAATGAAAGCAAGAGCTGGTTCATCGAGAAAATAAATTAAATAGATAAACCCCTAGCCAGACTTAACAAGAAAAAAAGAGTCTACTCACATAACAGAATCAGAAATGAGAAAGGAAAAATCACTATGGACAGCAGAGAAATACAAAGAACAATCAGAGAATACTATGAAAAATTATATGCTAACAAACTGGATAATCTAGAAGAAATGGACAACTTTCTAGAAAAACACAACTTTCCAAGGCTGACCCAGAAAGAAACAGAAAATATGAACACACCAATCACCTGCAACGAAATTGAACTGGTAATCAAAAACCTACCTAAGAACAAAGAGCCAGGACCAGATGGCTTCACCGCTGAATTTTACCAAACATTTAGTGAAGACCTAATACCGATCCTCCTTAGTTTTCCAAGGAGTAGAAGAAGAGGGAATACTTCCAAAGTCATTCTATGAGGCCAGCATCACTCTAATACCAAAATCGGGCAACGACAACACAAAAAAAGAAAACTACAGACCAACATCCCTGATGAACACAGATGCAAAAATACTCAACAAAATATTAGCAAACAGAATTAAAAAATACATCAAAAGGATCATCCATCATGATCAAGGAGGATTTATTCTAGGGATGAAAGGATGGTTCAGTATTCGAAAATCCATCACCATCATCCACCACATCAACAAAAAGAAGGACAAAAACCAGATGATCTTCTCCATAGATGCTGAAAAAGCATTCAACAAAATTCAACATCCATTCATGATAAAAACGCTCAATAAAATGGGTATAGAGGGCAAGTACGTCAACATAATAAAGACCATATATGACAAACCCACAGCTAACATTACACTTAACAGCAAGAAGCTGAAAGCTTTTCCTTTAAGATCAGGAACAAGACAAGGATGCCCACTCTCCCCACTTCCATTCAACATAGTTCTGGAGGTCCTAGCCACGGCAATCAGACAACACAAAGAAATAAAAGGCATCCAGATGGCAGGGAAGAAGTTAAACTGTCCCTGTTTGCAGATGACATGATATTGTACATTAAAAAACCCTAAAGAATGTACTCCAAAACTACTAGATCTAATATCTGAATTCAGCAAAGTTGCAGGATACAAAATTACTACACAGAAGTCTGTGGCATTCCTATACACTAATAATGAATTAGCAGAAAGAGAAATCTGGACACCAATTCATTCAAAGTTACATCAAAAAGAATAAAATACCTAGGAGTAAACCTAACCAAGGAAGTGAAAGACCTATACTCTGAAAACTACAAGACACTCATGAGAGAAATTAAAGATACCAATAAATGGAAACACATCCCGTGCTCATGGATAACAAGAATTAATATTGTCAAAATGGCCATCCTACCTAAAGCAATCTACAGATTCAATGCAATTCCTATCAAAATACCAACAGCATTTTTCAACGAACTAGAGAAAATCATTCTAAAATTCATATGGAACCACAAAAGACCCCAACAGCCAAAGCAATCATGAGAAGGAAGAATAAAGCAGGGGGGATTATGCTCCCCAACTTCAAGCTTTACTACTAAGCCACAGTACTCAAGACAATTTGGTACTGGCACAAGAACAGACTCATAGACCAATGGAACAGACTAGAGAGCCCTGATATAAGCCCAACCATATATGGTCAATTAATATATGATAAAGGAGCCATGGACATACAATGGGAAAATGACAGCCTCTTAAACAGTTGGTGTTGGCAAAACTGGACAGTTACATGCAAGAGAATGAAACTGGATTATTGTTAAACCCTATACACAAAGTAAACTAGAAAAGGATCAAGGACCTGAATGTAAGTCATGAAACCGTAAAAATCTTAGAAGACATCATAGGCAAAAAACTCCTGAATATAAGCATGAGCGACTTCTTTCTGAATGCATCTCCTCGAGCAAAGGAAAGAAAAGCAAAAATGAACTCATGGGACTACATCAAACTAAAAAGTTTCTGTATGGCAAAGGACACCATCAACAGAACAAAAAGGCATCCTACAGTATGGGAGAATATATTTGTAAATGACATATCCGACAAGGGGTTAACATCCAAAATATATAAAGAACTCATGCCTCCACACCCAAAAAGCAAATAACCCAATTAAAAAATGGGCAGAGGATATGAACAAACAGTTCTCCAAAGAAGAAATTCAAATGGCCAACAGACACATGAAAAGGTGCTCCGCATCACTAATCATCAGGGAAATGCAAATTAAAACCACAATGAGATATCACCTCACACCAGTAAGGATGGCCAGCATCCAAAAGACTATGAACAACAAATTCTGGTGAGGATGCAGAGAAAGGGGAACCCTCCTACACTGCTGGTGGGAATGTAAGCTAGTTCAACCATTGTGGAAAGCAATATGGAGGTTCCTCAAAAAACTAAAAATAGAAATACCATTTTACCCGGGAATCCCACTCCTTCGAATTTACACAAAGAATACAACTTCTCAGATTCAAAAAGACATATGCACCCCTATGTTTATTGCAGCACTTTTTACAGTAGCCAAGATATGGAAGCAAACTAAGTGTTCATCAGTAGATGAATGGATAAAGGAGAGGTGGTATATATACACAATGGAATACTATTCAGCCATAAGAAGGAAACAAATCCTGCCATTTGCAACAACATGGATGGAGCTGGAGGATATTATGGTCCGTGAAATGAGCCAGGTGGAGAAAGACCAGTGCCAAATGATTTCCCACATTTGTGGAGTATAACAACGAAGCAAAACTGAAGGAACAAAATAGTAGCAGACTCAGAGACTCCAAGAACGAACTAGTGGTTACCAAAGGGGAGGGGTGTGGGAGAGTGGGTGGCAAGGGTCACAGAAGGGGATTGTGGGGTATTTTGTTTAGTACACATGGTGTAGGGGATCACGGGGATAACAGTATAGCACAGAGAAGGCAAACAGTGAATCTGTGTCATCTTACTACACTGATGGACAGTGACTGATTTGGGGTATGTGTGGGGACTTGATAATACCAGTAAATGTAGTAACCACATTGTTTTTTCATGTGAAACCTTCATAAGAGTGTATATCAATAATACCTTAATAAAATTAAAAAAAAAGAAAATTTATAATGAACAAATTCTAAAAAAAAAAAAAACCAGTAGAACACACATTCTTTTCAAGTGTACATAGAACATTTTCCAGTATAGGTCACATGTTAAATCACAAAGCAATTCTCAATAAATTTAAGGAGACTGAAATCACATCAAGCATCTTCTCCAACCACAACAGTATGAAACTGGACATCAATTTCAGAAAAAATGGGAAAAGTACAAACATGTAGAGGCTAATCAGAATGCTACTAAACAACCAATGGGTCATCAAAGAAATTAACAAGGAATAAAAAAATGCTGAGAATTATAAAAACAGAAATACAATGTTTCAAAATCTTTGGGATGCACCTAAAGTAATTATAAGAGGGAAGTTTATAGCAACACATGCCTACCTCAAAAAGTAAGAAACATCTCAAATAAACCATCTAACCCAACATCTAATGGAGCTAGGAAAATAAAAACAAACCCCAAAGTTTGTAAAAAGCATACAGTGAAGATCAGAGTGGAAATAAATGAAATAGTGTCCCAAAAAATACAAAATATAAATGAAACAAAGAGCTGGATCTTTAAAAGATAAATGAAATTAATAAGTCTTTGGCTAGATTCATCAATGGAGGACTGACATAAATTAAAACAGAAATGAAAGAGAAGCTATAAGGACAACAGAAATCCAAACAATTAAAAGAGAGTATTATGAAAAATTATATGCCAACAAATTGGACAACTTAGCAGAAATAGTAAATCCCTAGAAACATACACTCTTTGAAGACTGACCTGGGAAGAAATAGAAAATCTCAATATACCTATTACTAGTACGAAAATTGAACTGATAATCAAAAAAACTCCCAAGAAACAAAAGTCCAGGAAGAGATGGCTTCATGGGTGAATTCTAATAACACTTAAAGAAGAGTTGATAGTGCTCCTACTAAAACTATTCCAAAAAACTGAAGAGGAAGGAAAGTTTCTAAATTCATTCTATGGGCTAGCGTTACCCTGCTAACAAAACCAGATAAGGGAATACAAGAAAAGAAAATTACATACCAATATCCCTGGTGAACACACATGCAAAAGCCCTCAATACAATATTAGCAAACTTAATGCATTAAAAAGATAATTCACCATAAACAAGTAGGATTTATTACAGGGATGCAAGGATGGTTCAATATCTGCAAATCAATCAATGTGGAGGACAAATGATCATCTCAGTAGATGCTCAAAGAGTATTTTACTTTGTTCAACAAAGTTCAGCATCCGTTCGTGATAAAAACTCTCAGCAATGTGGGAATAGAAGGAACATAGCTGAACGTACTAAAGACCATATACATCAAACCCAGAGCTAACGTCATACTCAAAGGCAAAAATCTGAAAGCTTTTCCTCAAGAGTGGAGGAGGAATAAAGAAAGAAAAAAGTATCTTTAAATCATGTTTGAAATAGAGTAATCAGCAATTTAAGAGAGACTATTATATACTAAGCAAGTTATCCTTGAACATTTGGTAACCACAAAACTAAAGCCTACAATAAATATACACATACAAATAAATTAATTAAAAAAGAGAAATCCAATTACAACACTAAAGAAAACCATCAATAACAAGAGAAGAGAATGAGAGGAAGAAAGGAACAGAGAGGAGCTGTAAAAAAACAGCCAGAAAACAATTAATAAAGTGGCAATAAGTATATATCTATCAATAATCACCTTAAATAAAAATGAACTAAATGCACAGATCAAAAGACATAAAGTCACTGAATGGATAAGGAAACAAGACCCACCTACATGCTGCCTACAAGAGACTCACTTCCAACCCAAAGACATACACAGACTAAAAGTGAAGGGATGGAAAAAGATATTTCATGCAAATAATAGGGAGAAAAAAGCAGGAGTTGCAATATCAGACAAAATGGACTTCAAAAAAAAGAAAGTAACAAGAGACAAAGAAGGACATTATGTAATGACAAAGGGGTCAGTCCAAAAAGAGAATACAACCATTATAAAGTCCTATGCACCCAACATAGGCACACCAAAATATGTGAAGCAAATATTAATTAAAGGGAGAAACGGAATACAATGCATTCATTTTAGGAGACTTCAACACACCACTTATTCCAAAGGACAGATCAACCAGACAGAAAATAAGTAAGGAGACAAAGGCACTGAACAACACATTAGAACAGATGGACCTAACAGACATCTACAGAACACTCCACCCAAAAACAGCAGGATACACATTGTTCTCAAGTGTACATGGAATGTTTTCCAGAATAGATCAAATACTAGGCCATAAAAAGAGCCTCAGCAAATTCAGAGAGATTAAAACTGTGCCAACCAACTTCTCAGACCACAAGGTAAGAACTAGAATAAATTATGAAAATAAAACAGAAAGATGTATAAACCCATGGAGGCTAACCAACATGATTCTAAATTATCAATGGATCAATGACCAAATTAAAACAGAAATCAAGCAATATAGAGAGACAAAAGAAAACAAAAACACAACAGCCCAAAATCTGTGGGAGGAGGCAAAAGTGGTTCTAAGAGGAAAATACAAAGCAATATAGGCTTACCTCAAAAAAGAACAACAATCCCAAATGAAAAGTCTAAACTCACAATTAAACAAACTACAAAAAAAAAAGAACAAATGAAGTCCAAAGTCAGTAAAAAGTCAGAGCAGAAATAAAATAGAGAAGAATAAAACAACAGAAAGAACCAATGAAACCAGGAGGATGTTTTTAGAGAAAATATAGAATAAAGAAAATAGATAAACCCCTTACTAGTCTTACCAAGAAAAAAAGAGAAACTATGCATAAACAGAATCATAAATGAAGAAGGAATGACCACAACAGATACCACAGAAATACAAAGAATTATTAGGGAATACTATGAAAAATGATATGCCAATAATTGAACAACCTAGAAGAAATGGACTTTATAGAAAAATGCAATCTTCCAGAATGACCCAGGAAGAAACAGAAAATCTGAACAGACTGATTCACAGCAATTAAATCGTATTGTTAAACAAATAATTCCCCCAAAACAAAAGTCCCACTCCAGATGGCTTTACAGTCTAATTCTACTAAACATTTAAAGAAGAGTTAATACCCTTTCTTCTTAAAGTATTCCAGAAAGTAGAAGAGGGAATACTTCCAAAGTCATTCTATGAAGCCAGCATCACTCTAATACCAAAACCAAAGATACCACAGAAAAAGAAAATTACAGAACAATATCCCTGATGAACATAGATGCAAAACTACTCAACAAAATATTAGCAAATTGAATCCAAAAATACATCAAAAAGATTATCCATTGTGACCAAGTGGGATTTATTCCAGGGATGCAAGGATGGCACTATATTTATAAATCAATCAAGATCATATGCCACATTAACAAAATGAAGGATAAAAACAAATGATCATCTCCATACAGGCTGAAAAAGCATTTGACAACATTCAACAGCCATTCATGAAAGAATCTCTCAACAAAATGGTATAGAGGGTACATAGCTCAACACAAAAAAGACTATATACAACAAACTCATAGCCAACATCATACTTAATAACAAAAAGCTGAAAGCTTTTCCTCTAAGATAAAGAATAATACAAGGATGCCCACTCTCAGCACTTTTATTCATAGTACTGCAGATCCTAGCAATGGCAATCAGAAAACACAAAGAGGTAAAAGCCAGCCAAATTGGTAAGGAAGAAGTTAAACTGTCACTATTTGAATATGACATGATACTGTGCATAGAAAACACTAAAGACTCCACCAAAAAACTATTAGAACTAATAACTGAATTCAGCAAAGTTGAATGCTACAAAATTAATACACAGAAATCTGTTGCATTCCTATATACTAACAAAGAACTACCAGAAAGAGATATCAGGAAAATAACTCCATTTACAATTATATCAAAAAGAATAAAAGACCTAGGAATAAACCTAACCAAGGAGATGAAGACCTATACTCTGAAAACTACAAGACACTCATGGGAGAAATTGAAGAAGACACCAATTAATGGAAATCTATCCCATGGATAGGAAGAATTAATATTGTCAAAATAGCCATCCTCCTTAAAGCAATCTACAGAGTCAATGCAATCCCCATCAAAATACCAACAGCACTCTTCAATGAACTAGAACAAATAGTTCTAAAATTCATATGGAACCACAAAGACCCTGAATAGCCAAAGCAATCCTGAGAAGAACAAAGGTATGGGGGATTATGCCCCCAACTTCAAGCTCTACTACAAAGCCACAGAATCAAAATAATTTGGTACTGGCATAAGAACAAACCCATAGATCAATGGAACAGAATAGAGAGCCTAGATATAAATCCTCACATATATGGTCAATTAATATATGATAAAGAAGTCATGAATATACAATGGGAAAAAGACAGCCTCTTTGACAAGTGGTGTTGGGAAAACTGGAAAGCTACATATAAGAGAATGAAACTGGATTCTTGTCTAACTCCATACACAAAAGTAATCTTGAAATGGATCAAAGTCCTGAATGTAAGTCATGAAACCATAAAACTCTTAGAAAACACAGGAAAAATCTCTTGAATATAAGCATGAGCAATTTTTTTCCTGGATACATCTCCTTGGGCAAGGGACACAAAATAAAAAATGAGTAAGTGGGACTACATCAAACTAAAAAGTTTTTGTACACCAAAGGACACCATCTGCAGAACAAAAATGCATCTTATAGTATGGGAGAATATATTCATAAACAACTCATCTGATAAGAGGTTAACATCCAAAATATATAAAGAACTCACATGCCTCAGCACCCAAAAAACAAATAAAATGGGCAGAGGACCTGACAATTCTCCAAAGAAGAAATACAAATGGCCAACAGACACATGAAAAGATGCTCCACATCACTAATCATCAGGTAAATGCAAATTAAAACCACAATGAGATATCACTTCATACCAGTTAGAATGCCCACTATCCAAAAGATAAGAAATAACAAATTCTTGCAAGAATGTGGAAAAATAGGAACCCTCCTACATTGTTGGTGGGAATGAAAATTGGTGACACTGCTGGGGAAACCAGAATGGGAGTTCCTCAAAAAACTAAAACTAGATATACCATTAAATCCATTAATTCCACTCCTAGGAATTTACCCAAAGACAACAAAATTCTTGATCTGAAAACATATACATACCCCTATTTTTATCACTGCACTATTTGTAAGAGCCAAGTTATGGAAGCAACCTAAGTGTCCATCAATAGATGAACAGATAAAGAAAATATGGTACATATACACAATGCAGTATTAATTCAACCATAAAAAATAAATAAATTCTGCCATTTGCAACCACGTGTATGGATCTAGAGGGTATTATGCTCAGTGAAATAAGCCAGACAGGGAAAGACACATACCATATGATTTCACTTATCTGTGGAATATAAATACAAAGCAAAACAGAAGGAACAAAACAGCATTAGACTCATAGACACTGAGAAGTGACAAGTGGTTACCAAGAGGGAGGGGCTGGGGTGGGTGTGATGGGGAGGGGGATAAAAGGTCACAATAACTTGCAATCACAGTATAAGTCGATCATGGGGACTTCTGAACCACTGTGATGTACATTTTAAGCCAACATAAGATTGTATATTAATGATACTTTAATAAAAAATATTTTTTTTAAGAAATAAACTGTTATGGGACTCACTCCCCCACACACACGAAAAAGGAAAGACTATATATGACAAGCCCACAGCTAATACCATATGCAAAGATGAAAACCTGAAAGTGGTTCCTCTAAGATCAGGACCAAAACAAAGATGCCCACTCTCACCACTTTTATTCATCATAGTATTGGAACTCCTAGCAATAGCAATTAAGCAAGGAAAATAAATACAAGGCATCCAAATAGGTAAGGGAGAAGTAAAACTGTCCATTTGCAGATGACATGATATATTACATATAAAAAAACACTTAAAAAAACCTCTAAAACTATGAGAACTAATAAATGAATTCAGTAAATGTGTAGGATATAAAATCAATAGGAATATATGTGTTGCCTTGATATAAGACCCAAATACACTAATAACAAACTATGAAAGAAATTAAAAAACAATTCCATTTATAATTGCATCAAAAAGAATAAAATGCAGAGGAATAAATTTAACCAAGATGTTGAAAGATCTATATACTGAACCTGTAGTACATTCATGAAAAAAATTAAGAAGACACAAGTAAATAGATATATTTTCATTAATTGGAAGATTTAATATTGTTAAATGTCCACATTGACCAAAGCTATCTACATATTCAATGCAATCTCTATCTGGATTCCAGTTGCATTTTTGACAAATTTAAAACAAACATCCTGTAATTTCTATAGGACCACAAAAGACCCCAAATAGCCAAAGCATCTTGAGAAGAAAGAATAAACTTTGAGACATGTATTCTGATTTCAAACTATATTACAAAGCTATAGTAATCAAAACAGTATGGTACTGGCACACATACATAGGCACATATATCAGTGGCACATAATAGAGGCCCTAGAAATAAATCCTAGAATGTACATATATATTCAATTAAAAGATGACCAAGAAGCCAAGAATATAAAATGGGGAAAGGCAGTCTATTCAATAAATGTTACTGGGAAAACTGGACAGCAACATGCAAAATAACTAAGCTAGAGTACTATTTATGCCACACACAAAACTTACAAAAATGAATTCAAGACTTGATATAAGACCCAAAACTATAAAATTCCTAGAAGAAAACAGACAGTAAGCTCTTGACTGACCCGGCCCGCAAGTCTGTGACTTGAACCCCTGGCCGCGGGGTCAACAACGGGAACCTAAGGAGGGGGTGCGCGAATGAGGAGGGACAGAAGACACAGAGAATGGAGACAAGGCAGGCTTTCTGATCAAGTCTTGTTTATTTGCAGAAACAGCAGAGTATATATAGCATTCATGAGGTAAGATTGGTTACACCTTATGCTAATAAAGCAATCTTCAAATTCCAATTACATATCGAGATGTGTGCATGCGCAGTTGTCTCTGACGTAAGCGGCGGACCTAAGTGAGAACATTTGGCAGAAGGCTGGCGTGGAAGTAATCAAAACCGAAACCCAAGTACACTTCTCGGAATGAGAAACCATTTGTGCACTTTCGAAACTTAGTCTTTAAGATGGAGTCCCGGAACCTAAGATGGAGTTACTATGGCTGTTGTATATCCGGCTCCCCACACTTGACATCATCTTGGTGATGAGTTTTGGGTTTGACACCAAAAGCAAAAGCAGTGAAAGCAAAATTAAACAAGTGGGACTATATCAACTACAGGCTTCTATACAGAAAAAGAAACAATCAACAAAATAGGAGGCAACCAATGGAATGGGATAAAAATATTTGTAAATCATAAACTTATAAGGGGTTAATGTAAAATATATAAAGAACTCGTATAAATCAATAGCAAAAAACAAATAATGCTATTTGTAAATGGGCACATGATCAGAATATACATTTTCCCAAAGATATACAGATACATACAGATGCCCAACAAACACATAAAAAGATGCACAGTATCACCAGCATAAGGGAAATGGATATGAAAAACCACAATGAAATAGCAACTCACACTCTAAGAATGGGCATTATTAAAAAGGCAAGAAATAATAAGATCTGGTGAGGATGTAAGACATGGAATCATTATACACTGTTAATGGGAAGAACTGGTGCTGTCACTACTGAAGACACTCTGGAGGTTCCTCAAAAAATTAAAAATAGAACTACCATATGATACATCAATTCCTCTTCAATGTATTTATCTGAAGGAAACTAAAATACTCACTCAAAAAGACTAAAGCAATGCCATGTTCATTGGATCATTATTTACAATACCTGAAGCATAGAAACAGCCTAAGTCTATATCAAGGAATGAATGGATAAAGAAAATGTAGTGTATGTACATATAGGCAATTAAATATTACGGAGCCATAAAAAAGGAAGAAATCCTGCCTTTCCAACAGCATGGGTGGACCTTGAGGGCATTATCCTAAGTAAAATTAGCCAGAGAAAGACAAATGCCATATGAAATATATGAGGAATTCAGAAAAAGACACCAATGAACTCATGGATACAGAGAAGAGATTGGTAGTTGTAAGAAGTTGAGGTTAAGGTGTAGGCAGTATTAGCAAAGTTGCTCAAAAGATACAAAATTTCAGTTATACAATAAATAAGTCCAGCAAATGTAACATACAGCATGGTGAATATAGTTAATAATACTGTGTTTCTTAAAAGATGCTAAAACAAAGTCTTCAAAGTTCTCAAAGAAAACAATGTCCAACTCTGTGTAGTGATATATCCAAGGACAAATAAGATTATCCAAGTGAACTCCCATATAACACAAGAGCATCACATGCCGAGAAAAAAAGGGTGTGTAGTTGAACGGTTCTAGGTCAACTGGTTTTTTTTCATTTGTGTTAAAATTTATAAGTCCCCACTCATTCAGAGAGAAATTGAAAACATAATTTTTATGCTTTCTTTTTCCATAGTTACATTTTTTACATAGCACTTTTGCTCAACTGGGATTCATTTTAGAATGTTGTCTAGTGACAATTAAAATTTGAATTTTTATGGCTAACCAGTCATTCAAAAGGCATTTATCACCTAACTCTTACCTTACTCACTGATTTCTTAGGTCTCCATTTTTTTTTCATGTACAATCATGCACTCATACACACATGCATATAGTGACAGGTCTATTTCTAGTCCATCTAGTCTGCATAAAAAAGCATGACAGTCCCAGTCCCTACATTTATATTCAAGTAGGGAATGAACACATTTCAAAAATGAATTAGATTAAATGGTTGGCAAGACACTTCTGCCTCTACCTATAGTCTAAATGTTAAGATCCTGTGAGGTCCAGATATAGCATTCTCTATTCTTTTTTCCATGTGACTCCATCTTTTTTTTATGGATTTTAATGTCATCAGTGTGAAGATTATCCAGAATGAATATTTCCAGGTCTTACATCTCTGCTAATCTCTAGATGTCTCTATCCAACTGCCTAGTAGATCACAGTTACTTGAATTTTGTAAAGACATCCCAAATTTAACATGATCAGAAGAAATTCTTGAAAGGTCTCCCTGTTCTCCTCCATTTTGATGGTAGCCAACTCCAATTAGGTGGACAAGGAACACATTGGGGATAATCCCCCATCTCCCTGCTATCACATTTAAACTTCCAAAAGATCTGCCAACTCTATACCTGAAATATAACTGAAATGTGCCCACACCTTTCTGTTCACACTACCTTCTCAGAATTCCAGACTGCCAACTTCGCTCACCTGAAGAACATCAGTAGCTTCAGACTGGTCTCCCTTGCTCTTGTTCCTTTTGTTCCTGTTTAACTTTTATTCATAAACCAATTTTTTAAATAGTACCAAGTGTTTCACCCCAAAACCTCTAGTCTTCTGCCTATCATGACTTAACGTATTTCAGCTACAACCACTTTCTAATATTTTTTGAGCTGTTGCTCTGTAAATTTAACTTTCTTTTTCTTAATATCGGTGGTAGACATATTTAATCAACTTTGTGTTATGGTAAGTGAATATTTATACATATATTTATTTAATATCTTCCCAATTCTCTCATTCTTCATGGTAGGTCATGATTTTTGATAACTCTAAATCAGTTTTTATTAGGGACATTCAAGTATTTTCCACTGCTGAGACAACTAGTGTACCAGGATTATATTTCCTTTTCTGTAGGAATTTGTGGGATATTTTTAAAAGTTCATAAGATGTTTCCTTCCCATTTGTTCAGTTGGATCCCTCATGTTTACCAAATGTCTTCTGTAAAAACTCAACTGTATTAAAGAATCTTTTTTTCTTTTTTTACCCTAGAGATATTCTTGGTGTCCTCCATCCACCTGTTCCAGTCTGGAGAGAGTGCTCTCTGGGCCAAATGCTCTGTCCAGCTGAGACTTCCCTTTGCTGAATTCCTGTGTTAAACTGTATCTGAGCTCCCCATCCGCCTCTTTATGGTTCATTCTCTCATTTTGCTAAGAACTCTTGTTTGCATCGGTCCTTTCCTCACACATGAAAATTATTTTGGCTTCTATAGAAGTCTAGATTTGAAATAATTTTCCTTCTGAATGTTGAAGGCATTCTTCCTTTATATTCTAGCAAGCTGTGTTGCTTTTGAGAAATTGCCTGTCATTCTGCTTTACATTCCTTTTGTTGTCTCTTTGGAAACTTTTAGAAGCTTTCATTATCACTGGCATTATAAAATCTTACAATAAATATCTTAAATATTTACTGTGATAAATAAATATCACAATAAATATTATACAAATATTTCTGTACAATCATTTTTCTACATAGGAATGACAGTTTGTTTCTTTCCTCCTTTTTCCTTTTTCCTTTTTCCTTTCCTTATCCATCCTTCCTCTCCTCTGCTTTCCTCCCCTCCCCTCCCTTCCCACCCTCATTTCAGCCCTTGCTGCCTTCTCTCTTTCTTTCACTTTAAAGATTCAAAGCTTTATTTCTCTAGTGAAGACAAAGGCAAGAGAAAAAATAGACATATTGCACATACAAAAAGCACAATAAAATAACCTATCTGCCAGTTTTCAGAATAAGCTGTTTTCCTAAAATCCTATGAATATCACTAACTTAAAAAAATTACATTATGAACTCATAGATACTATGTTGCATCTGCTTAAATCATTATAATTATTATTCATTTCTATGTCAAAATTATCTCAAATTTGGTGCTTAGGAACTCAACTCAAAAACTCCAAGATGGTACCTGAGTCTTTCTGATATGGCCACAGGTGTCTCTGGTAGATTCTTTGTTCTCTGGAACAAGAATCTAGACTAACCTTGGACATTTCCTGCCTTGGAACAAAAGTGTGGTGTTCTAAAAATTATATTCTATGTCCTTGATTCTTTGCACATGTGTTCATTGGAAACTATAGCCTATGTAGGTATAAAATCCTTAGCTCGCACCATTTTTCTTGAGTTTCCTAAATACACTGACCCACAGATACCTTTCTCGGATATTGCTGTAGAAATGCCAAATCGGTACACTTTCTTTGAAAGTGAGGTTCTTCTTCTATGTGTAACTGCAGATATTAAGATGTTTTTAAGATTTGGGACTTACAGTTATTTGGAACCTTACTGAAAAAGGGGGTTCAGGCAATTGGAAGTTGCAAAAAAAAGTGAGAAGGCTTCTAATAGAAAAATTTCCAGTCTTTTTCTCCCTTCCCTTTATATTACCTGTAATGGTGTAATATATCATGTATGAGTAAGCTTCAGGGTGGTTGAAGCTTACTGATTTATTAATTCAGTCTTGCTTTCAAGCCGTTATCATGCACTTCCATCTGGCTGCTTTATTTCCTCATGTACTTTGTTTATTATGATCCTACCTATCCTGCAAGGTTTGTCTGAAATGACACATCAATTGAAAATCTTTTTGTCTTCCTTTAGGTCACCATTCACTTCTTTCATTATAATTATATATAACATGTTTACACTTTTCTGTATCACAGCCTAAACTATGTGCTAATTAGCAATGAGTCTTTCTGCCCACTAGATTATGAGCTTCTTGTCAGGAGCAATATGTAAAACGCAGTAACTTCATATCATCATGTTCACATGCTGTATCCACTCTACCCACTACCTTTTTAATACCCTTTACATCACTAAGACTTGATAAAGTTTAACAGAATGAACATTTTAGCAATAAGTGCAGCATGTTTTGAGGACCTAGCTCTGTTTGTAGTCAGGAATCTGAAAGATGATTTAAAGATAGTCAAGGTTTTACAATGAAGACATACAAGCCACACTTGATAAAGTAGCAAGTGTGTTATAAAAGCTAGTTAGTACCATGTAGATGAGGAAAAGGAAAAATCAATTGCTTTAAAGGACTTAGAAACCATAGCGATCATATTTGGCCTAAAGGATAAATAAGATTGGGATCAAAAGACAGGGAGAATAAAGTGTTTCATGTAAGGTAAACATCACAAGCAAAGTAACTGAAGCAAGTATGCAGAGGAACAGGGAAGGGATGCACATGGCCAAGTGCCCTGAGATGACAGGAAGAAAGCAATGTGATAGTTAAGATACAGAGACACAAGGGAGACAAAAGCAAAAATGAATTCATGGGACTACATCAAACTAAAAAGTTTCTGTACGGCAAAGGACACCATCAACAGAACAAAAAGGCATCCTACAGTATGGGAGAATATATTTGTAAATGACATATCCGACAAGGGGTTAACATCCAAAATATATAAAGAACTTACATGCCTCTACACCCAAAAAGCAAATAACCCGATTAAAAAATGGGCAGAGGATATGAACAGACAGTTCTCCAAAGAAGAAATTCAAATGGCCAACAGACACATGAAAAGGTGCTCCACATCACTAATCACTAGGGAAATGCAAATTAAAACCACAATGAGATATCACCTCACATCAGTAGGATGGCCAGCATCCAAAAGACTACGAACAACAAATGCTGGTGAGGATGCGGAGAAAGGGGAACCCTCCTACACTGCTGGTGGGAATGTAAGCTAGTTCAACCATTGTGGAAAGCAATATGGAGGTTCCTCAAAAAAACTAAAAATAGAAATACCATTTGACCTGGGAATCCCACTCCTTGGAATTTACCCAAAGAATACAACTTCTCAGATTCAAAAAGACATATGCACCCCTATGTTTATTGCAGCACTTTTTACAATAGCCAAGATATGGACACAACCTAAGTGTCCATCAGTACATGAATGGATAAAGGGGAGGTGGTACATATACACAATGGAATACTATTCAGCCATAAAAAGGAAACAAATCCTGCCATTTGCAATAACATGGATGGAGCTGGAGGATATTATGCTCAGTGAAATAAGCCAGGTGGAGAAAGTCAAGTGCCAAATGATTTCCCTCATTTGTGGAGTATAACAACAAAGCAAAACTGAAGGAACAAAATAGTAGCAGACTCAGACACTCCAAGAAGGAACTAGTGGTTACCAAAGGGGAGGGGTGTGGGAGGGCAGGTGGGGAGGGAGGGAGATGGGGATTGAGGGGTATTATGTTTAGTACACATGGTGTGGGGGATCATGGGGAAAACAGTGTAGCACAGAGAAAGCAAACAGTGAATCTGTGTCATCTTACTACACTGATGGACAGTGACTGAACTGGGGTATGGGTGGGGACTTGATAATATGGGTAAATGTAGTAACCACATTGCTTTTTCATGTGAAACCTTCATAAGAGTGTATATCAATAATACCTTAATAAAAAAATTACAAAAAAGATACAGAGACACAGTGGAGCATCAGGATCACTAAAAAAAAGGAAAATGAACTTGGTTTGAAAACTAATGAGGGACTATTATGAATTCCTGAACAGGGCATTATATTTCTTTTTCATTCTTGTGACAAAAGTCAGTGGTACTAAAAAGTGTCAGACACTGGTCAAGTTGCTCAAATTGCAGGAATGAACATGACAGAGAAATCCTTTCCCTCTGAAGCCTAAATGGTACGGGACAGGGGATGGAGTGATCAGTATAAATGGACTAACAAATGAATATGTAGTACACTAGAGACTGCTTAGGAGAATGAAGGGAAAAGACAGCATAATAAAGACAGAGACAGTTGGGGTGAAGTGAAAAGAAAGGACAGGAATCTCAGTAATTCCCATGTTGGACAAATAATAGCAAAGCTTCCAACTCAGCAAGAACTTTGCAGAAAGTGGGGACAGATTCAACTCACAGCATGAAGCTCATGACCCTGCTGAACCTACCTCACCTGGTAATTTCCTTTCCAAACCCTAATCATCTTCCATGAACTATATTAATTCCTCCAATAAGATGTCTAACTAACCTGAGACTTTTCTGCTTATTTATATTTTATACAGAGAATAATGAACACGACTGCAAAAATGAAGTCAGTTACATAGCAATCATCAAGATGATCATCAAATGATCTCAGCACTTTAGTGAATACCAGTTGCTTTTCCTCATTGTCTCACAAGTCATCTTTAATTAATGTCAAATAGTTTATATGTTTTGAGGACTGAATCTCCACACAGAAATAAATTGATGTCATTGCAGAAAAATCTCTTAAGCGTTGGATGGACAGTTCTAACTTCAAATTGTAAGGGACATAATTATTGACACTGACCTACTGCATTCTCCAAGGTCTACTATAGTCCTAATCTCTTACCTCTACATCCTTTTCACAATTTTCCAGATGAAATCCAAAGAGGGAAGAGGCAAAGCCTTATCTACTTGTGCATCCCACTTTCTGTCTCAATGTTCTATGGTTCTCTTCTCTTTGTATGCATTTAACCAAATTCAGTTTAGGAAGAAGACAAAGATCTACCTGTTGCTATATTTTATACTCTAATGATTCCTTTATTAAACCCTTTCATTTGTAGCATAAGAAACAAGTAATAAATGTTATGAGAAAAATTATGAGGAAAATTTCATAATATTGGGGGACAAATATCATCTCTTACAGAACACTGATTTACATTTGAAAAAACACTTTTAGAAATCATGGAATACTGAAAAAATAGAAAAAGGCAACTTTGTACATAAGATATTAAATTACTAAAAGTTTATGGTATATAAGTCATGAAGTTCAGGTAGGAGAGATTCTGCGAAAATGTATTTCAAAATCTAAGCTAGCAGTTCGCTGCAGCAGTGACCTGGATAAGTATCCATGAAGTTGAAAATCGTGTCAAGGTGTAATTAAACTATTAACTTTCGGAAAGGGTAATGAATAATTATTTTCAACAAATATACCAAATGCTAGGAATAGAAGTCACCATAAGTAAAGGTTAGCTCCATTTGATATCGTTGGCAAATTCTAGAATCCCAAAGCATAATCTTACAAAGTACATTCCAAGTTCTCAAGAATCCCTTCTTAAACAATAGCACTTGAACCAAGTAAAGTATTCATTTGAATTTAGTTCTCTTCTTTGAGTTAATATAAGAGGTTATGTTTGCATATTAATTTGTGTAGAATATGTATTCTGTAATGAAGAACATTTTCATCTTTATTGTCAGTCAATTTTACTCTCAAGATCTCCAAAACAGAATATCTGTGTATTGGTAATTTATCAATCTGTAGTTGACAATGACACTACTTAAATAGAAATACCTAGGGATTTGAACATTTCATGTAGTTTGATTAGCTGTTCATCACACATAACAGTGCAATTCCTGAATATACTAATTAAACAAAGGGGTTTCTGTTTCTCTGTGTTATTACTACTTCTTGTTTGTTATTAAGAATAACCTAGGAAGACTTCCGGGAAGATGGCGGTGTGAGCAGGGCGGCAGAAATCTCCTCCCAACACTATATTTATCTACGAAAACACAGAAAATACATCTATTCCTTAAAGAGAGACGAGAATACACAGGAAAGCGCACAGCGTGCAGCTACACCCGAGAGGACTCGGCACCCCAAGAGGCGGGTAAGATACGGAGCCACGACCCGGCGGGACCCGAGCCCTCCCCCACCCCAGCGCACCGGCGGGAGGAGAGGATTCAGAGCCGGGAGGGAGTGGAAGTACACCCCGCGAAGTAGCCAGCCCTGGTGATCTGCGCGGGGAGCGCTGACCCACATTGCGCAGTGCAGCAGAGATTGGAGAGACAGAGGGGCAGGATCTGAGCGGGGAACGCGCCAGGGTGCTTGCAGCCGGCTCCCGGGAAGGAAAAAAAAAAAGCGCGTGCTTTCTTCAGCGGTCTTAAAGAGACAGGAGCCCAGCGGAGGAGCCGGATCGCCCCAGCACACTCAGCCCAACAGGCTGGGAGTCCTGGGGAGTTTCAGACGCCTTAGCTGGCGACTGAGGAAGCGTAGCCATACTTAAAACTTCTCACTGAGATCAACAGCCTCCTATTCATTCCCACCCCTGCCAGAGCGATAAAGGGCCCTGTGGAGCGGCACAGTCACAGCTGTGGAATAGTGGGGCAATAGCGCCACCTAGAGCATTCCCACAGAATCTACGTCCGGTGGGCATTTTTTTTGTTTTTTTTGTTTTGTTTGTTTTTTCTTTTCTTTCTTTTTTTCTTTTCTTTCTTTTTTTTTTTTCTCTTTTTTTTTCTTCTCTTTTTAAAGTCTTAAAGAGCCCAGCTGACATACGTGGCAACTATCAGTGACCAATTATATAGCCATGAAAAGACAGAGGAATATGGTTCAGACCAAAATCAACCAGACAACCCCAGAGAGGGAGTCTGAAGGGATGGAAATGCACAGCCTCCCTGAAAAAGAATTCAGAATAAAAGTCATAACCATGCTGATGGACCTACAGAGAAATGTGCAAGAGCTGAGGGAGGAAGTGAGGGAACTGAGGAAAGACAATACAGAAATGAGACAAGCGATCGACGGGCTTAACAGCAGAATGGATGAGATGCGAGAGACTGTTAATGGAATAGAAAACAGAGAACAGGAGTACAGAGTAGCTGAGGCAGAGAGAGATAAAAGGATTTCTAGGAATGAAAGAATATTAAGAGAACTGTGTGACCAATCCAAACGGAACAATATTCGCATTATAGGAGTACCAGAGGAAGAAGAGAGAGAAAAAGGGATAGAAAGTGTCTTTGAAGAAATAATTGCTGAAAACTTTCCCTCGCTGGGGAAGGAAGTAGTCTCGCAGTCCACCGAAGCTCATAGATCTCCCAACACAAGGGACCCAAGGAAGACAACACCAAGACACACAATAATTAAGATGGCAAAGATCAAAGATAAAGATGGTATTAAAGGCAGCTAGAGAGAGAAAAAAGATCACCTACAAAGGAAAACCCATCAGACTATCATCAGACTTCTCAAAAGAAACCTTACAGGCCAGAAGAGAATGGCATGATATATTCAACGTTATGAAACAGAAGGGCCTCGAACCAAGAATATTGTATCCAGCACGATTATCATTTAAATATGCTGGAGGGATTAAACAATTTCCAGATAAACGAAAGTTGAGAGAGTTTGCCTCTCATAAACCACCACTACAGGATATCTTAAATGGACTGCTCTAGATGGAAGCACACCTAAGGCTAAAAAGATGTCACCAGAGAAAAAAAAATCATAGCAAAGAAAGCAGACCATCCAAATACCAACTAAAGGCAAAGAATAAATCACCTATTATACAAAGAATGGAGGAGGAGGAATAAGAAGGGAGAGAAAAAAAGAAACATCACACTGTGTTTACAATAATTTAACAAGAAAGATAAGTTAGATTGTTAGATAGTAAAGAAGCAACCCTTGAACCTTGGTAACTACGAATCTAAAGCCAGCAATGGCAATAAGTACATACCTATCAATAATCACCCAAAATGTAAACGGACTGAATGCACCAATCAAAAGACACAGAGTAACAGAATGGATAAAAAAGCAAGACCCATCTATATGCTGCCTACAAGAAACTCACCTCAAATCCAAAGATATACACAGACTAAAAGTGAAGGGATGGAAAAAGATATTTCATGCAAACAACAAAGAGAAAAAAGCAGGTGTTGCAGTACTTGTATCAGACAAAATAGACTTCAAAACGAAGAAAGTAGCAAGAGATAAAGAAGGACATTACATAATGATAAAGGGGTCAGTCCAACAAGAAGATATAACCATTATAAATATATATGCACCCAACACAGGAGCGCTAGCATATGTGAGACAAATACTAACAGAATTAAAGGAGGAAATAGACAGCAATGCATTCATCTTAGGAGACTTCAACACACCACTCACTCCAGAGGACAGATCAACCAGACAGAAAATAAGTAAAGACACAGAGGCACTGAACAACACACTAGAACAGATGGAACAAACAGACATCTACAGAACTCTACACCCAGAAGCAACAGGGTACACATTCTTCTCACGTGCACATGGAACATTTTCCAGAACAGACCACATACTAGGCCACAAAAAGAACCTCAGTAATTTCAAAAATATTGAAATCCAACCAACTGACTTCTCAGATCACCAAGGTATAAAACTAGAAATAAATTTTAGAAAGAAATTAAAAAGGCTCACAAACACATGGAGACTTAACAACACTCTCCTAATTAATCAATGGGTTAACGACCAAATCAAAACAGAAATCAAAGAATATATGGAGACTAATGACAACAACAACACAAAGCCACAACTTCTGTGGGACGCAGCAAAGGCAGTTCTAAGAGGAAAGTATATTGCAATCAAGGCCTATTTAAAGAAGGAAGAACATTCCCAAATGAATAGTCTAAAGACACAATTACTGAAATTGGAAAAAGAAGAACAAATGAGGCCCAAAGTCACCAGAAGGAGGGACATAATAAAGATTAGAGAAGAAATAAATAAAATTGAGAAGAATAAAACAATAGAAAAAATCAATAAAACCAAGAGCTGGTTCTTTGAAAAAATAAACAAAATAGATAAACCCCTAGCCAGACTCATTAAGAGAAAAGAGAATCTACACACATAAACACAATCAGAAATGAGAAAGGAAAAATCACGACAGACCCCACAGAAATACAAAGAATCATAAGAGAATATTATGAGAATCTATATGCTAACAAGCTGGAAAACATAGAAGAAATGGACAACTTCTTAGAAAAATACAACCTTCCAAGACTGACCAAGCAAGAAACAGAAATAATAAACAGACCAATCACCAGCGACGAAATCAAATTGGTAATCAAAAAACTACCCAAGAACAAAACCCCTGGGCCTGATGGATTCACCTCTGAATTCTACCAGACATATAGAGAAGAAATAACACCGATTCTCCTTAAAGTTTTCCAAAAAATAGAAGAGGAGGGAATACTTCCAAACTTATTCTATGAAGCCAGCATCACTCTAATACCAAAACCGGGCAAAGACCTCACCAAAAAAGAAAATTACAGACCAATATCCCTGATGAACGTAGATGCAAAAATACTCAACAAAATATTAGCAAACCGAATTCAAAAATACATCAAGAGGATCATACACCATGATCAAGTGGGATTCATCCCAGGGATGCAAGGATGGTACAACATTCGAAAATCCATCAACATCATCCACCACATCAACAAAAAGAAGAACAAAAACCACATGATCATCTCCATAGATGCTGAAAAAGCATTTGACAAAACTCAGCATCAATTCATGATTAAAACTCTCAACAAAATGGGTATAGACGGCATGTACCTCAACATCATAAAGGCTGTATATGACAAACCCACAGCTAACATCATACTTAACGGCGAGACGCTGAAAGCTTTTCATCTAAGGTCAGGAACAAGACAGGGATGCCCACTCTCTCCACTGTTATTCAACATAGTACTGGAGGTCCTAGCCACAGCAATCAGACAAAACAAAGACATACAAGGCATCCAGATTGGTAAAGAAGAAGTCAAATTGTCACTATTTGCAGATGACATGATACTGTACATAAAAAACCCTAAAGATTCCATTCCAAAACTACTAGAACTAATATCTGAATTCAGCAAAGTTGCAGGATACAAAATTAACACACAGAAATCTGTTGCTTTCCTATACACTAATGATGAACTAACAGAAAGAGAAATCAGAAAAACAATTCCATTCACAATTGCATCAAAAAGAATAAAATACCTAGGAATAAACCTAACAAAGGAAGTGAAAGACCTGTACTCTGAAAACTACAAGACACTCCTAAGAGAAATTAAAGAGGACACTAACAAATGGAAATGCATCCCATGCTCTTGGCTAGGAAGAATAAATATTGTCAAAATGGCTATACTACCTAAAGCAATCTACAGATTCAATGCAATCCCTATCAAACTACCAACAGCTTTCTTCAATGAACTGGAACAAATAATTCTAAAATTCATATGGAACCACAAAAGACCCCGAATAGCCAAATCAATCCTGAGAAGGAGGAATCAAACAGGGGGAATTACACTCCCTGACTTCAAGCTCTACTACAAAGCCACAGTAATCAAGACAATTTGGTATTGGCACAAAAACAGACCCACAGACCAGTGGAACAGAATAGAAAATCCAAACATTAACCCAAACATATACAGTCAATTAATATTTGATAAAAGTGCCTTGGATATACAATGGGAGATGACAGCCTCTTCAGCAGCTGGTGTTGGAAAAACTGGACAGCTACATGTAAGAGAATGAAACTGGACTACTGTCTAGCCCCATACACAAAGGTAAACTCAAGGTGGATCAAAGACCTGAATGTAAGTCATGAAACCATAAAACTCTTAGAAAAAAACATAGGCAAAAATCTCTTGGACATAAACATGAGCAACTTCTTCATGAACATATCTCCCCGGGCAAGGGAAACAAAAGTAAAAATGAACAAGTGGGACTATATCAAGCTGAAAAGCTTCTGTACAGCAAAGGCCACCATCAGTAGAACAAAAAGACGTCCTACAGTATGGGAGAATATATCCATAAAAAACGTATCTGATAAAGGGTTGACATCCAAAATATATAAAGAACTCATGCACCTTAACAAACAGAAAGCAAATAATCCAATTAAGAAATGGGCAGAGGACATGAATAGACACTCTCCAAAGAAGAAATTCAGATGGCCAACAGGCACATGAAAAGATGCTCCACATCGCTAATCATCAGAGAAATGCAGATTAAAACCACAATGAGATATCACCCCACACCAGTGAGGATGGCCAACATCCAAAACACAAACAACAACAAATGTTGGCGAGGATGTGAGAAAAGGGAACCCTCCTACACTGCTGGTGGGACTGCAAATTAGTTCAACCATTGTGGAAAGCAGTATGGAGGTTCCTCAAAAAACTCAAAATAGAAATACCATTTGACCCAGGAATTCCAATTCCTAGGAATTTACCCTAAGAATGCAGCAGCCCAATTGGAGGGGTGATGATGCACCCTACAGCGATTGCAGCACTATTTACAATAGCCAAGAAATGGAAGCAACCTAAGTGTCCACTGGTAGATGAATGGATAAAGAAGATGTGTGGTACATATACACAATGGAATATTATGCAGCCATAAGAAGAAAACAAATCCTACTATTTGTAATAACATGATGAGTTAGAGGGTATTATGCTCATGCCAAGCCGAAAAAGACAAGTATCAAATGATTTCACTCATATGTGGAGTATAAGAACAAAGAAAAAATACTGAAGGAACAAAACAGCAGCAGACTCACAGAACCCAAGAACGGACTAATAGTTACCAAAGGGAAAGGGACTGGGGAAAATGGGTGGGAAGGGAGGGATAAGAGGGAAAAAGGGGCATTACGATTAGCAGATGTAATGTTGGGGGGGCACAGGGAGGGCAGTACAACTCAGAGAAGACAAGTAGTGATTCTATAGCATCTCACTACGCTGATGGACAGTGACTGTAATGGGGTTGGTGGGGGGGACCTGATGAAGGGGTAGTTTAATAATCGTAATATTGCACATGTAATTGTAAATTAATGATAATAAAATAAATTAAAAAAAAAAAAAAGAAAGAAAAGAAAAGACTAGGTTATAAATCATATTATGAACCCATTAAAAAAATACATTTCAGGGGGAAAAAGTCTGAAAAATTCTACATCAACATGGTAAAATTTCTATTATGCATATTTTATAATAAAAACAAATATAACAGTAAAAAAAAAAAAAAAAAAACATTACATTCCCAGGACTTAATTTATTTCATAACTGGAAGTTTGCATCTTTTGACCACCTTCACCCATTTCACCAACTCCCCAACCCCTGCCTCTGGCAACCATCAATCTCTTTGTTTTCTGTATCTATGAATTCTGTTTTTGTCTTTTGTTTTTAGAGTCCACATGTAAGTGAAATCATATGGTATTTGTCTTTCTCTGATTAATTTATCTTACTTAGCATAATGCCCTCAAAGTCCATCCATGTCACCACAAATTACAAGATTTCCTTCCTTTCTATGGTCAAATAATAATTGTGTGTGTGTGTGTGTGTGTGTGTGTGTGTGTGTGTGTGTGTGTGTGTGTGTGTGTTCACATTTTCTTTATTCATGCATCAATGGACATTTAAGTTCCTTTCATGTTTTGGCTATTGTAAATAATGCTGCAATGAACATGGGGGTGCATATATCTTTTCAAGTTAGTGTTTTTGTTTCCTTTGGATAAATACCCAGAAGGGGGATTACTGAGTCGCATGGTATTTCTATTTAAAAATTTTTGAGGAACTTCATACTGTTTCCCATAGTGGTTGCACTAGTTTACATTCCCACAAGCAGTGGGAACAACTGGAGTTGTTCCCTTTTCTCCACATCTTTGCCAACACTTGTTATCTTTTGTTTCTTTTTTTAATAATAGCTATTCTAGGTAGCTCACTATCGTTTTTATTTGATTTCCCTGATGATTAGTGATGTTGAGCACCTTTTCATGTATGTCTCCTTTGGAAAATGTCTATTCAGATCCTTTGCCCATTTTTTAATCTGTTTTTTGCTATTGAGTTGTATGAGTTCTTTAAATATTTTGGATATTAACCCCTTATCACATATATGATTTGCAAATATTTTCTCCCTTTCAGTAGGCTGATGTTTCATTTTGTTAATTGTTTCCTTTTTTGTGCAGGCTCTTTTTACTTTGATGTAGTTCCACTTGTTTAGTTTTGCTCTTGAAATATGTCTTTAAAAGCATATCTTAATTTCTTATGTAGAATTTCATTTCAGATTATTTGGTCATATGGCAAAATGCATCCCAATAAAAATCTTATAGCAAATGCAGTACTATTTCTTGTCAGTTCATGGGAAAATTGATCTAAGTTACTTAAAAATAAATTTAAGGGTGAAGGTTGGACTATCACTGTGTTTTATGTAAAGTTGGAATTTTATGCAATTCCTGTAAGGTTTGTAATATTTAAAAATGTAAGTGGGAGGAAATTCATGCTTTAAAGCATGAGATGAACAGAGGTCATCTGAAGTTAAGGATAGTGGTAGATAGGATTGAAAACTTGAGCAAAAAGGAGAAAGATTAGAATATCTGCAGTGGAGAATAAGTGACTAAAAATATGCATAATTCATTGGATTTAATTTACTTAAATAGGCAAAGCAGAAGTCATCATAAAAATAATTGCTTCTGAAGCCTCTGACTACCCATATAAGATATTAGATTATAGGAACTAGATATAGTTCACTGGGAATAAAAATTCTCATTATTCATGGTAGTTTACTCATTATTCACTGTGAACACTAAATTAACAAATACTGAACAATTGCTCCTAGGGGAAGGTATAGGGTTAGGTTTCTGCAAGCCCTGATTACAACATTTTCATTAAACAATCAATACATAATCTTGTTTTATGTGTGTTTTGTTTAAAGACACTTTAAAAGGCATAGGATTAATTCATTAATGTTAAACTCACAGGCAATAGCAGAACTATAAAACTCATAGCTGAATGAAACATATTTCTCTGTAAGGCACATCACACCCTCTTGCACTTAGGAACACTAGACAGTGTTCTGCATTGTGCTTGGGGCCATTTTAAACAGTGAGATCACTAACAAAAAGTGCAAAAATGCAAAAGCCATGGAATTAAAGAGATCACAAAAACGACAATTGTTTATAGTATGAGAACTACCATGAGAAGGCAGAATGTTGCCCTGAGTTCAGCTAAAAGCATAAGCATGCACATCGACTCAAATTTTTCACCACACTGCTCATACACATGTCTATAATGACTACAAAAGCACTGTGAGTATTGATTTTGGGGTTACAAATACATTTAAGAAAGTAAGTGAATTCACAAATACAAATCCATACTTAATCGTGATCAAGTATAATTACATGATTTCAGATCCATCTGTCATAGATTTCAAATGGTTCTGAATACAAAAAACGATTCCAGAGACTCTCCTATTTATTTATTTTTTAACATGTAACATTTCATTTTTATTATATTCAAATTTTTCTCTTTTCCATCTCTTTTAAAACTCATAATTTTTTACTTTTTAAAGAAACTGCTTTATTGAGGAATAATTGAAATACTTATTTTTGACACTTTTGACATAACTATGTACGTATACATCACCACAATCAAGATAAAGAGCATATTCGTCCCCCCAAAAAAGTTTTCTTGTGCCCTTTTGTAATCTCTCCTTCCTGTACTCCCCTATCCCACATTTCCATGCAACCACTCACATGCTGTCACTGAAGATTAGTTTGCATTTTCTGGAGTTTTATACAAATGCAATCATACAGTATGCAGTCTTTTTGTTGTTTCTTTCACTCAGCAGAATAAATTGATCCATGTTGTATGTATCAATAGTTTATTTTTCTTTATTTTTGAGCACTTTCCATCATATGAATATACTACAATTTGTTTCCCATAATTCTGTTGATGGACTCTTGAGTTTCCAGTTTGTAGTAGCTTTTTATTGCTGCAAAACAAATTACTACAATTTTAGCTATTTAAAACAACACCCATTTATTAGTTTTTAGTTGTGTAGGGCAGAAGTCCATGTATAGTGCGGCCAGATTTCTCTGCTTACTGTATTATACGGCTGAAATCAAGGTGTCAGTCAGGCTGTGTTCCTTTTTGGCAGCTCTGGGGAAAAAAATCCGCTTACAAGCTCATTCATGTTGTTGACTGAATTTAGTTCTTTCTAGTTGTGGAACTAAGATCCCCAATTTCTTGCTGGCTGTCAGGGGCTGCTGTCAACCCTCATTCCATATCACATGGCTCCCTGCATCTATATGCCAGTAACGGAACTCGTGATATGTGAATACCCCTCATGCTTCAAATCCCTGATTTCCCAGACCCTTGCCTGTAGACCCAGATTTAAAGAGCTCATGTGGTTAAATCAGGTGCACTCAGATCATCTTCCTATCTTAAACTCAACTGATTTGGGACCTGAATAGCATCTGCAAAATCCCTTCATAGTGGGACTTAGATAAGTACATCCTGAATAACTGGGAGAAGGTGCCTTGGGGCCATCTTAGAATTCTGCCTACCACACAATTTTGGGCTATCACAAATAAAGCTGCTATGAAAATTGTATGGGTATATATTTCCCTTTCTCTTGAATAAATACATAGTATTACAATGGCTGAATCATACATTAGGTATATGTTTAACTTTTCATGAGACTGTCAAACTGTTTTCCAAAGTTATTGTACCATTGTACATTCCACCAGCAATATATGAGAGTTCCAATTTCTCCCCCTTCTAGCCAATCTTGGGTGTGATCAATCCTTTAAATTTTAGCCATCCTAGTGATTGTGGAGTGGTATCTCATTGTGACTTTAGTTTGTCTTTCTCTAATGCCTAATGATGTGCAGAACCTTTTCATATGTTTGTTCACCACACACATGTCTAGTTTGTGAAAGGTCTGTTCATATCATTTATGCATTTTTATATTGCTATTATTAATATACATTTACATGAGCAACATGATGGTTACTAGACTCCCCCCATCACCAAATCCCCACCACATATCCCATTGCAGTCACTGTCCATCAGCATAGTAGGATGTTATAGAATCACTACTTGTCTTCTCTGCTATACTGCCTTCCCCATACCCCCCACCCCATCCCCACCCCCGCTACATTATGTGTGCTAATTGTAATAGCCCTTTTTCCCCCTTATCCCTCCCTTCCCACCCCTCTTCCCCAGTCCCTTTCCCTTTGGCAACTGTTAGTCCATTCTTGGGTTCTGTGAGTCTGCTGCTGTTTGTTCCTTCAGTTTTTGCTTTGTTCTTATGCTCCACAGATGAGTGAAATCATTTGATACTTGTCTTTCTCTGCCTGGCTTATTTCATTGAGCATAATACCCTGTAGCTCCATGCATGTTGTTGCAAATGGTACGATTTGTTTTCTTCTAATGGCTGAATAATATTCCATTGTGTATATATACCACATCTTCTTTATCCATTCATCTACTGATGGACACTTAGGTTGCTTCCATTTCTTGGCTCTTGTAAATAGTGCTGTGATAAACATAGGGGTGTATTTGTCTTTTTGAAACTGGGATCCTGCATTCTTAGGGTAAATTCCAAAGAGTGGAATTCCTGGGTCAAATGGTATTCCTATTTTTAGTTTTTTGAGGAACCTCCATACTGCTTTCCACAGTGGTTGAACTAGCTTACACTCCCACCAGCAGTGTGGGAGGGTTTCCCTTTCTTCACATCCTTGCCAGCATTTGTTGTTCCTATTCTTTTCTATGTTGGGCATCCTAACTGGTGTGAGGTGATATCTCATTGTGGTTTTAATTTGCATTTCCCTCATAATTAGCAATGTGGAGCATCTTTTCATGTGCCTATTGGCCATCTGAATTTCTTCTTTGGAGAAGTGTCTGTTCATACCCTCCACCCATTTTTAACAGGGTTATTTGCTTTTTGGGTGTTGAGGCATGTGAGTTCTTTATATATTTTGGATGTTAAGCCCTTGTCAGATATGTCATTTAAAAATGTATTCTCCCATACTAAAGGATGCCTTTTTGTTCTGCTGATGGTGTCCTTTCCTGTACAGAAGCTTTTTAGCATGATGTAGTCCCATTTCTTCATTTTTGCTTTTGTTTCCTTTGCCTGAGAAGATGCGTTCAGAAAAAGGTTGCTCATGTTTATATTTAAGAGATTTTTGCCTACGTTTTCTTATAAGAGTTTAATGGTTTTATGACTTACATTCAGGTCTTTGATCCCTTTTGAATTTACTTTTGTGTATGGGGTTAAACAATAATCCAGTTTCATTCTCTTGCATGTAGCTGTCCAGCTTTGCCAACACCAGCTGTTGAAGAGGCTGTCATTTCCCCATTCTATATCCATGGCTCCTTTATCATATATTAAGTGACCATATATGCTTGGGTTTATATCTGGGCTCTCTAGTCTGTTCCATTGATCTATGGGTCTGTTCTTGTACCAGTACCAAATTGTCTTGATTACTGTGACTTTGTAGTAGAGCTTGAAGTCGGGAAATCTCCCCCACTTTATTCTTCCTTCTCAGGATTGCTTTGGCTGTTTGGGGTCTTTTGTGGTTCCATATGGATTTTAGAACTATTTGCTCTAGTTCATTGAAGAATGCTGTTGGTATTTTGATAGGGATTGCATTGAATCTGTAGATTGCTTTAGGCAGGATGGCCATTTTGACAATATTAATTCTTCCTATCCATGAGCATGGGATGTGTTTCCATTTATTTGTATCTTCTTTAGTTTCTCTCATGAGTGTCTTGTAGTTTTCAGCGTATTGGTCTTTCACTTTCTTGGTTAGGTTTATTTATTCCTAGGTATTTTATTCTTCTTGATTCCGCTGTGAGTGGAATTGTTTTCCTGATTTCTCTTTCTGCTAGTTCATCCTTAGTGTATAGGAATGCAACAGATTTCTGTGTATTAATTTTGTATCCCGCTACTTTGCTGAATTCAGATATTAGATGTAGTCGTTTTGGAGTGGACTCTTTAGGGTTTTTTATGTACAATATCATGTCATCTGCAAACAAGGACTGTTTAACTTCTTCCTTGTCAATCTGGATGCCTTTTATTTCTTTGTGTTGTCTGATTGCTGTGGCTAGGACCTCCAGAACTATGTTGAATAAAAGCAGGGAGAGTGGGCATCCTTGTCTTGTTCCCGATCTTAAAGGAAAAGCTTCCAGCTTCTCACTGTTACATATAATGTTGGCTGTGGGTTTGTCATATATGGCCTTTATTATGTTGAGGTACTTGCCCTCTATACCCATTTGTTGAGAGTTTTTATCATGAATGGTTGCTGAATTTTTTTGAATGCTTTTTCAGCATCTGTGGAGATGATCATATCATTTTTTCATTTTTAATTGGGTTGTTTGTTTTCTTATTGTTGAGTTTTGAGAGTTCCTTATATATTCTGGATGCAAGTCTTTAATCAGATAGTTGCTTTGCTAAGAATTTATCCCAGTCTGTAGCTTATCTTTTCATTCTCTTAGTAGTGTCTTTTGAAGAATGAAAGTTTTAAATTTTGATATGTCCATCTGTTCTTCTATGGATTGTGTATTGGTGTCATAAGCTGAGAAATATTTGCATTGTACAAGGCACAAATATTTTTCTCCTATGTTTTCTTCTAAAAGTTTTATAGTTTTAGGTACATTTAGGTTTTTGGTCAATTTTGAATTAAAATTTGTATAAGGCATTTTCTGAGATATAGATCCAAGATCATTTTTTGCATATGGTGGTCATGGTGTTCAGCACTACTGCATTGCCTTTGACACTTTGTCAAAACTCTATTATGGGTTTACCTCTGGATTCTGTTCTTATCCATTTGTCTATTTTGTTCCAATACCATGCTGTTTTCATTACTGTAACCTTATAATGATTCTTTTTTTTACTGGAATAAAGTTGATATACAATATTACATTGGTTTCAAATGTGCCACATAGTGACTTAATAATTATATACCTTATTAGGTGCTTGCCACAGTAAGTGTAGTTACCCCATTAACTTACCAAGATATTACAATATTATTGGTTATATTCTCTGTTGTACTTCCATTCCTATAACTAGCTTATTTTATAATTTTCAGTTTATATCTCTTTTTCTCCTTCACCTATTTCACTCATCCCTCCACTCTCCTTCCCATGATCACCAACACTCTGTTGTCTAATTTGTGGGCCTATTTCTTGTTTTGTTTGCTTTTGTATATATTTTTTAGACTCCATATATAGGTGAAATGATATGGTATTTGTCTTTCTCTGCCTGGCTTATTTCACTTAGCATGATATCCTGTAAGTCCATCCAAATGAACTTCTTGCAAATGGCAAGATTTCCTTCTTCTTATGGCTGAGTAATATTCCATTGTGTATATGTACCACATCTTCTGTATCCTTTTATCGATCAATGGACACTTGGGTTGCTTCCATATCTTGGCTACTGTAAATAATGCTGCAATGAACAAAGGGGTGTGTGTATCTTTTTGAATCCATGATTTTGTTTTCTTTGGGTAAATTCCCAGAAGTGGAATTGTTGGGTTATATGGCACTTCTATTCTTAGTTTTTGGAGGAAACTCCGTATCATTTTCCACAGTGGCTGCACCACTTTACATTCCCACAAACAGTGTAGGATGGTTCCCTTTTCTCCACATCCTCATGAACAATTGTTATTTCTTATTTTTTAGACAGCAGCCATTCTGACTGGTTTGAGGTGATGCCTCATTGTGATTTTGATTTGCATTTCCCTAATGGTTAGTGATGCTGAGCATCTTTTCAAGTCTGTTGACCATCTGTATGTCTTCTTCAGAAAAATTTCTATTTAGGTCCTCTGTGCCCATTTTTAAATTGGCTTATTTGAGGTTTTTTGCTATTGAGCCATATGAATTCTTTATACATTCTGGGTGTTAGCCCCTATTGAACATATCATTTGCACATATATTCTACCATATTGGATGTATCATTTGCAAATATATTCTACTATACTGTAGACTGCCTTTTTGTTTTGTTGAGGGGTTTCCTTTCTAGAAGCTTTCTAGTTTGATGTAGTCTCACTTGTTCATTTTTTATTTTTGTTTCCCTTGCCCAGGGAGACATAGCCAGAAAGAAATTTGATATTCATAAGATTCTTGCCTGTGCTTTCTTCTAAGAGTTTTTGGTTTTATGTCTTACATTTAGGTCTTTAATCCATTTAGAGTTTACTTTTGCATATAGAGTTAGACAATAATCGAGTTTCATTCTCTTACATGTAGCTGTCCAGTTTTCCCAACACCATTTATTGAAGACTGTCTTTTCCCCATATTCATGGCTCCTTTGTCATTCATATATTAGCTCACCGTATATGCATCTTTTTTTTCTGGGCTTTCTATTCTGTCCCATTGATCTATGGTTCTGTTGTTGTGCCAGTACCATGCTCTTTTAAGCACTGTAGCTTTTTAGTATAACTTAAAATCAGGAGCATGATAACCCCAGTTTTGTTCTTCTTTCTCAAAATTGCTCTTGCTCTTCAGGATCTTCTGTGTTTCCATATAAATTTTAGGATTATTTGCTTTAGTTCATTGAAAAATGCCATTGGTATTTGTTAGAGATTGCATTGAATCTGTAAATTGCTTTGGTCAGGATAGCCATTTTGAAAATAGTAATTTTTCCTATCCCTGAACATGGAATAGATTTCCACTTGTGCCATCTTTATCAGTGTCTTACCCTTTTCAGAATACAGATCTTGGTTAGGTTTATTCCTGGGGCATTTTATTCTTTTTGATGTGATGATAAATGGAATTATTTTCTTGATTTCTCTTTCTGCTAATTCATCATTAGTATATAGGACTGCAATAGATTTCTGCATATTGATTTTGAATCCTGCAACTTTGCAGAATCCATTTATTATTTCTAGTAGTTTTTGGTGGAGTCTTTAGAGTTTTTATATATGGTATCATGTCATCTGCAAATAGTGACAGTTTTACTTCTTTCTTATCAATTTAGATGACTTTTCTTTCTTTTTATTGCTATAGCCAGGACTTCCAGTACTATGTTGAATATAATGGTCAGAGTGGGCATCCTTGTCTTGTTCTTGATCTTAGAGAAAAGCTTTCAGCCTTTCACCATTGAGTATGATGTTGGCTGCGGATTTGTCATATATGACCTCTATTACATTGAGATAAGTTCTTTCTATACTCACTTTGTTGAGAGTTTTTATCATGAATGGATGTTGGGGGAAATTTTGTAACTGCTGACTCAGTTTAATGGATACATGTTCATTTAGGTTTTCTATTACTTCTTGAGTCACTTTTTGTAAGTCATTTTTTAGGTACACATAATTTACTATAATTTTTAAAATACTTTAAATATATAAATTTGTTGAAAGTTTTTTCTTAATTTAATCTCTGCTATAAGTGTTATGCTCTTTCTTCATTTTCATTGTTATACCTTCTTTTTTGTAGGGGCTAATCTTACTGGAGATTTGTTGATCTTAATTAACCTTTACCAAAAATATAAATTCTTATTTCATTGTTTTTTAAATTTATTTCTTCCTCTACATTATTTGGGCTTATTTTGATGGCCTTTTTCAAATTGTAATTTGAATGCTAAGCTCTTTATTTTTCAGCTTTCTTTTCTAATATATTCATTTATAGCCATATATTTCCCTTGAGTTTGGCTCCAGCTTTGTTGATGCAAGTACTTTTGCATAGTGCTTTGCTTTCATTATTGACATGTATTTTCAAATTCCCATTGATTTCTTCTTTAATGCATGTGTTATTTACAGTGTGATCTTAAATTTACACAAATATGGGAGCTTTTCTAAGGGCATATAAGGATTATTAATTTTAAAATTAACTGCATTATTATCTGGAACAGACAAATCCAGAGACAGAAAGTAGATTAAAGGTTACCAGGGGCTGGAGAGAGGGGGAATGAGAAGTTAGTGTTTCATGGGGTACAGACTTTCTGTTTGGAGTGATGAAAAAGTTTGGGAAATAGATGGTGGTGATAGGTTGCATATTATTACTGTAATTAATGCCACCAAATCATATACTTAAAAATGGTCAAAATGGAAAATTTTATGTTCTCTATAAAAATTAATATGCTAAAATTCACTGAATTGTATACTTTAAATGGGTGAATTATTTGATATGTAAATTGTATCTCAATAAAGCTGTTTTTTAAAAAATTAAATGCATTATTGTCAGAGAACAATGGTATGTGTAACGATGATTCTATCTAACTTGTTGGGCCTTGTTTTATGGCCTGGTATATGCGTTTTAAATTTGAAACATCTTCCCATTTAATATGTTATTAATTCCTTGCAACAGAATCTTGTTTATTCCTTATTCTAATTCTGTGAGATAGATAGTATGAATCCCATTTTTCAAATAAGAACATTAAAATCCAATCAACATAATAAGTAACTTTTCCAAGTTCAAGATCTAGTCAGTCTTGTATCCATTCAGCAGACACCAATACCAACAACAAAAAATCAGTATGGTCAACTTTTTATATTGATTACATATGAGCCCTGCTTATATCTCACTATAGATTTTTTTAACTTTCAGGGCAAATATTCATTGTTATTAAATGAATCAGACTCTCATACTCTGCTGATGGGAAAACAAGGTGGTACAGCCACTTTAGAAAGCAGTTTGGCAGTCTCTTATAAATTTAAATATATACTCGCTACAAGACCCTACTGAAATTAAAACTTATGTTTAAACAAACACCTGTGTGTAAGTGTATGGAAGCTTTATTCCCAACAGTCCCAAACTGGAAAAAACCAAATGTCTCTCAGCTGGGGAATAACAAACTGGCACATCTATGAAATAGAATGTTACTCAGCAATAAAAAGACAAACTATTGATACATGCAACAACATGGATGCATCTCAAATGCATTATATTAAGTGAAAAAAGCCAGACTCAAAAGGCCACATGCTGAATGATTTCGTATATATGAAATTCTGGAAAAGGCAGAAGTATAGGATGGAGAATAGGAATTGAAAATAATCAGTGGTTGCCATCAGTTAGTGCTCGACTACAAGAGGCAGTATGGGGAAATCTTTGAGGGTGATGCAAGTGCTCTGTAACATGGTTGTGGTGGTAATCAAAGACTCTGCATTTCTCAAAACCTATAGCACTATACACACACATAGAAAGTAAATTTTACTATTTGCAAGTATAAAACATTTTAAAGTAAAAATCTTCTTAGGTTGTTTCTCTGAATATTTCTTCTCTGCTGCTTTTCTAATCCCTTTGGAATCCCCATTACTTTTATGTTATATATTCTTAATCTTTTCCAAGTATTTTTCATTTCTTTATGTAAATTATGTGAATTTCTCAAAATTATCTTTCATTTTATTAATTCTTTATGTTCAAAGAAGAGTTTACTTCATACTCAAATTCAAAAATTTTTAATTTTCAAAATTCCTCCTTGATATTTTTTTGAATAAGTCTTTCCTTGGTAGTTTAGGACTTCCTTCTCTCATAGATTTTGGTAATCTAGAGTCATTCACTGTGCCAGAGAATGGTTTGGTTTAGTTCTTGTGTCAATTACTTTCTCTGCTACTTCTAGCTAATTCTTGCTTCCAGATCTCAGTGCCTAACATGCCTGTGGTTTTAGCCCCTTCTTATTTCTCTTTTCTCTTGCCCATAGAAATCTTTATCTTACATTTCTTTTTAATTTGTTAAGTTAAACGCAACTATGTCTTTTTAATTTGTTAAAATGTGGGTTTTATTTAACAGCTTTTATCACTTAATACTATCTGATATTTCTTTATATCACTAAGCAAGTAATTCTCAACAGGGGCAATTCTATCCCCCAGGATACATTTGGTATTGTGACATCTGAAGACATCTGGCACAATGCACAGGACAGTCCCTACAACAAATTATCTGGTTCAAAATATTAATAATATTGAAGTTGAGAAATCCTGCACTAAGTAAAGAATGCTATATTTTTTAGACATTGTCATAACCTATATAACTGTCTTCCTGATGTCAAACATTTAGAGGATTTTTGTTTTTGTTACGTATTGTGGCACTTTGATAAATAGCCTTATATAACTTTTTTGGTATCATTAATTAATTCCCAAATGTAGACATTTCTGAACCCAAAGAAAACTAAGATTTGAGAGGTACCATCTTGAAAGCTGGAAATACTTAGGAAACAAGAAAAGTATGGGAACAGCAAAGTCTTTGTCATGTCATATCCTTAGTGGAACTTACAACATGTTTCCACTATTAGTTTCACACTTTCAAAGACCTATTATTTTTATACTTTTGAACCATTTTTTTCTAAATAATATACTCCTAAACTGTCTTAAGGCCCTTCAAGTTCTATACAGCCTTCTGTGAAAGCTTTCTACAACTTGCTTTATGCTTAGGTAGCAGATTCCAGAATCTTAATGAATACTTGACCAACCTGACTATAATTACCTCATATTTTCTTTATTCCTAATTCTTATTAATACATAGCTGTAGTAACATGATTGGTAGCAAAGATAATAGGAAAAAACAAAACTGGCTATAAGTTGCTGCCTTTAATTCAGTTACTTCTCTTAGCTAGGGCCCAATTTTATCATCTGTAAAGTGAAGGAGTTATACCATATAATTCTTACAGGCTTTCCCAGTTGTAAACTTGTGATATGCTATTATCTTTTACTACTCCCTAGATAAAGTAGGGATAAGACATTTAAAGATTTCTAAGATCTTAAAAAATTCCTCATATTTGTTCTTTATTATCCTCATCTACTGCCTTGCAGTAATTGATTATACAAATCTTAAAATGAAAAGTGTTTTATACAAAGAATGGTACTGGAAAAATAACAAAACTTCACAGCTGGATTGGGAGGGGAAAAACCTAGATAAGAAAAAAAGGAAGTGAAAGTTGTACAAAAACAAACAAACCCTAGGACTCAAATCCTGGTAGTCAGAAAAACACACTTTGGGCCCCAATAAGCATGAGGTCCTGTGTAATTTCTGAAACTCAAGGTCTTGAAACACAGGACCAGAAATCAACTCACTCAACCTCTTAGCAATGCCTCAACACTACACTATATAATATCACTTGCAATATTGTCATTTAATTTTACCAAGAAAATGAAAATACATACATGAAATAATTTTTTATAATTTATTTGTATAGGTTTTTTTAACCTATTTTCTGGCTGCTGGTGCTGTTACTTTGGGAATTGGTTTCTTTGCTTTGGCATCAGCTTTATGGTTCCTGATTTGCAAACGAAGGTAAGTTTATTTGAATATTTTAAAAATTGTTTACTTTTAAAAATTCAGTGAAAGACTTATTCAAATGGTATTAAACTTAACTGTAATAATATTGAATCTGTAATTTGAGGTTTGGTTATAGACCCTTTGACTGAGGAAAAAAATTTTACATGTTTAAAATAGTCTGAAAAGAGAAGCCCCAGTAGTATGAAAATTATAATAGTCCAAATAATATAATGACAGTCTTCATGAGTTCAAATTTAAAGAATAATGAGATCTGTTTTATTCTCTAGAATACATGGGTTTGAATTGTCATGTAAGGCTAGAAATTTTTTAAATGTCTGACTACAAATTTAGAGCTTAAAAAATTATTGAAAAACAAAGTCTTTCTTTAGGAAATATTTAAGAAAAGAGCTGACAGAAAGCTCTGTTATGGTCTAAATGTCATCTCTTGCCAGAGACAGAAAAAAAGATACTTGACAGCTCAGTTCCTTTCAACCCTAAATTTTGTGTTTTTGATATTTAATCAATTCAGAATTTGGTTTGTCTGATGTTTAAAAAATATAAAATGTAATGTGAACTTCCACACACTCTCCCAGTATTCCTTATCTCAGCAAATGTGTACTACCTAGCTACTTGCATAAGTCAAAAAAATAAAAATTACTCACTTATTCATTCTTTCAACAAATATTTACTGTGTGCCTACCATTGTTCTAGGTACTGAGGATACAACTATGAACAAGTCAGACAAGGTTCCTGTTTCATAGACTTGACTGCCACTGGGAGGAGACAGCTAATGAACAAATTAAGTGGTCAGGGAATGTCTCTCCAAGTGGGCAGTATTTAATCTGAGATCTGAGTTAAAGGAAGGAGTCAGACTTATGTAGACCTTGTGGAAGACTAAGCTGAAGGGATAGCAAGTACAAAGATCGAAGTGGGAATGATCTCGGTATTGTTCAATAAACAGAAAGAAGGCTAGTGTGAATAGATGACGTGAGAGAGGGGAATGATGATGAGACTGAAGAGGCAGATAAGGGCCAGACCACAGAGGAATTTGTAGGATGAAATAGTGGAATTTGGGTTTTATTATTTGTGCCATCAGAAAGTTTTAACCAGGGAAATGACATTATAACAACAGCTAACATTGAATACTTACTACATACAAGGCACTGTTCTAAGTGCTTTATACATTATCTCAGACTTCATAACAGCCCCATGAGGTAGCAGTAATAGTATCCCCATTTTAAAGTCACCTATAGATTATTTACATTTTATAACACTTTTTAAGTGATATCTAATTTATATACAATTAAGATAGATTTTAAATGTGTGATGATGAATTTCAACAAATATATTCCTATGTAACTACAACACCAGTCAAGATATGGAACTTCCCCATCATCATGTAAAGTTCCCTTATGCTTCTTTACAGGCATCACTCCCCAGCACCCACCTAGAGGCAATCATTATTCTGATTTTTATCCCAATAGATTAATTCTGCCTATTCTTGAACTTTCTGTAAATGGAATCATAGGACTTTTTATGTCTTTTTTTTTCCAGTTAACATAATACTTTGAGATTCATTTATGTTGTTACATTTATCTGTAGTTTGTTCTTTTTAGCAGTGTTCTATTATATGTTTATCCATTCTTCTGTTAGTGGACATTTGGGTTATTTCCAGTTTTTAGCTCTTAGGAATAAGGCTGCTATTAACATTCTTGTATAAATCTTTTTGTAAAAGTGCTTTCAACTTCTCTTGGGTAAATACCTAAGGGTGGAATTGCTGGAACTTTGTAAGAAATTTCTGAACAGTTTTCTAATGTATTTTAGCAGGGCTTGTTACTGGACTGAATGTGGTATGGAAAGGCAAGTGAAATGACAGAATTAATGCTAACATCTACATTTTTACCGTGAGGAACTAAGTGATTGGTCGTGCCATTTCCTAAGATGAGATGATTAGAGAGGGGAGCAAGTTGAGGGTGTGGTGATAAACTAGGAGTTGTATTTCAGGTATAAATTTGAAAGCCTGTTAGAGATCCAGTGGAAATGTCAAATAGGCAGATATACATGTATGAACTTCATGAGACAAGTCAGGGCTCAAGATTTAGGTTATTGATATATAGAAGGTATCTTAAAGTCATAGAACTGGGTGAGACTAACCAGGAGTGACTGTTGTGTGTAAGAGAAGTGAAGAATCTAGGACTGTGCCCTTCATTCCACCAACAGCTAGAAATCTAGCAAAAGAGCAGAAAGGATCGACACGATCTGAGAAGGAAAGCAGAAAGACATGTTGTCAAGGAAATCAAAATTAGAAAATGTTTCAAGAAGAAGGTGATGACCAGTTATGTTAAAGGTGCTTGAGAAGTTGAGAAAGATGAGGATAGAGAATTTTTGGATTTGGCAACATGTAAGTTATTGGTGACCTTGAACTGTTTGGCCGAGCGATGGGTTCAGAAGCTACCTTTGAGGAAAGCACAAGAGGTGAAAAAATTGAAGCAAGTACAGACATCTCTTTAAAGAAGCTTTTTTTGTGTATGTGAAGGTGAGTTGTTGAATGGGGCAGTAGCTGAAGGAGAATGTGAGGTCAAGGAAGAGGATTTTTTTTTATCTCTAGTGATGCAAGACATGCTTGATATACTCTCACTGTGGGAACCATCACCAAGTTGTATTTATTTTATTTCATTAATTGCTCAAATCGGTCAATTTCTCTACATTACCATTGCCACCACCTTATTCAAGTTATCAGTATCCCCCACATAGACTACTGCAGTAGGAGTTACAACTGACCCTTACCCTCTCTGTTCTCATTTACTCTCTCTCCACACCTCAGCCAGACATGTTCCAAATGCAGATCTGAACAAGTCACCCTACCCCTACACCCCATCCCCACTATACTATAAAGAACGTCCCATTGCTTTTAGAATAAAGACAAAATGACATGTAGTCTGCCCATGCATACTCCCCAATTCATCTCCCACTTTCCCTCTTGCTTTCCGTGCTTCTGCTGCACTATTCTAATCTGGCCAGGAGATCCTTGTATTTGATATTCTCTCTGACTGACATATTCTAACTCTTACATCTCCCCTCCTCCACCACACCCTACCTAAAAATTACTAGTTTTCTTCAGATGCCCAAGTCAATTATCCCTTCCTCAGAAAAGCCTCCCCAACCTTTCTAACCAGGTTATTACACTTTGTTATATACTCACCCAGTACCAGATAGTTTTCCTTGATAACACTTCCACAACTGTAATTTTTCATTCTCTTCTGATTATTTTATTAATGTATGACTTGCATATTATCATTAAGCTCCATGGAAGCAATGACAGTCTAATCAGGGTAGTTGCTGTGCTTTTTTTCCCTTGCCATTATACAAAACTCAGCTTAATGCCTGGCACATAGTAAGTACTCCTTAAATATTTCTTAAGTGAATTGAATTCCATGAATGAATTAATCCTAATTGTTAATACCTTATTAAGGAACATAATGATCTCTTGAATTAATTTGGAAATTTTCTAGTACTTCTGGAAAAGTAAATGGCAATCAGCATTATTTTTTAAATTGTGGAGTTTAGAATGACTGTTAGAAAGTACATTTACTTGTAAGTTAAGTATCTATCTTTGATCACCTGGGATTTTACTTACTGGTTCATTATTTTTAACCATCTCAGAATTGTGTGGCATGGATAAAAATCATAGGAACTCTTCCATTACAAGTCATTAGTTTCAATTCCATTTTCTCCCACTTACTTTTGCCAAAGATATCATTAAATATAAAACTGACCAATGAGTTTAATTTCATTCCCTTGCCATTAAAGGCAAATTTATAAAGAGACTAATTAACATCAAAGTAGACTGATAATCTCACAACTAAAAAGAATATAAAAACTCACAGTTAATCTTCAAGCTGGAGATATTAACCCTGCATGAGAAATAGCTTAAATTCTTTTTCAAATTTTTGGTATGATTAATACACAATCACATGAGAAACACTGTGGTTAATAGATTCCCCCCATTATCAAGTCCCCACCACATACCCCATTACAGTCACTGTCCATCAGCGTAGTAGGATGTTACAGAATCACTACTTGTCTTCTCTGCGTTATACTGCCTTCCCTGTGCACCCCCCACACATTACGTATGCTAATTATAATGCCCCTTTTTCCCCTTCTCCCCCTCTTCCCACCCACACTCATAAGTCCCTTTCCCTTTGGTAACTGTTAGTCCATTCCTGGGTTCTGTGAGTCTGCTGCTGTTTTGTTCCTTCCATTTTTGCTTTGTTCTTATGCTCCATAGATGAGTGAAATCATTTGGTACTTGTCTTTCTCCACCTACCTTATTTCACTGAGCATAATACCCTGTAGCTCCATCCATGTTGTTGCAAATGGTACGATTTCTTTCCTTCTAATGGCTGAATAATATTCCATTGTGCATATGTACTACATCTTCTTTATCCATTCATCTACTGATGGACACTTAGGTTGCTTCCATTTCTTGGCTCTTGTAAATAGTGCTGTGATAAACATAGGGGTGTATTTGTCTTTTTGAAACTGGGATCCTGCATTCTTAGGGTAAATTCCGAAGAGTGGAATTCCTGGGTCAAATGGTATTCCTATTTTTAGTTTTTTGAGGAACCTCCATACTGCTTTCCACAGTGGTTGAACTAGCTTACACTCCCACCAGCAGTGTGGGAGGGTTTCCCTTTCTTCACATCCTTGCCAGCATTTGTTGTTCCTATTCTTTTCTATGTTGGGCATCCTAACTGGTGTGAGGTGATATCTCATTGTGGTTTTAATTTGCATTTCCCTCATAATTAGCAATGTGGAGCATCTTTTCATGTGCCTATTGGCCATCTGAATTTCTTCTTTGGAGAAGTGTCTGTTCATACCCTCCACCCATTTTTAACAGGGTTATTTGCTTTTTGGGTGTTGAGACATATGAGTTCTTTATATATTTTGGGTGTTAAGCCCTTGTCAGATATGTCATTTAAAAATGTATTCTCCCATACTAAAGGATGCCTTTTTGTTCTGCTGATGGTGTCCTTTCCTGTACAGAAGCTTTTTAGCATGATGTAGTCCCATTTCTTCATTTTTGCTTTTGTTTCCTTTGCCTGAGAAGATGCGTTCAGAAAAAGGTTGCTCATGTTTATATTTAAGAGATTTTTGCCTACGTTTTCTTATAAGAGTTTAATGGTTTTATGACTTACATTCATGTCTTTGATCCATTTTGAGTTTACTTTTGTGTTTGGGGTTAAACAATAATCCAGTTTCATTCTCTTGCATGTAGCTGTCCAGCTTTGCCAACACCAGCTGTTGAAGAGGCTGTCATTTCCCCATTCTATATCCATGGCTCCTTTATCATATATTAAGTGACCATATATGCTTGGGTTTATATCTGGGCTCTCTAGTCTGTTCGATTGATCTATGGGTCTGTTCTTGTACCAGTACCAAATTGTCTTGATTACTGTGACTTTGTAGTAGAGCTTGAAGTCGGGAAGCATAATCTCCCCCGCTTTACTCTTCCCTCTCAGGATTGCTTTGGCTGTTTGGGGTCTTTTGTGGTTCCATATGAATTTTAGAACTATTTGCTCTAGTTCATTTAAGAATGCTGTTGGTATTTTGATAGGGATTGCATTGAATCTGTAGATTGCTTTAGACAGGATGGCCATTTTGACATTAATTCTTCCTATCCATGAGCATGGGATGTGTTTCTATTTATTGCTATCTTCTTTAATTTCTCTCATGAGTGTCTTGTAGTTTTCAGGATGTAGGTCTTTCACTTCCTTGGTTAGGCTTATCCCTAGGTATTTTATTCTATTTTATGCAACTGTAAATGGAATTGTTTTCCTGATTTCTCTTTCTCCTAGTTCATTATTAGTGTATAGGAATGCAACAGATTTCTGTGTATTAATTTTGTATCCCGCTACTTTGCTGAATTCAGATATTAGATGTAGTCGTTTTGGAATGGACTCTCTAGGGTTTTTTATGTACAATATCATGTCATCTGCAAACAGGGACAGTTTAACTTTTTACTTGCCAATCTGGATGCCTTTTATTTCTTTGTGTTGTCTGATTGTCATGACTAGGACCTCCAGAACTATGCTGAATAAAAGCAGGGAGAGTGGGCATCCTTGTTTTGTTCCCGATCTTAAAGGAAAAGCTTTCAGCTTCTCACTGTTACATATAATGTTGGCTGTCGGTTTGTCATATATGGCCTTTATTATGTTGAGTTACTTGCCCTCTATACCCATTTGTTGAGAGTTTTTATCATGAATGGTTGTTGAATTTTTTCGAATGCTTTTTCAGCATCTATGGATATGATTATGTGGTTTTTGTTCTTCTTTTTGTTGATGTGGTAGATGATGTTGATGGATTTTTTAATGGTGTACCATCCTTGCATCCCTGGAATAAATCCTACTTGATCATGATGGATGATCTTTTTGATGTATTTTTGAATTCTGTTTGCTACTATTTTGTTCAGCATTTTTGCATGTATGTTCATCAGGGATATTCGTCTGTAATTTTCTTTTTTGTGGTGTCTTTGCCTGTTTTTGGTATTAGAGTAATGCTGGCCTCATAGAATGAGTTTGGACGTATTCCCTCTTCTTCTACTCTTTGGAAAACTTTAAGGAGGATGGGTATTAAGTCTTAACTTAATGTTTGATAAAATTCAATGGTGAAGCCATCGGTCCAGGGGTTTTGTTCTTAAGTAGGTTTTTGATTACCAATTCAATTTCTTTGCTGGTAATTGGTCTGTTCAGATTTTCGGTTTCTTTCTGGGTGAGCCTTGGAAGGTTGTATTTTTCTAGAAAGTTGTCCATTTCTTATAGGTTATCCAGTTTGTTAGCATATAATTTTTCATAGTATTCTCTCAAAATTCTTTGTATTTCTGTGTTGTCCATAGTGATTTTTCCTTTCTCATTTCTGATTCTGTTTATGTGCGTAGACTCTCTTTTTTTCTGGATAAGTTTGGCTAAGGGTTTATCTATTTTGTTTATTTTCTCAGAGAACCAACTCCTGTTTCATTGATTCTTTCTATTGTTTTATTCTTCTCAATTTTATTTATTTCTCCTCTAAGCTTTATTATGTCCCTCCTTCTACTAACTTTGGGCCTCATTTGTTCTTCTTATTCTAGTTTCATTAATTGTGAGTTTAGACTATTCATTTGGTATTGTTCTTCTTTCCTGAGGTAGACCTGTATTGCAATATACTTCTCTCTTATGACGGCCTTGGCCGCATTCCACAGATTTTGTGATGTTTTGTTATTCTTGTCATTTCTGTCCATATATTGCTTGATCTCTGTTTTCATTTGGTCAATGATCCATTGATTATTTAGTATCATGTTATTAAGACTCCATGTGTTTGTGAGATTTTTCTTTTCCTTTGTGTAATTTATTTCTAGTTTCATACCTTTGTGATCTGAGAAGCTGGTTGGTACAATTTCAATCTTTTTGAATTTACTGAGGATCTTTTGTGGCCTAGTATATGATCTGTTCTTGAAAATGTTCCACGTGCACTTGAGAAGAATGTGTATCACGTTGCTTTTGGATGGAGTTTTCTGTAGATGTCCATTAGGTCCATCTGTTCTAACACATTGTTCAGTGCCTCTGTCTCCTTACTTCTTTTCTGTTTAGTTGATCTATCCTTTGGAGTGAGTGGTTTGTTGAAGTCTCCTAAAATGAATGCATTGCATTCTATTTCCCCCTTAATTCTGTTAGTATTTGTTTCACATATGTAGGTGATCCTGTGTTGGGTGCATAGATATTTATAATAGTTATATCCTCTTGTTGGACTGACCCCTTTATCATTATGTAATGTCCTTCTTTGTCTCTTGTGACTTTCTTTGTTTTGAAGTCTATTTTGCCTGATACAAGTACTGCAAGTCCTGCTTTTTTCTCCCTATTAGTTGCATGAAATATCTTTTTCCATCCCTTTTCTTTCATTCAGTGTATGTCTTTGGGTTTTAAGTGAGTCTCTTGTAGACAGCATATAGACTGGTCTTGTTTTTTTATCCATTCAGTGACTTTACATCTTTTGATTGGTGCATTCAGACCATTTACATTTAAGGTGATTATCGATAGGTATGTACATCGATAGGTATGTACTTCACTTTTTTTCTCTTTCTAGCTGCTTTTAAAAGTCTGTCCTTATCCTTGATCTTTGCCATTTTAAGTATTATACGTCTTGGTATTGTCTTCCTTGGGTCCCTTGTGTTGGGAGATCTTTGCACTTCCATGGCCCGAGAGACTATCTCCTTCCCCAAATTGGGGAAGTTTTCAGCAATTACCTCCTCAAAGACACTTTCTATCCGTTTTCCTCTCTCTTCTCCTTCTGGTACCCCTAAAATGCAAATATTGTTCCGTTTGGATTGGTCAGACAGTTCTCTCAATGTTCTTTCATTCTTAGAGATCCTATTTTCTCTCTGTGCCTCAGTTTCTTTGTATTCCTCTCCTCTAATTTATATTTCATTTACCGTCTCTTCTACTACATCTAGTGTGCTTTTAAATCCCTTCATCTGTGTTTAATTTCAGATATGGAATTTCTTAATGATTGAATCTCCATTCTAAATTTGTCCCTAATTTCTTGAATATTTTTCTGTACCTCCATTGGCATGGTTTTTTTTTTTAACTCCCTTTCAGGAAGATTGGTGAGTTCAGTTTCATTTGGCTCTTTTTCTTGTGTTTGAGAGATTTTTGTTTGAACCAGGTTCCTTTAAAGCCTCATATTTGTAATGTGTCACCCTCTAGTGCCCAGCAGATCTAGTCCGTGGAGCTGCCCAGCCTCTGGAGTGATTGGGGGTTGCAGGGGAGTGGCGCTGGTGCCTTGGGGAAGAAAAGAGCTGTTTCTTGTTTCCGGCTGCAGTGCCTGTCACCACTCTTAGAACCAGTGGGCCAGCACACATGTGTAAGCCTCTGTGATTTGCTTCTGTAGCTGCCATAGGTGGAGCCTCCCTCTGGCTGGCCTGATGCCAGGGCAGGGAATGCCAGTTTGTGAGCTGGTGCTGGCAGGCTATGAGGAAGGTGCAGCAGGCTGCATATCACAGTGGGAGGCCTCAGAGCTGTGTAGCCTGCTGGGTGGATGGAGTGCCTGAAGCTCCTGAAAGTTCCCAAACTTCTGGGCAGAGCACCCCCAGACAATCTTGTCCACCTATCCCTTCTCCTGCACTGCAAACTGCTTGCAAACCCCACCGCTTCAGCAGCAGCCGTCTGGCTGATAGGAAGCCTCTCAGACCACCCGCCTTTCCTTTGTCCCAGAGCAGCCAGATGTAGATCCCTGTCTACCACAAATGACTGAAATCTCAGTTTCTCCTAGTATTCTGCCTGTCTTAACTTTCCAAGCCCATTAATCTTCAGAGCACCATGCAATGTAGGTTTGTTCTCCCATAGCAGATCTCCATGACTGGGTGTTCATCAGTCCTAGGCTTCCACCCCTCCCCGCTCTGTTTCTCTTCCTCCCGCTGCTGAGCTGGGGTGGGGGAAGGGCTTGGGTCCCACCAGATCAAGGCTTGGTAAGTTACCCTGTTTCATGAGGTCTGCTCTGTTCTCCAGGTGTATGCAGTCTGTTGCAGCCTTCTTTCCTGTTGCTCTTTTAGGATTAGTTGTATTAACTATATTTTCATAATATTTCTGGTTTGGGGAGGAGTTCTCTGTCTCCCCTCTCATGCCACCATCTTGAATCCCACTTAATTTACATTCTATAAGTGAAATAGGTATAATGAAATCAGTAACATATGAGAAGGGAATATATAAGTTGATTTGTGCTTTTAAATATGTAGCAATATATTTATTCTGATTTTTAAACTTTTATGTATAACTATTGGGAATAGAGTCATTTTATTTGGTTTATAATATAATCTATGTTTAATAACATTCTCTAAAATATTTTTCAGGGAAATGTTTCAAAATTCCAAATTAAAAGCTACTGATGAGAAATACAGGCAAAGACTTTCAAAGGTGAAGACTGAACCTGGTTCTCACTGTGTTTTTATTTCTCAAAATTTTCATACTGGAAAATTCCAATCACAGGTAGAGCAGAATATTTTATAACAATCTTTTCAAGTAATTTCTTTTGCCACCATGTTATTACCATTGTTGTTTTTAAATCTAAAAGAGGATCCACTGTTATTTTTTAATTTGAGGGACAATAACATGGAGCTAAATTTAATTACCCAACTAGTTAGAGTTTATATTAAAGGAAACTGAAAAACTAAATGAAAATGTCTCCTTCTACATTTGCTTCTCTGTATCTCTAGACCTACCTCCCCCATATTGGGATTGTAATAGGGATGAAAATAAATGACTTAACAAAAACAGTAAAATTCCTAGGCCATAAGAAGAAAGAGCTTTGAATATAAGAGGATTCTCAGCCAAATAATCTAACCAAACCAACTAACTGAAATTAAATACAATTTAACAAGGATTTATTAAGCCTTCATTATATTCCGAGCTCTGTCCTCCCTCCTCAACCTTGGAGGTGTTAGTTTAGTACAAGTGGAAAGACACACAATTTTATGTTGTGTGGTATCAAAACAGTGTTGTATGGACAAAGTAAAACAAGGGAGTGCTAGAAATTTTAAACTATGACATAACTAAAGAAACCAAATTTTACAATACTTTAGTAGTCATATAATTAATAGTGACAAATTGATAGGATGTCAAAATTTCATTATACATCTTGAATATTGAACTCAAGTTGAACTCAGTGCTCATTTGTTTAACATTTTTTTGGTACCTTAAATGTGGCAACACTAGTTTTGGCACTGAGGCTACATAAACAGATAAGATAGGGGTCCAGACCTAGATGAGCCCAAAGTTAGTAGAGAAGAAAAGCATATCAACTAAGAAATACAACATAATGTGATAAGAGTCACAAAACTGAAGAAATGCAGACAAGGGAGCATAAACTGAAGAAGGCTTCACAAAGAAGGCATTTGTAGCTGGGTTTTGAGAAATGAAAAGAAGTGTGCCAAGAGGAAAGAGAACTAAGCACTTTCTGTGTTCAAAGTCTTGCAGCTATGAAATGCAGTAACATGTTTAGTAAAAATGTTACGGCTGGAGCCCAGGGTTCATACATGGAAGTGGTGGGAAAAGATTCTGGGTGTGAGATTGTGAAGATGCTCATTTGCAGGCTAAGGATTTTGGATTTTAACCCATAGGCCATACAGATCTACTGGGGGCATTATGGAATTATGGCCAAGAGCATGGACTATAAAGCCAGATTATTCAGGCTAGAATCCCAGCTCTACCATTGCTAGCTATGCAATCTTAGGCAATCTTACGCAAGTTACTTAACTTCTCTGTGTCTGTTTCCTCATCTGCAAATTGAAGATGATTTCATCTGTATAGAATTATTATGGGAAGTAAATGTATTAGTATGTTAAAAGCACTCAAAATAGTGCCTGGCTAGATAGTAAACACCATACAAATATACTATTATGATATATAATGGTTTTAAGCAGGCAGGTTTAATAATCAAGTTAATCCTGAAGATTATTAGTTCTGACTTTCAAATGAAGGATAGTTTGAAATAAGAGATTGCATTACAGAGGGAAATATTTTTTTATGTATGCATTCAATATTAATTGATAGGTACTATTGCTATAATGATGTCTTCATATGTAATGGTAGAAACCAAAAAATAGACAATAACAAAAATGTTATGAGTGTTGTGATGGAAGAAGAACGTATATAGGAATACTACATTTTACTTAGGTTGCTTATTATTCACTCAGCAAACATGGAATAAGCACTATATGCCAGAATTGTTGTAGGCATCTGGAAGTCTGACAATAAACAAGGGAGACAAGAGTCCTTGCTCCCAAGAGGTTTATAGTCTAGTTGGAGAGACAAATAATGAACACAGTAACACAATTTTATTCAGGGCTCTTGATTAGGTAGGAAGTGATAGGAACCTAATTCAGAAGAAAAGACAGTATAAAATATAGCATTAAAAAGTATAAAAAGAATAAAGTAGTGATGATCTCAGCCACAGTTTCAGTGCAAAAGAATTCTTTTTCATGTTCTTTTTCTCATCTAAGTTCTGCCTGTGTATTGGCCTGCACTATAGACAGGCAGGAGGATGAAAATTATAACAAAAAAATATGATTTATTATGATACAGAATTAGAGGTTTCTAAAAAACTTTTATTGTGAAATATGGCACACATACGAAAGAATACCCCTACATAATTTTTAAAATAATGGAATTTTTATACCCACCACCCAGATTAAGAAATAGAATATTACTTGTACCTTTGAGATGTCCTGAGTCTTCATCTATCTCTTATATTCTGCACCCGCACCCTTCACTGAAGGACCTACTATCCTGTAGTTGCTGTTAACCCTTTCCTTGCTTTTCCTTAAGGTTTTACCATAAACGGTAACAGATCCTTGAACAGTATTTCTTTTTCCTTTTTTTATTAAGGTACCATTGATATACACTCTTATGAAGGTTTCACAAGAAAAACAATGTGGTTATTACATTCACCCTTATTATTGAGTCCCCCCCCCCATACACCATTGCAGTCGCTGTCCATCAGTGTAGTAAGATGCCACAGAGTCCCTATTTGTCTTCTCTGAGCTACACCGTCTTCCCCGTGACCCCACACACACCATGTGCACCAATCATGATATCCCACAATCCCCTCTCCCTCCCTTCCCACCCCTCCTCCCCTACCCCTCCCCTTTGGTAACCACTAGTCCCTTCTTGGAGTCTGTGAGTCTGCTGCTGTTTTGTTCCTTCAATTTTGCTTCGTTATTATACTCCACAAATGAGGAAAATCATTTAGTATTTGTCTTTCTCTGTGAACAATATATTATTAAATTGAGTATTTTTGGACTCCATGTCTAATAGTTCTTCCTTTTTTGCACAATATTAAATTCCTAAGACTCATCCACATTGCTGCATATGCCCGTAGTTTATTGTTTTTACTGTTACATGGTATCCCATTACATAAATGTATCAAATTTTATATTATGAATATTTGCATTGTTTTTTAAGGAAATTTCTATAGGGAATAGAAACAGTGGAATTACCGGCTCATCGGATATATGCATGTTTAGTAGTATTAGATAATTTCAAATTGTTTTACCAAGTAGCTATCAATATACATTATCCCAGGGCATACATAAATGCTAGTATGATCTGTATCCAACACTGATATTTTTAGGCTCTTAAATTTTTGACAATCTGATGGATGTGTAATAGTATCTCACTGTAGTTTTTCTTAATAGACTTTATGATTTCAAGCAGTTTAGGTTCACAGCAAGGTTGAACAGAAAGTACAAAGTCCCCACACCACCTGCATCCTCCCCCACTATCAGCATCCTGCACCAAGTGGTACATTTGATACAAATGACGAAACTACATTGGCACATCATCACCCTAAGCCCATAGTTTACATTAGGACTCACTCTAGACACAGTCTATGGGTTTTAAATATATTTAGGTGATATATTATATGTGTATATATACATGTGGGTTTTTTTAAATAGAGAGAGAGATCCACCGATATAGTATCATATAAATAGTTTCACTACCCTAAAAGTCTTGTTTTCTGCTTTTCATCCCTCCATCCCCACAACTCATGGCACCACTGATCATTTTACTCTTTCCAGTTTTGCTTTTCCAGAATGTCATATATTTAGAATAATAGAGTATCTAATCTTTTCAAATTGGTTTCCTTCATGTAGCATTTAAGATTCCTCCACGTTTTTTCAAGGTTTGATAGCACATTTCCGTTTAGCACTGAGTAGTACTCCATAGAGTTGAATTGTATATATAGGCCTCAATTTATTTAACCACTCGTTTACTGAATGACATATTGGTTGCTTCCAAGGTTTGGCAGTTACGAATAAAGCTACTCTAAACATCCATGTACCAATTTTTGCATGGACATGTTTTCAACTCCTCTATGTAAATACCAAGGAGCATGATTGCTGAATCAAGTGGTAGGAGGTGTTTAGTTTCATAAGAAACTGCCAAACTGTCTGTACAGTTTTGCATTCCCACGACAATGAAATGAGAGTTCCTGTTGCTCTATAGCCTCACCAGCATTTGGTGTTGTCAGTGTTCTGAATTTTTACCATTGTAATTGGTATGTATAGTGCATTTTGTTGCTCTAATTTGCACTATCCTAATGACATAAGATGTTATACATCTTTTCTTAAGTTAAATGGTCAATTCTCTCAAGTAAAATGCCTTTCCAAATAACTTACCACTTTATCTATTAGTCTTTTTATTACAAAACTCTTAAAGAGTTATTTATTCTGAATACCTAATCCTTTGGCAGTTATATTAATTTCAACATCTTCATTTTGTGACTTTTCTACTCACTATTTTTATAGTGTGTTTTGATGAACAGAAATTTCTTTGATTTTTTAACATAACCTAATTTCTCAGCTGTTTCCTTCATGATTTATTTCCTTCCATACTCCAAAGTCATTAAGATACCCTTTTACAATGTCTTCTACGAGTTTTGTAGCTTTGACGATATAAGTCTGTCAACAACATAAAGTTGATTTCTATGTTTGGCATAAATATTAGCAATCCAACTTCACTTTTTTCCGTGTATTTGCCTAACTATCTAGTAACATTAACTGAAATGCTTTTGAGGGAAAACCATAGTGTGGTTTTAGATCAACTTGGGAAAAACTGATTCTTTACAATAGGAAGTCTTATCACCCATGAACATGATGTTTCTCTGTATTTATATATATTTATATTATATTTTATATACTTCAATAAGGCTTTATAATTACCTTCATAAATGCCTTGCCTATCTTAAGCTAGCTTTTATTACAGGAAATTTCATATGTTCATGCTTCTGTGATGATTTCTAAGTAAACTTCTTAGTTTAGAATAATTTTAGATTTATAAGAAAGTTGCAGAGATAATATAGCTCACTTATACTTTTTTCCCAGTTTCCCTCAATATTAAAATCTTTGATTATCATGGTACATTGTCAAAACTAAGAAACCAGCATTGGTACATTAACTATTAACTAAATTCTACTCTTTATTTGGGTTTCACTAAAGTTTTACACAAATGCACTTTTGCTACTTCAAGACCTGATCCAAGATACCACATTGTGTTTGTCTCTTTAATTTTTCTGCTCTTTGGCTGTATCTGTCTTTCTGTGTTTTACCTGATCTTTATAATTTGCAGGAGCACTTTTCACGTATTTTGTAGTGTCCCACAGTTTGGTTTTATCTGATGTTTTTCTCATTGTTATATTGGGATTATGGATTTGGGGAAAGAATGACACGAAGTGAACTTGATATGTTTCTTTAAAATATTTTGTTGATGTATAATTACCTACAATATAATGCAAAGACCTTAAATGTTCCACTCAATGAACATTGACAACTCTGTATACATGCAACCAACACCCAAACAAGACATAGAACTTTTTTTTATTAAGGTATTATTGATATACACTCTTATGAAGGCTTCACATGAAAAAACAATGTGGTTACTATATTTACCCATATTATCAAGTCCCCACTCATACCCCAAATGTAGTCACTGTCCATCAGTGTAGTAAGATGACACAGATTCACTGTTTGCCTTCTCTGTGCTACACTGTTTTCCCTGTGATTCCCCACACCATGTGCTCTAAACATAATACCCCACAATGCCCTTCTCCCACCCTCCCCACCCATCCTCCCACACCCCTCCCCTTTGGTAACCACTAGTTCCTTCTTGGAGTCTGTGAGTCTGCTGCTATTTTGTTCCTTCAGTTTTGCTTCATTGTTATACTCCACAAATGAGGGAAATCATTTGGCACTTGTCTTTCTCCACCTGGATTATTTCACTGAGCATAATATCCTCCAGCTCCATCCATGTTGTTGCAAATGGCAGGATTTTTTTCCTTCTTATGGCTGAATAGTAGTCCATTGTGTATAAGTACCACATCTTCTTTATCCATTTATCTACTGATGGACACTTAGGTTGCTTCCATATCTTGGCTATTGTAAATAGTGCTGCAGTAAACATAGGGGTGCATATATATGTCTTTTTGAATATGAGAAGTTGTATTCTTTGGGTAAATTCCAAGGAGCAGGATCCCAGGTCAAATGGTATTTGTATTTTTAGTTTTTTGAGGAACCTCCATATTGCTTTCCACAATGGTTGAAAAAGCTTACATTCCCACCAGCAGTGTAGGAGGGTTCGCCTTTCTCTGCATCCTCGCCAGCATTTGTTGTTCTTAGTCTTTTGGATACTGGCCATCCTTACTGGTGTGAGGTGATATCTCATTGTGGTTTTAATTTGCATTTCTCTGATGATTAGTGATGTGGAGCATCTTTTCATGTGTCTCTTAGCCATCTGAACTTATTCTTTGGATAACTGTCTCTTAATATCCTCTACCTATTTTTTAATTCGGTTATTTGCTTTTTGGGTGTAGAGGCATGTAAGTTCTTTATATATTTTGGATGTTAACCCCTTGTCGGATATGTCATTTACAAATATATTCTCCCATACTGTAGGATGCCTTTTTGTTCTGTTGATGGTGTCCTTTGCCGTACAGAAACTTTTTAGTTTGATGTAGTCCCATGAGTTCATTTTTGCTTTTGTTTCCTTGCTCGAGGAGATGCGTTCAGGAAGAAGTCGCTCATGCTTATATTCAGGAGATTTTTGCCTATGTTGTCTTCTAAGAGTTTTATGGTTTCATGACTTACATTCAGGTCCTTGATCCATTTCGAGTTTACTTTTGTGTATGGGATTAAACAATAATCCAGTTTCATTCTCTTGCATGTAGCTGTCCAGTTTTGCCAACACCAGCTGTTGAAGAGGCTGTCATTTCCCCCATTGTATGTCCATGGCTCCTTTATCATATATTAATTGACCATATATGGTTGGGTTTATATCAGGACTCTCTAGTCTGTTCCATTGGTCTATGGGTCTGTTCTTGTGCCAGTACCAAATTGTCTTGAGTACTGTGGCTTTGTAGTAGAGCTTGAAGTTGGGGAGCATAATCCCCCCAGCTTTATTCTTCCCTTCTCAGGATTGCTTTGGCTATTCGGGGTCTTTTGTGGTTCCATATGAATTTTAGAATGATTTTCTCTAGTTCATTGAAAAATGCTGTTGGTATTTTGATAGGAATTGCATTGAATCTGTAGATTGCTTTAGGCAGGATGGCCATTTTGACAATACTGATGCTTCCTATCCATGAACATGGGACATGTTTCCATTTATTGGTATCTTCTTTAATTTCTCTCATGAATGTCTTGCAGTTTTCAGAGTATAGGTTTTTCACTTCCTTGGTTAGGTTTACTCCTAGGTATTTTATTCTTTTTGATGCAACTTTGAATGGAATTGTTTTCCTGATTTCTCTCTCTGCTAGGTCATTGTTAGTGTATAGGAATGCCATAGATTTCTGCGCATTAATTTTGTGTCCTGCAACTTTGCTGAGTTCAGATATTAGATCTAGTGGTTTTGGAGTATATTCTTTAGGGTTTTTTATGTACAATATCATGTCATCTGCAAACAGGGACAGTTTAACTTCTTCCCTTCTAATCTGGATGCCTTTTATTTCTTTGTGTTGTCTGATTGCTCTGGCGACATAGAACATTTTTATCATCTGAAAAAGTTTCTTCATGTCCCCTTCCAGTCAAATCCCCTACCCATCCCAGGTAAGCACTTTCTGATTTTTAACAACAAAGTTCAGTTTTTATCTGTTCCTAGATTCATATAAATAGAATCATTTTATATGTGGCTTTTTTCACTTAACACAAGTTTTTGGGATTCACCATGAACTTTGTTCTTTTTATTGATAAGTGGTATTCCACTGTAGGAATATACAATAATTTGTTTATGTACTCTCTTGTTCATAGACATTTAAGTTGTTTCCAGTTTTTGAATAGTACAAATAAGGCAGCTCTAAATATTCATGTACTTTTTAGTGAACACATATTTTCATTTTTCTTAGGAAAATACCTGAACATAGAATTGGTGGTGGGCATATGTGTATATTTATGAGAAACTGCCAAATAAGTTTCCAAGTGGTTGTAATTTATTTCACTCTCATCAACAGTAAATGAGAGTTCCAGTTGCTCCATATCCTTGCCAATATTTGGTGGTGTTAGTATTTTTATTTTAGCTATTTTACTGGTTGTGAAATGGCATTTCAATATACTTTTACTTCACATTTCTCTTAATGGCTAAAGATGTTGAACACCTTTTCATGTGTTTATAGGCCAGTTGTTTATTTCCTTTTGTGACAAACCTGTTCAAGAGTTGTGCCCAATTTTTAACTGGGTTGTTGGTTTTGTTTGTTTTTTAACAACAAGTTAACAAGTAAATGACTTATAGAAATTCTTAATACAATTTGGATACCTATCTTAATGGTGAGATATATATGCTATGAATGAATGTTTTTTCCCAGACTGTGGCTTGTCTGTCAATTTTTACAATGGTATTGTTTGATCAGCAAAAAGTTTTAATGTTGATGAAGTGTAATCTATGAATTTTTTCTTCTAAATTTGTATCCTAACAAATATTTATCATTCTAAGTTTGTAAAGATATTCTGTTTTCTTTGCTCTATAGTGTTGGATTTTATGTTTAAGTCTATGAGGTAGAGGTCAAGGTTCATCTTTTTCCATGATCATCCCCAGTTATTCCAGGAAATTTTGTAAGACTTTTCTTTCTCCATTGAACTAATTTGTCACTTTGAATGAAAATCAATCTACTCTATATGTATTGGTTTATTTGTTGAACTCTGTATTCTTTTTTTATGTGTATTTTTCTATTGAAGTATAGTTGATACACAATATTATATTGGTTTCAAGTACACAACACAATAGGTCAGCAGGTACACACGTTATTAAATACTTACCCCAACTAGTGAAGTTATTATCTGACAACATAGAGAGATGTTACAGAACCATTGACTATATTCTCCATGCTGTACTTCCATCCCTGTGACCAAACTATATTATGTTTGAGATTTTTGTGCCCCTTTATCCTCCTCATCCAGCCCACCCACTTCCCCATGGTAACCAGTCTCAGTGTCTCTGAGTCTACTGCTGTTTTGTTCATTTTGCTTTGTTTTGTTTTTAGAGTCCACAAATAAGCATAATTAAATGCTATTTTTATTTCTCCACCTGGCTTATTTCACTCAGCATAATACCCTCTTATTCTATCCAAGTTGTTATAAATAACAGGATTGCTTTCTTTTTTTGTGGCTGAATATTATTCCATTGTATATATGTACCACATCTTTATCCATTCATCTATTGATGGGCACTTTGGTTGCTTCCATATCTTGGCTATTGTAAATAATGCAGCAATAAACATAGAGGTGCATATATCTTTTCAAATTGGAGATTTTGTTTTCTTCAGGTAAATTCCTAAAAGTGCAGGATCATATGGTATTTCTATTTTTAGCTTTTGAGGAACCTACATGGTGCTTTCATTAGTGGCTGCACCAATTTACATTCTCACCAACAGTGCAGGAGGGTTCCCTTTTCTCCACATCCTCCCCAACACTCGTTATTTCTTGTCTTTTAGATAGTGGCCATTCTGACTGGTATGAGGTGATAGATACCTCATTGTGTTTTTGATCTGCATTTCCCTGATGATTAGCAGTGTGGATCATCTTTTCATGTGCCTTTTAGCCATCTGTATTTCTTTGGAAAATGTCTGTTCAGGTCTTCCACCCATTTTTTAATTGGGTTATTTGTTTTTTAGTGTTGAGACATATGAGTTCTTTTAATATTTTGTATGTTAACCCCTTATAGGATAAATTATTTATGAATATATTCTCCCATACTATAGGTTGCCTTTTTGTTCTGTTAATAGTGTTCTTTGCTGTACAAAAGATTTTTAGTTTGATGTAGTCCCACTTGTTCATTTCTTGTTTCCCTTGCCCAGGGAAATGTGTCCAGAAAAAAAAATTCCTCATGGTTATGTTCAAGAGAGTTTTGCCTATGTTTTCTAAGAGTTTTATGGTTTCATGTGTTATATTTAGGTCTTTAATCCATTCTGAGTTTACTTTTGTGTATGGAGTTAGACAGTAAGTCAGTTTCATTCTGTTACATGTAGCTATCCAGTTTTCCCAACACCAGTTATTGAAGAGCCTGTCTTCCCCATTGTATATTCATGGCTTCTTTATTATATATTAATTGACCATATATGCATGGGTTTTTATCTGGGCTCTCTATTCTGTTCCACTGATCTATGGGTGTATTCTTGTGCCAGTACCAAATTGTCTTGATTACTGTGGCTTTGTAGTAGAGTTTGAAGTCAGGTAGTCAGAGAGCATAATACCCCCAGATTTGTTCTTCTTTCCAGGATTGCTTTAGCTATTTGGGGTCTTTTCTGGTTCTGTATGCATTTTAGAACTTTGTTCTAGTTCATTGAAAAGTGATGTTGGAATTTTAATAGGGATTGCTTTGAATCTGTAAATTGCTTTGGGCAGGATGGCCATTTTGGCAATATTAATTCTTCCTATATATGAGCACAGGATAGAGTTCCACTTATTTGGATCTTCTTTAATTTCTCTAATGAGTGTATCATAGTTTCAGAGTACAGGTCTTTCATCTCCTTGGTTAGGTTTATTCCTAGACATTTTATTCTTTTTGATGCAAATGTAAGTGGAATTCTTTTCCTAACTTCTCTTTCTGCTAGCTCATTGTTAGTATATAGGAATGCAACAGATTTCTGTGTATTAATTTTGTATCCTGCAACTTTGCTGAATCCAGTTATTCTAATAGTTTTTTGGTAGAGTTTTTAGGGTTTCATATATATATATATATATATATATATATATATATATCATGTTATCTGCAAATAGTGACAGTTTTACTTCTTCCTTACCAATTTGGATGCCTTTTATTGAGATAAACTTGTCTGACTGCCATGGCTAGAACTTCCAGTACTATGCTGAATAAAAGTGGTGAGAGTAGGCATCCTTATCTTGTTATAATCTTAAAGGAAAAGCTTTCAGCTTTTCAACATTGAGTTTGATGTTAGCTGTGGGTTTGTCGTATGTGGCCTTTACTATGTTGAGGTATGAACTCTGTATTCTTTTTAGTGAACTATGTCCTTAAAAATATATATACTGTCTTGATTACTGTAGCTTTATAGTTAAATCATAGAATCAAGTATTGTAAGTCCTCCAACTTTATCAACTGTTTTGGCTATTCTAGGTGCTGTGTCTTTTCCACTTAACTTAGAAAGCAGCTTGTTTAGTTCTTCAAAGAGGCCTACTTGAATCTACAAATAAAAAAGGATGGACATCTAATAATCAATTTAGGGAGAATGGACATCTTAACAATATTGGTTATTCCAATCCATGAACTCTACCTTTACTGATGTTTTCTTTAATTTAAATTTATTAATTTCATGTGTTGAAGTCTGCTTTAATATTAGTCCATAGCTTTCAATATAGAAGTCTTTTACATTTGTTAGATTTATTTATAGGCATTTTTATGCTATGATAAAAAAAATCATTTGTAAATTTTATTTCCCAATTGTTTGTCATTAGTAAATATAAATACAATTGATTAATAAATAATATATATGTTGACACTCTGCAATCATTTAAATATCCTTGTCTTTATCAAACTCTACCTGCTGGCTATATAACTTATTCTTGTCTGAGCCAATCTTTACAAAATGTAGCATAATATATCTATGTATCATAATACATTTAAGTATTTCTTTACTTCTAGAGTTTTAAATTCAATGTTTTTAAAATGCTAAAAATGTTGTGTTGAACATTCTGGTAACTGAGTACTTACAAAATTATTTTAATTAGTCCAGGGCCTTACTTTGTGGTTCCCAGACTAGCAATATCATCATTACCCACAAGCCTGTTAGAAATGTAGAACCTCAGACCCTGTCTCAGATCTACTGAGTCAGAATCTGCATTTAAACAAACTCTCCAGGTAATACATAGGCACATTAAGGTTTGAGAAGCAATGTTCTAATATAATTTTTACAGGAGTCATAAACTGAATTGGTCCTAAATCCAGGTAAGGTAAGTCTAATATAAAAGCCATTTCTGGCATTTATATTAGTAAAAGGTGAAAGTGACAAAGAAGTAAAGTTTATTGTGAAAAAGGTGCTATGTGTTATCCTACATATATTTGTATGTATACCCTATATATATATATGTATATCCTAAGCATCCTAATCAAGACTTTTGGGGGGACAGGACAGTGCAGATCAGCCCAGAGTACTAACACTTTCCACCAAAGCACAAGAGACAATTGTATTATCTCTTCAGCCTCATCTTCATCCACTCCATGTCGGACACCCTGTGTACTAGACCATCGTTTATCTAATGGTCTGAGGAAAACCTGAGTCAGAACCACTTGCAGACTGTGCTGCAATGCAGAGTCCCAAATCCACTCCCAAAGCATCTGTTTTTGTAGGGTCTGATATCATGCCCAAGAATCAATATTTTAACACGCGCAACAGGTAATTCCAATACCCTGAAGTTTGAGAACTACTACACCACCACACTTCCCAGAACATATCTGGAATATATTGTTTGAGCAAATGTTTTATTTTCAAAAGAATAATCACATTTTTATAAGCCTCCAGCTAGAATTCACTTTTTTGTTTTTGGTTAATGAAATGAGTTAAATCTAGGCATTCTGATTACTTTTTTAGCCCTCTTCCTAGCTATAGCCAATTGACTCTTAGGATGGAGAGAAATAATCCTGTTGAACTCTATTTCACCCTTTCATTCTCTATCTGGGAGACTGCTTCTTGAACCAATTCACAATCTTTTCAGACGATACCTCAACACTTTTTCTTTTCTGTCAATAGAGTTTGGTGAAATTAATTCATATCTGTAGAAAAAAATATTCTATCAAAAATGTATTATGATCAAAATATATTATTCTTAAATAAATATATAGTAAGGAAATTATATAAAAGCTACTCAGTTTTTAAAATACAAATAACATTTTTTGTGTAGGAGGAGCAAAGAATAAAGAAAATAGCACGTATAAAAGGTACTTTGAACAATTTATTAGAAGACATCGTAATTAACTTAGAGTAATTCACATCTTAAAGAATCACAGGTTATCTTAAATACTATCTAAATATTTTTAAACCATGAAAATTCAAGGAAAATATTAATTTATTAGCATGTGAATGAGTATATGTTTTTTAGAAAACACAACTTTCAATATCATAACTTAAGTTAAAATGTGAAAGTTTAATTTTGTCCCTTATTTATACTCAAAGGTATCAGTCAGTACCATAGAATAACGCTAGAAGCTAAAAGACATGAGTGTTTTATAACCCTTTAGATACTTCATATTCTCTAGGCACCTTGAAACTTTACCCTCCTGCATAATTTTACAAATGCTGAATATAAAATGTAATAAGGTATTTAAAACAGCTTTAAAATTAATGTTATACATTGATATAAAAATTTAATGCATAAAATACTATAAAATATATTTTAGGATATTGTTTAAATGATATTTTCTGAAACTTGACATTTTTTAATACCAACTATGTGTCATAAATAATGTAATGGGAGAAGCATGAGTCTTGGAGTGAGAAAAATCTAAACTGAAATCCATTTTTTCTCTGGTTTGTGGTGAGTCATTTCTCTCAGTCTTCTCTTTGGTGAAGTTATTATTTACTAATAATAACTACCTTGAAGAGTTATTTAGAGGATAAATGAGATCTGGAAATATGTCAAACTGCTTTGTAAATTGTAAGGCACTATAGGAATGCTAGTTATTACTTTTATTGGTTTTAAGCCAACCCACAGGCCCTTCCCACTGCAACCAAACATTTTGTAATGTGCCTGCTTAAGGAGGCATTTTTAAAATTTATTTTTTAAGTAAGGCAATATTTCTCTATAGTTAAAAAACTATCTGCCTTTTCTGATTTTTAAGGTATACCCCAGAACTGAGATTTCTTGCCTGTTTAGAATCTTCTTCTGTTAAAACAGGTTGATTTTATCTAGAATAGACTTTTCTACTCTAGATTATCAGGAAAATATTGCTAATTCCCAATTACAAATTTAACATTGCACAAATGATGATAGCAACTCAGAAATTTCACTGTAGTGTCATCCTAACTGTTATAACCCTAAAAAGAGTGTATTTTAAAAAGAAACATCATCCTTATAATTAAGATTTGGCTCATGAATATGCCATGGTAAATCTAATTTTATTTTACAGCAATTAAAGATCACTCCAAAGATGAATTCAGCCTTGCAACAAAAAAGGTCATTTGCGACACCTCAGAAACTAGCTCAGCAACAAATCGCAGCAGTGTTCCTTTAAGCTTTACAATATGATTCTTACTACAGCCAAAGTATGGAAGCAGCTGACTGGTTTTCTGATGATTCTCTAGAGAAAAAGAACTCTCCAATGGCTGTTCTCAAGGAACCTCTAATGGGAAAAGTATTTTCATACCTGTCAACCATTTCATTAGAAGGATGTACTGAAAATGTACTGAATATGCCACTTTATGATGATCAGAAAGTTGAAAGCATTAAGGAAACATTTTCACAAAGAAATACAGAGGTTAAGGTTGAAAATACAAAAGCTTCAATGTAGTATTGAGTAACTTTTTTCTTTTGGAAACTTTGAATACACTGAAATCATGTAAAGTTAAAACTGAATTACCAGCTTCTGAGTGTCTTAACCTGTCCATACTAATTTTGCTTTTCTTGCTCTTTACAATAGATTGGTCTACTTCCCTTGCCAATTCTTATTTCTAGAAACAAAATACAGGAAAAACTAGAGTGATACCATGAATATTAAGCTTAACTCCCTGTATCTCATCAAAGGACATAATAAATAATACAAATGTATTCCAACATACAGGAGAAATACTTTAAGAAATCTTCAGACAGCAACGTACTTTTGAATAAACATTCACATTATTTCCTTATACTTTTGACATTTTCAGTTTTATTTCGATGTGGGTAGAGCTGGGTGTAATAACGTTCATCACTCTTCCTGAATTTTACATATATAAATCACCCCACCATTCAAATCTCATTATTTCATGATTTTGGTAAGCAGTATAACTTTCCTTCTCTAGGGAGGGGAGCCTGGAACTGAAGAATCCAGAAAATAATTTTCTTTGCCCCTCCTATGTCTGTTTCTCAGAATGGCCTCCCAACTCTTACCCCACAAAATGTGAGCAGCTATGTCCATAGGCACCTGACCCAAGCAAGATAAGCCAGAGTTCCTCACTAATCTGTGAGACCCTTGGTCAAATTTCCATTTATGGTTCTGAGGGATTTCTGACACTCACCATGTAACTATTCATATTTTTTTCCTTTTTCCTATATACTCTGCATGTAATTAGTCCCCTTTTTTTCTTCATCTTGAGAAAAACAATTAACAAAGTATAATACTACTTTCTGTGCTTAAATCATATCAACTCATACCAAGCATCGGGTCAATTCTATTTGTGAGAAATTTTACTTTATCGTGAGAACATATGTATATCCACCTCCAAATCTAAATTAGTTGTTTCAGTTCGAGGTCTATAAGGAGCAGTAAAAAGAATTTTTAGTTGGTCTGTGTCTATTGATGTCCTACCAACTTCCGTCTTACTACTGCCTTTTCCAGAGAAGAAAGTCATCTCTAATTTTGGTGACCCTAAAACTTCCCTAGGAATTTGGGGTTGGAGATAAGAGATTGTAGCCTGGGATAAGAAACTCGGGTCCTGTGGCTGCTATGGCCTACCGTGTGGCAAAGAAAAAACAGCAAACGTGCAGGGAGAGAGCAGCGAAGCATTTGCAAAGTGAAAAGCAGAGAAGAAAGATCAGGAGAGTGTGATTCCCGGCTTTCTCAGTGCTCTACCCCTTCTTCCGGCCCTTCACGAAGCCTGCCCTCGGCTTAGTAAAACACCTTTGTATCCTAATTATAAATTCCCCATTTTGCTTAAGCTAGCAAGGTTTGATTTCTGTTACTGGCCACCATCCCTGAGGCCTGTTTTTAACTGTTGTTCTTGGCTTTGGTAAGGTACTCTTGTAATTTTAGAATAAGGTATCCTTTTTGGATAAACTAGAGTTTTGTTACTACAACCAAAGCTTCCTAAAATTCTTATTATTACAAATGAAAATAAACAGATCTTTGCATATAAATTAATTTTCATATTATAATGATATAATAGTATTTCTTCAAAACCTAACACATTTAAATACTACTAAATACTAAAATACTACTCTATATCATAGGTATATACATTGTTCTCTTTGAAAAGACTAATGAGCTTGAAGTTACACCAGTCTAAAATAATCTTATTTTCAAAACCTGTGAAGATCTGAGATTTCATCATCCATGTCAGCTGACATTAGCCTGCATCAGTTTCATGTCTCTTGCATCAGTGACAAGGGACAGTTAATTATTCAGAGTAATAGCAGCAGCCAAAGCATTTCCCGAGCCCTAGTTCCCACAAGGCAGGGCAAAGAGAACCAAATAATGCCTGTGGGTTGCATAACAGAAAAGGAACCCTAAGTTTAGGAAACCAAATATTTTATAATGGCCCTCAAACATGCCTACCTTTTGTACCATAGGAAGCCACTATATCTCTCAAGGCTGTTTGCTCTATGTCCTTGAAAAGATCGTTTGGCAGTCTGTGCCTCCACTCACAGGCATACAAGAGTTCAAAAATTAACATTGTTATAGGGTATTCATTCCAATTCTTTTTATCATAAATACCTGAAAAATCAACTCAAATTAGCTTAGGAAAAAAATATTTTATTTTGTAAATAGAATCCAAATAGTAGATGAACAATTAAATGCAAGAACAGAGTTATAACTGGGCCTCAGAAACAAATGGAATAGATTCAGATTCCATCAGGACTTTCTCTATTTGTACCAGCCAAGGTTCAGTGAGGGAAAATGAACCATTATCAGGTGAGGGATAAAGGATTTACTATAAGAATTTTGTCTTACATAACTGTAGGAGTTTCTGGGTAAGTGAAGGTTCAGGAGAAAAGATGGAAAATCAGAGAAGTCATCAGTCAGTCTGAGAAGTTCCCTTGTCCAACTGCCACAGTGAGATGTGGTAGGGGAAAGGCTATGGGAATGTCTACAGGAAGCTGTGCCTCTGAGTAACAACTGCCTTGGCAGTGTGCTGCCAAGCTTCTGGTAGTGGCCCTAGCACCGCTGTTCCACTGTTTGCCAATGGGGTCAGCAGTTAGAAGGGAGAGCTGGACACATGGCAGAAGAGAGTGGGGACAATTTGGAACCCACTCTCTTCTCTGCAGTCTGCTTCCATATCTAAAAATGGTGACCTTCACAGAGTAATGGCTTCTGCTTAAATTCTGCCTTCCAAATATTACGCAAATTCCTCTTCTGGCCAACTTTAACCCAGAATCATACAGGGAAAAGTATACTGGGACACATAGTTCTAGCTTAATGAGTTAACAAAATACAATCACCACATTCTGCTCATCATCAATTCAGCATTCTTTTGTACTTTAACCATATTTAAAACCTCCAAAGTAAAAAAAATAGCAATCATAATCCATCCCATGATGGAATATCCCTGCTATAACAAAAAATATACTAACTCTCTCCCCAAAGGAGGATACAGACTCCTACATGTCACTTTGTCTTTGGGTGGTGTTTGTCTCTCCTTCAGTGAGTCACAGACCTCCATTGATACTCTATAATCTAACAAATTATAAGGTTAGCCACTATTAACATATGCTAGATAGTAGGGGAAAGAAGAGGAAGAACTGGTATATATATTCATCTCGAAGTAAGAGTGATATGCCCACACTACTACCATCATTTCTATAACTTGTCACATGGTCACATATGATACAGAAAACAAAATGTTCACCACTGGATTACTAGGAGTAATAGTGAGAGGAGTCACTCCCATTTTTACTGCCTCTTTCTAGGGCAGGAGAATCCTGGCCATGAGACAATCAGCACCATATCTTGGTAGCTAAGTGTATAGCACATACTGGAGGACATTACCTGGGCCATGCAAAGTATTGCCAGCCAACTGGCACTAAACTGGGTCTTAAAAGGCCCTCTCATCTTTGCATTAGGCTCTTGGCTTGGGTGAGAGGGAAAAAATGTATAAGAAAAGTAAATCCCATGAGCATGAGCCCACTGACACACCTCATTTGATATAAAGTAAAATTATTTCCTGATCGAAGCAATCCTTTCATAATATTATGTTGGTGAATAAGGCACTCTGAAGTGCATGGATAGGAGCAATGGAAGATGCTTTACAGTCTGGAAAGGCAAGGCCATGTCCAAAGTAAGTGCATATTCCAGTGAGAACAAAGGTGATGTCTTTCTCATTGTAGAAGTGGTCCAATATAATCAACCTGTCACCAGGTGGCTGACTCATCCACCTGTAGGGAATGGGGAACCAGTGTGTGGGTCCCTGCTATTAGCAAATGGAACTCTCAGCCTTAGTAAGTGGAAATCCATGTTGCTAAGCCCATGAATAATCTCCATTCCTTACACCATAGCCACTTTGTTCATGAGTCCATTGGGCAAGGACAAGGGTGGCTGTCTTTTGAAAGAAGCTGACTGATACCCATGGAATGGATCATTTTTGTCCACTAGATTATTAACATCTTCTGATATTGCTCTTTGGGGAGCATTTATAGAAGACTCAAATTTATCTTCACATTCTGTACCCATTCAGAAAAACTTATCTACATTTATCTTCCCTGGACTTCTTATCACTAATTTCCCAACTGTACTCCTGACAACTCCCACAGCCATCCAGCCAAACCATTAGCCACTGCCAATGAATCACTGAAAAGCTATACCCCTGAACATTTATCCTTCCAGGCTATACAACTAGGTCCCTGTTCAAAGTTATGCCTACAGAGACTTTGTTTCACCACTGCCCATCAGGGCCAAAGGTGAGCAGGGCTGGGATACTCCAGCTATGAACTTTCAAATGATGATGGCATATCACTGCAGAACTATCTTTAAATAGGCGCAAGTATTTGCTTCCTTAGTCAACTGGTGACAAGTCACTGTACTTGATGCCATAGCTATGCGTTGAGAGAGAGAAACCATGGAGCAGGAGTAAGAGCCACAGGTATTGTAACCATTTCCTCATGAAGCTTCCTGGTGCCTTCAGAATCTGCTCAAATCCAAATTTATTGTCCTAATTCTATTTGTGATTGAGTGCAGATCTGCATGCATAACTGTATGTCTTAGTGAATCAGACAACCCCAATTCATGGTGAGAAGTACAACTCAAAGGTAACCTGGTGACTGTGGTCACATGTTAAGTCTCTACTAGCCCAATAGCAAGCCAAAAGAGTGTTTCCAAAAGGAGAATTATTGGCAGGTGTTTCCAAAAGGAGAATAATTATTGACAGGTGATAACATAGCTTTGTTTGGAATTCTATAGACTCTTAGTAACCTGTAGATGCCTATTAAAGTCTCTATACAACATCCCTATCAGCTGCAGACACTTCAAATAGTGTGGATCTGCTGGGCTATACGGTCCAGGTAGCAAAACAACCAACTTGGCAGCCTGGACCTGTTGCAGAGCCTTCTATTCTTCTGGGCCACATCAGAACTAGAACCTTTACAGGTTGCTCAGTAAGTGATCAGAGTAGCACATCAGAATGAGGTGTTCATTTCCTCCAATATCCAAAGGAGCCCACTAGACATTGTGACTCTTCCTTAGTTGTTGGAAGAGTAGGATGAAGAAACTAGTCTTTCACCTTAGAAAGACTATCTGGACACAACACAGACAACGAGATGCCTAGTAATTTTACTGAGGCAACAGGACCTTGAATTTTGTGGAATTTATTTCCACCCTCTCGCATACATATATGTCTTACCAGATTATCTAGAGTAGTTACTAATTTTTGGTCACTAAGTCCAGACAGCATGAAATCACGAATATACTGTAGTGTCCATTCATGTGGAGTGGATCAAGGTCCATTTGGACTAGATTAATGACAGTGATTTAGAGAAACATTATTGCCCCAGGGTAGAATAATGAAGATGTAGTGCTGGCACTTCCAGATGAAATAAAACTGCATCTTGTAGACCATACTAATAGGGATAAAGAAAAAAGCATTTGCCAGAGGAATAGCTGACTGGAGATAAAAGGGAAAATGTTGATTTGCTCCAGCAATAAAAGACCACCTGGAACAGATCTGTAATTAAAAGGACTATGTGATTAACTAGTTTGAAATAATCCACTTTCATTTTCTAAGATCTATCCATCTCTTGCCCAGGCCAGATAGGCAAGTTGAAAGGAGATGTGATAAGAATCACTACCTCTGCATCCCTCAGATCTTCCAATCTCTTTATGTGATATTGCTTTTAGTTTATTATTTCGGTAGGGAGAAGCAGTTCTAATGGCTTTCACTCAGCTTTTGCTACCACAATGGCCTTCATCCCGTGGGCTAGGGAACCAATGTAGAGATTTTGTCATTTGCTAAGTATGTCTATTCCAATTATACTTTCTGGAACTGGAGAAATAATCATAAGCTGGGTTTGGAACCCACTGGGACCACTGAGATGGAGCTAAACCAAATTACATTAATGATCTGACCTCCATAAGCCCTTATTTTGACTAGTGGACCACTGTGACATTTTAGGTCTCCAGGAATTAGTATTAGTTCACAGCCAGTATCTAGTAATCCATTTTTTTAATTTGTTTTTCTCCCTTGGCCTAATGCACTGTCTCACTGGCCAATGGCTGCAAATATTATGGGGAAAGCCAAGGAGGAAGAGTGTAAATTTTTAGTGGAGCAGCAAGGTCCTTCCTCAAAGGCCATCTTTTATCCAAAGGGCTCTGGGCCTGAGAACTAGCTCAAATCTGGGAAGCAGTTGAGGAGCCACAACTCTACATTCTGGTGCTTCAAGTTAGACCTGTTTATGAGACCTATAGCTCTTCCTCTTATTCAAATCAAGTAAGATTCATTTAAACCTGTCTCCACTGTGGTAGACAGCAACTGAAGTGTCTGCTTGGCTCTTTCAGCCATTCATCTGCTGTTTTGTCCCTGGATACCTTAGGTTGTCACCTAGTCATGCAACAGCTAAAGAGTGAGCCATAGCAGAGGAACTGAATAGATGTTTTTCCAAAGAAGACATACAAATGATGAACGGTTATAAGGTGATCGACATCATTAATCACCAGGGAAATGCAAACCAAAACCACAATGAGATGCCATCTCACATCTGTTTTAGATTGGCTGTCATCAAAAAGATAAGAGATGGAAAGGATGTGGAGAAAAGGGAACCCTTATGCACTGTTGGCAGGAATGTAAACTGCTGTAGCCACCATGAAAAACAGTATGGAGATTCCTCAAAAAATTAAAAATAGAATTACTATATGATCTAGAAACCCCTTTTTTGGGTATATGCCCAAAAGAATTGACATCTGGATCTCAAAGAGACATCTGCATCCCCATGTTCATTGCAGCATTATTTACAATAGCTAAGACACGGAAACAACCTAAGGGGTTCACTGACAGATGAACACACACACACACAGAAGAATATTATTCAGCTACAAAAAATAAGGAACTCTTGCCATTTGCAACAACATGGATGAACCTGGAGGTTATTATGCTATGGGAAATAAGCCAGAAAAAGACAATTACTATATGGTGTCACTTATATGTGGAGTCTAAAAAAAAAACCACACTTACAGAAAGAGTAGAAGAGCAGTTGCCAGGGATTGAGAGTTGAAGGAAATGGAAAGATACTAACAAAGGCTACAAACTTTCAGTATAAGATAAATAAGCTCTGAGGATCTAAGTACAGCATGGTGACTATAATTAATAGCACTGTGTTGTATACCTGAAATTTTCTAAGAGAGTAGTTCTTAAGTTTTCTCACCACACACATTAAAAAAAAAGTAACCATGTAAGGTGATGGATGTGTTAATTAACTTGAGTGTGGTAAATATTTCACTATATATATATATATATTAAATTATCCTATTGTAACTTTAAATACATACAATTTTATTTTTCAATTATACCTCAATAAAGAAAAAAAAACATTCTCTCCCAAAGCTGTTGCATTACATTCTATGCCTTCAGGAAACTGTCAAATGCTCTTGAAGATCATGAAAATATCTTCATCAACACCAGTTTTGTTTGTTTATTGATATTCACACCTATAATACTACTACCTGTATTAGTATATTCATACTATATATGTTCATACTGATAGCTTACCCCAGTGGCAATGAGCACAGTTAATGCCCAGGTCTTGGTTTCTAAAAACTATTCCCCACTCAAAGGAAGCAACATTCTTTGAAGAAACAGGTAGTTCTAGGGCTGCAGGAAGGAAAGTATGAGGTAGACCTAGAACATGCTCTTCTGCCCAAAGTAAGGAAGGGCTTGTAAGTTGATGGAACTATGCCAAAAGGACACCTGAACTAGCTTTAAGGGGCTCCCACTGGTCAAATTAGGAAACTTTTGAAATCAAAATGAGTAATAATAACCACACCTGGCTAGCTCAGTCAGTAGAGCATGAGACTCAAAATGAATAATAATAGATGATAACATATTGAGCAAAGCAGAAGCTATGAATCCATACTTGTAACTTTTCTAAAAATTTCAAAGGGATAAGGACAGGAAGCCAACTAATAAATGTAAAAAAAAAATTAGGAAATCATCATTTTGCAGCCTCCTCAGTAATAACTGATTTATGCAAGAAGTCTGTGTATATTAAGACATTAGGTTTAAGATTGTTGAGAACAGGATATTCACAGTCTCAAAGAATCACCCATAGATTATGCATATAAAGGGAAGAAAGTACTTTTACAATAAAAAATATCCAAAAGTGATCAAACCGAGTGATCATATTTATATCACCAAAAATGGGACTAATTGACATTATCTGCATCCTGATATGAGGCACTGGGAACACAATTCTTATATAATATAACTCTCTTCCCCACCCCAAATTAACCTGAATTTAATCATGAGAAAACAATAAAATAAATCCAAATTAAAGGATATTCTGCAATACACCTGGCCTGGATTCTTCAAAAATGTCCAGGTCATGAAAGACCAATAAAAGGCTAGGGAATTGTTCTTTATTACATGAGAGTAAAGAAACTTGTCAACTAAATGCAACAGGTGATACTTGATTGGATCCTGGATGTCTCTCTCTCTCTCTTTCTCTCGCTCTCTCTCTCTCACACACACACACACACACACACACAGAGCTATAAAGAATATTATCATAACAATTGGGAAAATTTGAAAATGAAATATATGTTAGACAGTAATATTGTATCCATGTTAAATTTCATGAGTGATTATTTTATTGTGATAATGTAGGAGAATGTCCTCATTCTTAAGAGACACATGCTGAAGTATTTAATGCTGTATTTCCCACATCCATAACATATTGTTTAGTTTTCCATCTTGAACTAGAAGCACCAGTGATTAGTTGATAATAAAAGGATAAAACAATTGTTAAAATGAGATTGGCCTGGGCGGGGCTCAAGATGGTGGCGTGAGTAGGGCTGCAGAAATCTCCCAAAACCATATAGATTTTTGAAAATACAACAAATACAACTATTCCTAAAAGAGAGACCAGAAGATACAGTACAACAGCCAGGCTACATCTACATCTGCAAGAACTCAGCATCTCACGAAAAGGGTAAGATACAAAGCCGTGACCCAGTGGGACCCGAGCACTCCCCCCACCCCAGCTCACTGGTGGGAGCAAAAGAATCAGAGGGGGGAGGGAGTGGAAGCACAGGACTGCTAAATAACCAGCCCTAGTAATCTTCACTGGGAGCACAGACACACATTGCATGGTGTACTGGATATTAGAGAAATGGAAAAGTAAAATCTGAGATGGAGACTGCGAGCGGGTCCCCACAGCCAGCTCCCTTGGGACAAAAGAAAAGGAGGTGCTTTTTTAAAGTCTTAAAGAGACAAGGGCTCAACAGCTGGACAAAATCGTCCCAGCACACTCAGCCCAGCAGGCTGGGAATCTTGAGGAACTTCAGGCTCTCTAACCCCCTGGGGGGTAATGCAGCCCCAAAGCCCCTCACGGTGATAAGCAGCCTGCCATTCATTCCCCCCAGCTGGCACTGCAAGCAAACCGGCAGACCCGCCACAGCTGTGGAGCAGCCGGGAAACAGCCCCGCCCACAGCAACCACAGAATCTCCTCTCAGAGCGCAGCTAACCGGGACAGGCAAAGGGACCCGGAGCAAGGTCCAGAAGGCAAGAAGGGGCGCCGTTCTCGCAGGAGAACACACCAGGCACGTCTGCCACACCCCACAGGGCTCCAGGCTTTCCCGAAGGCTGCCCTGCCCACAGAAGCTCAGTGAATTATCCCAGAGACTTCTCCCGGGGTGCAGGTGGACAGCACAGGCAGTGGAAGCCAGAACAAGGCCCAGAAGGCAGGAAGGGGTGCCGTTCTCGCAGAAGAACACACCCAGCACGTCTGCCACCCCCCTCAGGCTTTCCCAGAGGCTGCCCCATCCAGAGCAGCTCAGGAGATTATCCCAGAGACAGCTCCCAGTGTGCAAGCAGATGGCACAGGCAGCAGAAAAGGGCAAGGTGACCAACAAGCAGGAAGGGACTTTGTTCTCCCAGCTGACACATGCAACACCTACTTGCGACCACTTCTATTGCCATGGAAAGGCAAAAGAATTGGGTCCAGTCAAAAATCACTCAGTAAACCCCAGAGAGAGGGCCTGGTAAGATAGATATAACCAATCTTCCTGAAAAAGAATTCAAAATAAAAGTCATAACCATGCTGATGGAGCTGCACAAAAATATGAAACAGCTAAGAGATGAAGTCTGGAGGGAGACAACAGAAATGAAAAAATCAATAGAAGGTCTTAAGAACAGACTGGACGAGGTGCAAGACACAGGCAATGGAATAGAAATCAGAGAACAGGAACACAGAGAAGCTGAGGCAGAGAGAGATAAAAGGATCTCTACGAATGAAAGGATATTAAGAGAACTGTGTGACCAATCCAAATGGAACAATATTCACATTATAGGGCTACCAGAGGAATAAGAGAGAGAAAAAGGGATAGAAAGTCTCTTTGAAGAAATAATTGCTGAAAACTTCCCCAAGCTGGGAAAGGAAATAGTCTTTCAGACCATGGAAGCCCACAGATCTCCCAACACAAGAAACCCAAGAAAGACAACACCAAGACATATAATAATTAAAATGGCAAAGATCAAAGAAAAGGAACAAGTATTAAAGGCAGCCAGAGAGAGAAAAAAAAATCACCTACAACGGAAAACCCATCAGGCTATCATCAGACTTCTCAATGGAAACCTTACAGGCCACAAGAGAATGGCATGATATATTTAATGCAATGAAACAGAAGGGCCTTGAACCAAGAATATTGTGTCCAGCACAATTATCATTTAAATTTGAAGGAGGATTAAACAATTTCCAGATAAGCAAAATTGAGGGAATTTACCTCCCACAAACCACCTCTACAGGATATTTTAAAGGGACTGCTCTAGATGGAAGCACTCCAAAGGCTAAATAGATATCACCAGAGAAAATAAAATCACAGCATAGAAAGCAGACCAACTAAATACTAACTAAAGGCAAAAAATAAAATCAACTATCCACAAAAACAGTCAAAGGAAACACGAAAGAGTACAGAATAAAACACCTAACATATACAGAATGGAGGAGGAAGAATAAGAAGGGAGAGAAATAAAGAATCATCAGACTGTGTTTATAAAAGCTTAATAAGAGAGTTAAGTTAGATGGTTATATAGGAAAGAAGCTATCCTTGAACTTTTGGTAACCACAAAGCCAAAGCCTGCAATGGCAATAAGTACATATCTATCAATAATCACCCTAAATGTAAATGGACTGAATGCACCAATCAAAAGACACAGAGTAATATAATGGATAAAAAAGCAAAACCCATATTTATGCTGCTTACAAGAGACTCACCTCAAACCCAAAGATATACACAGACTAAAAGTGAAGGGGTGGAAAAAGATATTTCATGCAAACAATAAGGAGAAAAAAGCAGGACTTACAGCACTTGTATCAGACAAAATAGACTTCAAAACAAAGAAAGTCACAAGAGCTAAAGAAGAACATTGCATAATGATAAAGGGAGCAGTCCAACAAGAGGATATACCATTATAAATATCTATGCACCCAACATAGGAGCACCAACATATGTGAAACAAATACTAACACAATTAAAGGAGGAAATACAATGCAATGCATTCATTTTAGGAGACTTCAACACACACTCACTCCAAAGCACAGATCAACCAGACAGAAAATAAGTAAGGACACAGAGGCACTGAACAACACACTAGAACAGATGGACCTAACAGACACCTACAGAACTCTACAGCCAAAAGCAGCAGGATACACATTATTCTCAAGTTTACATGGAACATTTTCCAGAATAGACCACATACTAGGCCACAAAAAGAGCCCCAGTAAATTCAAAAAGATTTAAATTCTACCAACCAACTTCTCAGATCACAAAGGTATAAAACTAGAAATAGATTGTACTAAGAAAACAAAAAGGCTCACAAACACATGGAGGCTTAACAACATGCTCCTAAATAATCAATGGATCAGTGACCAAATTAAAACAGAAATTAAGCAATATATGGAGACAAATGACAACAACAGCACAAAGACCCAACTTCTGTGGGACACCACAAAGGCAGTTCTAAGAGGAAAGTATATTGCAATCCAGGCCTATTTAAAGAAGAGCAATCCCAAATGAATGGTCCAAAGTCACAATTACTGAAACTGGAAAAAGAAGAACAAATGAGGCCCAAAGTCAGCAGAAGGAGGGACATAATAAAGATCAGAGAAGAAATGAATAAAATTGAGAAGAATAAAACAATAGAAAAAAATCAATGAAACCAAGAGCTAGTTCTTTGAGAAAATAAGCAAAACATATAAACCCCTAGCAAGACCTATTAAGAGAAAAAGAGAATCTACACACATAAATAGAATCAGAAATGAGAAAGGGAAAATCACAACGGACCCCACAGAAATACAAAAAATTATTAGAGAATACTATGAAAATCTATATGCTAACAAGTTGGAAAACCTAGAAGAAATAGACAACTTCCTAGAAAAATACAACCTTCCAAAACTGACCCAGGAAGAACCAGAAAATATAAACAGACCAATTACCAGCAATGAAATTGAATCTGTAATCAAAAAACTACCCAAGAACAAAACCCCCAGGCCAGATGAATTCACGGCTAAATTTTATCAGACATATAGAGAAAGCATAATACCCATTCTCCTTAAAGTTTTCCAAAAAGTAGAATAGGGATACTTCCAAACTCATTCTATGAAGCCAGCATCACTCTAATACCAAAACCAGGCAGAGACCTCACCAAAAAAGAAAATTACAGACCCATATCTCTGATGAACATAGATGCAAAAATACTCAACAAAATATTAGCAAACCGAATTCAAAAATACATCAAGAGGATCATACACCATGATCAAGTGGGATTTATCTCAGGGATGCAAGGATGGTAAAACATTCGAAAATCCATCAACATCATCCACCACATCAATAAAAAGAAGGACAAAAACCACAAGATCATTTCCATGGATGCTGAAAAAGCATTCAACAAAATTCAACATCCTTTCATGATAAAAACTCTCAACAAAATGGGTATAAGGGGCAAATACTTCAACATAATAAAGGCTATATATGACAAACCCACAGCCAACATCATACTTAACAGCGAGAAGCTGAAAGCTTTTCACCTAAGATCAGGAACAAGACAGGGATGCCCACTCTCCCCACTGTTATTCAACATAGTACTGGAGGTCCTAGCCACAGCAATCAGGCAAAACAAAGAACTACAAGGCATCCAGATTGGTAAAAAAAGAAGTCAAACTGCCACTATTTGCAGATAACATGATATGGTACATAAAAAACCCTAAAGACTTCACTCCAAAACTATTAGAACTAATATCTGAATTCAGAAAAGTTGCAGGATGCAAAATTAATACACAGAAATCTGTTCCTTCCCTATACACTAATGAAGAACTAGCAGAAAGAGAAATCAGGAAAACAATTCCATTCACAATTGCATTAAAAAGAATAAAACACCTAGGAATAAACCTAACCAAGGAAGTGAAAGATCTATTCCCTGAAAACTACAAGACACTCTTAAGAGAAATTAAAGACAATACTAACAAATGGAAACTCATACCATGCTCTTGGCTAGGAAGAATTAATATTGTCAAAATGGCCATCCTGCCTAAAGCAATCTACAGATTCAACACAATCCCTATCAAAATACCAACAGCATTCTTCAACCAACTGGAACAAATAGTTCTAAAATTCATATGGAACCAAAAAAGACCCCGAATAGTTAAAGCAATCCTGAGAAGGAAGAATAAAGCAGTGGGGATCTCACTTCCCAACTTCAAGCTCTACTACAAAGCCACAGTAATCAAGACAATTTGGTACTGGCACAGAAACAGACCCACAGACCAGTGGAACAGAATAGAGAGTCCAGATATTAACCCAAACATACATGGTCAATTAATATATGACAAAGAGCCATGGATATACAATGGGGAAATGACAGCCTCTTCAACAGCTGCTGTTGGCAAAAGTAGACAGCTACATGTAAGACAATGAAACTGGATTACTATCTAACTCCATACACAAAAGTATATTTGAAATGGATCAAAGACCTGAATGTAAGTCATGAAACCATAAAACTCTTAGAAAAAAACATAGGCAAAAATCTCTTGGACATAAACATGAGCAACTTCTTCATGAACATATCTGCCCAGGCAAGGGAAGCAAAAACAAAGAAGAAAGTCTTAATTTTAAAGGATAAATATCATATCCCTGTCATTTTTCCTAAGTTTAGACTGCTTAAGCCATAAATGACATGGGATGCTTTAACAAAACAAAGTTACAAAATAAATTCCAGGAAACTAATATTCTTAAGGAGATCTAAATTTGCCAGTTATTTTATGTGACTCCTCAAATAGCTTAAAATAATCTGATTTTTTTTGTAATTCTTGAATTTTTAGAATTGTGTAAGTATCAGGGTTTCTGAGTTCAGAGGGATAACAATTATTAAGTTTAAGATTTTTATTCTTAAGCTCTTCTTTTCAAAAACGCAAAATAGTCTTTTTTCCAGACTTGGCAGCACTATTTTTTTAATTAAGTTTTTACCAACATTCTTCTCTTCACTAGTATTACTCTCACACACACGCGCGTGCATATGCGCAAAGGTAGACCAACAAAAATGAAATGAAAGTGGCATTTTAACTTACTAAGTTAAGCAAAAAGGAGATTTTGAAGCATAACAAAACTTTTCATATGAATCGAATCAAATAGTAGCATTAGCAGTTGAATTGAAAATAAGTTGTACTCAGGAACCATACGGAGAAGATGGCAGAGTAGGAGGATCCTGAGCTCTCACTCCCACAGACACACCAAGGTTGCACTACACGGAGAGCAGCTTTCTCTGTGCATGACCCGAAGACTGTAAGAATAGCTCTTCACAGCTAAAGATCCAAAGAAAAAGCACATCAAGACAGGTAGATGGGGCAGTAATGCAGTCTGGTCGGGAACCAAACTTCGGGTGAGGCGACCCACAGTGGAAGAAATATCACAGGTGTGGAGGTCTTCCCTGGGGAGCTAGGGGTTCAAGCCCAGCATTGGACACCCCTGACCCTGAGGATCCACACTGAGAAGACGAGCCCGTCTTTGAAAATCAGCAGGGCTTAACTCTGGAAAAGCTGGATCCTATAGGAAATCGAGTCTCTGCTCTTAAAAGGCCCATGCACAATCTCACTTGCTGAGGCCCAGCACACAAGGCAGCAGCTTGAAAAGCACCTGGGCCATAAGTGAAGGAGATTTACTGATTAGTTTTAAGGTATGTACCCTAGGGGCAGCGATCTGTAGGAATTTTCTCCAGGAACCAAAGTGCTGGCAGACACCATTTTTCTTACCCTCCTTCAACCTAGCTGGACTGATGCTGGTAGACACCAGTTCTGACACCATCTATCTTGCTAGCACTGCTCCCCATGCCCTAGTGTTCTGCAGATTTGCCTGCCCAACCCACCTGCCCTAGCAGGCACCCCTCCAAAGTGGTGCCAAACATGGCAGGCAGCCTCAGTCTGGACCAGCACTCCCCAAGGTGTCTACTACCCTACTGCAACTGGCAGGCAGCCTCAACCGGAACCTGTGCATCTCCAAAGCAACTCCTGCCCCAGGAAGAAGGGGGGACCAGCCCCGCACACACACACACACACACACACACACACACACACAGCATGCCTGTAACAGTCATGGTCTGGCCTCACAGCCAGCCCCTACAGTAGTCCTAGCTGGGCATTTCAGTGTGCTGGGCCAGGGGCCAGCTCTGCCCGCCCATGTGCCCACAGCAGTCACAGCCCAGTCACCACAGGAGGGCGCAGGCAGCCCACACAGAGGACGCGCCTGGAGTACGTGGTTATGGAGAACAAAGGGATTGCATATCTGAGCCCTGTAGGATGCCTTCCACAAAGGTCACTATTTTCAAGACAAGGAGACATAGCTGACCTATGTAATGCACAGAGACAAGCAGAAAGAGTAAGGCAAAATGAGGAAACAGAGGAATATGTTCCAAATGAAATAAAAAGATGAAATCTCATTAAAAAAAAAAAACAGAATGAAATAGAGATAAGCAATCTACCTGATAAGGAGTTCAAAGTAACCATCATTAAAGATACACATTGAACTTGGGAGAAGAGTGGTTGCTCGATATCACTAATTATTAGGGAAATGTAAATCAAAACCACAATGAGATATCACCTCACACCTGTTCAATTGGCTATTATCAGAAAGACAAGAAATAACAAGTGCTGGTGAGGTTGTGGAGAAATGGGAACCCTTGTTCATTGTTGGTGGGAATGTAAATTGGTACAGCCGCTGTGGAAAACATTATGGAGATTCATCAGAAATCAAGGACAGAACTACCATATGATCCTGCTATTCCATTGCTGGGTATTTATCTGAAGAATATGAAAACACTGATTTGAAAAGATACATGCATCCCTATGTCCATTGCAGCATTATTTACAATAGCCAGTGAAAACAACCTAAATGTCCATCAACAGATGAATGGCTGAAGAAGGTGCAGTATATATCCAATGAAATACTACTTAGCCATAAAAAAGAATGAAATCTTGCCATTTGCAATATCATGAATGAACCTTTAAAGTATTATGGTAAGTGAAATAAGCCAGCTGGAGAAAGATAAATACCATATGATTTCACTCACATGTGGAATCTAAAAAACAAAACAAAAACAATCCCACAGATACAAAGTACAGATTGGTGGTTCCCAAAGGATAAGGGGGGAGGATGGTAGGTGAAATGAGTGAAGTGGGGCCACTTGTACAATGATGTATGGTAACTAGACTTTCAGTGGTGATCACTCTGCAGTGCACACAGATGTTGAATTAGAATTTTGTACACCTGTAAATTATATAATGTTATATACCAATTTTACCTCAATAAAAAAATCCCAACATGCAATCAAACTATTGTTTTTAATCAGTGAAACTGTTGATGTTCCTTGGGGGTGAGAAGAAAACAAATGATTTACATGAAAGCACTCTTTGATTTGTCCAGAAAGGATTTAGGCATTTAAAAATTCCATATGCTTTTATAACCTTTTCATTTATTTAGTCCTTTGTTTCTTAGCATAGTTGAAACTTCCATAGCTGGTCTTTGTAAAAGATGTGTGTCTACCTTTATAGGAGAAAGGAACATGTGTTAAGGAATTGCCATGTAAATTTCCTATTTTGAATAATTTTTAAGAAGACCAATAATTCTTCAACAACTGTTGAAAGAAATTTTGCAAATTTTCAGAAAAGTAAAATAGTGTCTTGGATGGAAAATTTTAAGTATGTAATATAATAAAACAGTGTCAAGTTTTCAGAACTTTAGGCAAAAAGCTGCTGCTGGGACTCAGGGAAGAAGAGGACAATAGTGATGACCTCAAATGCAGGGAGAAATCAGCTACTATTGAATCTGCTAAGATCCTTACTGACCCAGAAAGCTAATCACTGTCAGTCACAAAACCTGAGGGAGAAGTGCCTTTCCTTGTAGCATTCTCCTTTGCCTCAGGTGAGAACTTCAGGACTGTCCTTGTTGTGTATTTGGGGAGGTGAGAAGGGGAGGAGTTTGGCAGGGGGGCTGGAGATGGAAGGAACTTGGATTATACAGTTCTAGTTTCTTCTGGTAGGATGCTGCAGTGAGGACTTACCTGAAAAGAGAGACAGAAAAGGTCCCTTCTCAAATGAGGAAGAAGGCAATAAAGGTGTTGCTATATGACTGCCAAGCCCTTTGCCTTCTTTGAAACCACTCCCACCCCCACCCCCACCCCCCAGCTTCAATCTTTGCTGTAGGGGTTAGGCGGCCATAACCGTACTAGGTGACCCCTCCTCGGCATACTTTTGACTACAGAAGAATGTATCAGAGTTCATGCTGGTCCAAGTTGAATCAAATTCTTTCTCTCTCAGAAATTTCAAATTGGTATTCAAAGGTGGCAGGTTATAACTGAGGAACAAGAAGTTGTCTGAGTCCAGAATTGGAGGTTTGTTGGCCTTTTTCAGAATGTCTGTGTGAGGGTAAGAGCAGGTCAGGGCTATTGAAGGCAAACATTCTGGATTTGAATTTTACCTCTGCCACTTACTTAACATGCAACATTGGGCACATTAATCTTCTCCAAGGTTGTGTCCAAATAAGAAAGATGCTCTAATACTACTTACCTTGCAGCAGTGATGTGAGGATTAAATAAATGATACGAATTGCAGCACTATTTACAATAGCCAAGATATGGAAGCAACCTAAGTGTTCATCAGTAGATGAATGGATAAAGAAGATGTGGTACATACACACAATAGAATATTATTCAGCCATAAGAAGAAAACAAATCCTACCATTTGCAACAACATGGATGGAGCTAGAGGGTATTATGCTCAGTGAAATAAGCCTGGCAGAAAAAGACAAGTATCAAATGATTTCCCTCATTTGTGGAGTATAACAACAAAGCAAAACTGAAGGAACAAAACAGCAGCAGACTCAGACTCCAAGAAGGGACTAGCAGTTACCAAAGGGAAAGGGGTGTGGGAGGGTGGTTGGGGAGGGAGGGAGAAGGGGATTGAGGAGTATTATGATAGGTACACATGGTATGTGGGGGGGTCACGGGAAAGACAGTGTAGCACAGAGAAGACAAGTAGGGACTCTGTGACATCTTACTACACTGATGGACAGTGACTGCAATGGGGTATGGGCAGGGACTTGATAATATGGGTGAATGTAGTAACCACAATGTTTTTCATGTGAAACCTTCATAAGAGTGTATATCAATGATACCTTAATAAAAAAATGATATGAAATCAGCATGGTTGGTTGTGGGCAATGCTTTTGCAATGAAATGAAATAAAATGAAAATAGACTATATGACACATAGGGTTAGTATTGTTTTGTGAAAGTTTAGTTTCAGATATATATGTATATTAATGTGTGTGTGACCTGGATCTAAAATGTGTTTCTTACTATAAGTTTATGGTAATTTTTTTTTCTTACACTTAAAACCAATGTTACTCAACATATGGTCCAAATACCTACACTAGAGTCATCTGGATGCCTGTTTAAAATACAGACTTTTGAACTCCACTGCCCAGAATCAGAATTTCTGAGGGTAGAGTCCAGGAATCTACATTTTAGTTAGTTCCTCAGATAAGTGTCACACACTGAAACTTGAGAGCCAGTTCTTTAAACCTACAGAAAGTATTCAAATGTTAGCTATTATTATATAATTAAACACATTCCTTCATACAAACACTATTTCTGGAACACAGCTGTACTAGGAGCTCTCTGAGAGGCATAGAAGAGAGAGCAGTTAATCTATTTTAAGGAATGTAGCATCTATCCACACAGTGTTCTGGTATTTTGGTTGGTCTGATATGTTTTGTTGCATTTGACTTCTTGTTTACAGAAGACAACTAACTCTAAGGCAGGAACTCCCAACCACTATACCTCAAAGAGTTTGCAAAGATTCCCACGTTTACAATGGTTATTGATTCCCTCAGCCCTCAGAAAGTTGAATTATGAGCAGCCTTTTATATTTACCCAGGGTTTCATTTTGGGAGTCCCTTCCAAAGGCACAGGACAGTTAAAAACCTTGTAATCAACAGTCAAGTGTGGGTTAGAATCTGTAGACACTAAAGCCTACTTACTCAAAGTGTGGTCCGAGGACCAGAGCACTGGCATTATCTGGAAGTTCGTTCGAAATGGAGAATTACAGGCCCATCACCGACCTACATTAATATCTGAGAAGCACTGTACTAAAGGAAACCTGTAATCAGTAACCTAATTTTTGTTAACAATTTCGTGAGAAGAGAATAATTTCCTGAAAAATAATTATTTAAACACCCACGGCTGCATGAGCACAAACATCAATGTTTTATAGGTATTGTTCACTGACTATAAAATCATATCCTCATTGCAGAGATTTTTGGAAACTCAGAAAGTAGGAAAATGTATCCATAATATAAAATATATTTATAATTCCATTCGCCTTTCTTCTAAAAAACAAAAATACATACACTTTACAAAATTGGAATAATATCAAACATAGAAGATTTATATCTTATTCTTTTCATTTACCTATCATGAATATTTTCATTAGTGCTTTTAAAAAAATTAGAGTGGTACCTAGTTAAGGTTTCCTTAATACAGAAAAAGTAAAATGATGAATGTAAGCAGACGATAAATGTGACATCCAGTTCTAAAATGTCAAAGTTAAAGAGGGACTTAGATATTACTTCGTTCAAACTTTTTAATTATAGCAGGAGAAATTGAAGTCTAGGAAGCAAAAGTGACTCACCAATGGAAATTTGCTTAGGTAAACACATTTATTGATTGAACTACTAGTATATATCAGGATCTATGGCTGAGTGACCAACTGTCTGGTTTGCCTGGAATTTTCAGTGCTAAAAATCAGTCCCAGCAAACCTGAAGAGTTGGTCACCCTGTTGCTAGGCATTAGAGAACAATTTATGAGATCTAGCCTTTGCTCTCAAATTGAAGAGACACCTTTGTGAACAGATCACTACAATATGGTGTGATAAGTACCAGAAAAGCACCCAGACTATGAATGAGACAAGACTTCTGGGATCCTGAAATCTATAGGACAAAAAGGGAGTTAACCAGATGAGAGCTGGTTATGGAATGGGGTGGTTTAGAAAGCATTTGAGTCTGAAGGATCTCTATAATTAATAAACATGGTAGTGAAAAATAATACTAAGAATTTACTGAGAATTTACTATGCCAGGCACTACACTATTATCTTGCTTAATCTTCACAACCCCTTAAGGTTGGATTTGTCATACAAGTGATGAAGATTCCATTAGAAGGTTTTAAGCAGGATAGTAATATAATTGTGTACATCAAAGATAAAGGCTCACTCTGGTAGTACATAAAGTGCTTTTTTAAAAAATCTACTACATATATGTTATTCTGAAATACATTTAACTCAACATCATCCCCCAAGCCCAGTTTCATAAGAGATTCCAGATTCCCAATACAATTGAAAACCAAGTTTGTCCAGTACCTTAACTCTTCTATTCTATTTCTTCAGTTTCTCTCTATTTTCTTCTCTTGGCTTTCTCCCAATGTACAAAATTATCTAAGGAAATTGTTATTAGATTTTGTAACATGGGCTCCCTCTGTTGACTGGGTAGCAATAATAACAGCAACTATTTGACATCCAGCAGAAACAATTGCTTTGGATCTTTACAGTAATTCTTTTTTGTTTTTAGGAAAATCAGAGGTTTTTGCCACTGAGTTTAAATAATTTATAAAGTACTCAAATGGATATATGACCCAATAACAGGATTAAGTTTTTTTGGTGGGGGGGGTTAAGTTTTAACAAAAAAAATTTTCATATTTGCAGTCACTGTTTTCATTGGCATTGTTCCATTTCTTATCAAAGAGCTGTTTACATTCATTAAGCTGAATAGCTAACTGAATTTCATAATAGAATTATCCAGACTTTCATTTCCCATTATGCCCACATCATACAAATGAACTTTATTATCATTTATCGGTAATAATCGTTCATGAGGAATGTCATTTCTATGCAACTCCCAGATCACCTAAGACCATGACAAGTTGGTTCCCAACTGCTCCAAATGAATGCCTGGCAGAGGCTGCAGGGAGAGCTGCACCATGTGGACCTGCCCCTTTAGAACCACACAGGGAGTCATTTACTCATTCAGAACACACCTACTGGTACTTGCTCTGAACCAGCTCTGTGCTTGGGAGACAGAATAATAACTTAGACCCTGATCCCAAGAACACTTTGATCTAGTAAGGGAGATATTTGACATCTGAAACAACACCTCTAACTTAAAGCAGACCATAAATATAATTGCAATGGTAAAACATGCCATAAAAGAAAAAGAAAATATTAAATATGACTGAGAATTCAGACAGACACCTTGGAAAGGATACCATTTGGCCTGAAAAGGACATACATTTTATGACTTTGGGAATTTTTTCCTGTTTTGTTCACTGCTATATCCTAAATTCCTAAACTGTGACTGACACATAGGAAATGTTTAATAAATAACATTGCATGAATGGGTAGATTTTGAAATCAATAAGAATTTTACTGACAGAAAAAGGCAGGGGGAAAGAGTTTGCCTTTTGAAAAGGCTTATTCTTAAAACTGTGGAGATCGTTACCTATTGTTTGTTTTAACCTGCCTAAACCCTTCCCTTGACTCTACATTATCTATAGGATAAAATACCATCTCCTGTCCACTTCTCCCGAGTTATATCCATGTATCCCATCCCAAGCCATTAGGGTCAACAGATGTCTAGTGTGGACTGGACATTCTGTATTTCACCTATCTGTCCAAGAAATAAAACATACAAAACATTGTGTTATGGTATGAATAACTCATGTAACACCTAATATAAAATATAGTGTAGGTTATTAATTAACACACTGATCCTGTGTATATGTATTTTAAATTGGGATCCATTCAGTTTCAAGTAATAGAAAATCCTATTCAAATCAGCTTAACTAATGAAAGGACTTATTGGCAAATGTAAGTCAAAGTCAAGCAATAGGGCAGATTTCAATAGGGCAGTTCAATCAGGGCTTCTCCTCAATAGCTCCTCAGTTGTCTCATCTCATCTCTTATGTATGTAGCCTGAAATCCTTAGACTGGCTTTCCCTGTGAACCCAAATGAGCAGCTTACAGAAAGGAGACTATATACTTTCTTATTTACACCCAGAGGGAGAGAGCATTGTTTCTCAAAATCAGTGAATAAAAGTCCCAAACCGGACTAAACTACCCCTGAACTGTTTTATGTTTATGTTGGTCTGTCACCTCCTTTATGTTGGCTTCTGTCAGAGGCCTCCTCTGGAGGGTTGAAGTCAACTACACAGAGAGGAAGGAGTAGCTCCCAAAGGGAAACATGAGTATTGTTAGGAAGAGGGAGAAAGAAAGTAAATGCTGGATAGGCAATTAATGAACCTCTAATATATATAACTTTTTTGATTGGCAAATATATATCAACTATTACTTCTTTATTGAGGCCATCCAGAATTCCAGATGACTGTGAAACTACTAATAGTTCTGAGTTTCTTATGCCTATCACATATTCGGCTCTCTTCCCAGGACCCCCTTTTGCCCAGCAAACTCTTATTGACCTTTAAGGACTACTCTTAACCTGGGAAGGCTTCATGACTCTCAGCCTGGTTAGACAGCTGCACAAGGCTCTTGTGGCCCCCTGGTTTTCCTCCAGAGCAGCACTTGTTGTTTGACACTGAGACGTTTCCATGTTGGCCCCCCCCACAGGAGGACAGGTCCTCACAAAGAGTGTTATCCAATCCTTTGGCTGCAAATAACAGAAACCAAAAGCAAGCTGACTTAAACAATAAGAAAATTTATTATTTTTCTAAACAGGAATATTTCTCCAAGGGCAGGATAAGCTCCAGGTTTGGTTGATACAGCAGGTTAACAGTGTCATTAAGAACCGGGTTCCTTCTCTCTCTCTCTGCCACCTTCAGGGCTGACTTGCTCCTCAGGCTACAAACAAGATGGCTACAAAAGTTTCAGGCTTCATATAATCCTGAAGAAGAGAAACTTTCTCTTTCTTTCAAATAAGGAAACATTTCCTAAAAGCCCTAGCAGACTTTTTCCCATCTTCTTGGTCACCCCTAAATCAGTCACTGTCAGGGGGAATAATATTACCACAAAGAGTTTAGGCTAATCATCCAAGGTAGGGTGAAAATGGGTAACCAGTTATGTCAGTTACTGCAATAAGGACTTGGTGTTACTCCTCATCCCCTGGACTCTGATACTCTATGACTCTGTACATCTGCTTTTTGTGATTTCATTTCCCACCCCACCCTGAAACTCACCACCATGGTCATACCCTAGACCCTATCCTTACCAATAAACGCATCTTTCCATAATATCAATCTCAAACATCTCACTTTCTGACCTCCTATATTTCTAGCTCACTTTCACTAATACTCCAACAATCTTTCAGTCCCACAGGGATTTATATTCCACTGATGATCCTGCCACCTTTTCACTGTCCCTCACCCCCTTCATGTCTTCACTTCCCTCCCTACCCAGCTGAAATTTCATGGGTAACCATTATAATCACACCTTTGCATATATTATAAATTCCCTTGCCCCTCTTCATTTCATGATACTCCTGGTAAGACTACAATCCTACTCATATCCACTCTCAGCTTATTCTGTGCACCAAGACCCCTGATGTGACTAGAGAAACACATAAAATGTAAATTAGTCTTACTATACTTTTAATGGGTCTGTTTAGCAATCACAGTGCATTTCACTAGTCCATTTTATCTTTGATTCTTCCAGATGATCTCCCATCAGAGCTCTCATCTCCTAAAGCCTCCAACACCTCCTTTCATGTGCATGCATTTTAGCTGCTTATTCTGCTTTTTATTTTACTGAGAAAACAAAGGTAAATAGAGGAGAACTTCCTTAGTTTGCTATCACCACATCTAGCCGCCTATCTGCTTCTATGCCCAGGCGCTCTGCTTTCTCTGTAAATGTGGATTCACAGACTGTGAAACTAGCAGACCCTCCCTTTTCTTGTACTGTAGATACAATCTCTCCTCACTAACTCTAGGATATTACCCTAGCAGTTCTCCCATCCTCTATCCTTCATCACCAATATTTTTCTTTTCTGCTAAATCAGTCAGTGGTTCTCAACCGGGGTGGTTTTACCCACTAACCTCACCCCACCTCCCAGAGGACATTTGGCAATGTCTAGAGACTTAAAATTATCACAGCTGAGGAGGTTGGAGATGCTATTAGCATCTAGTGGATAGAATGTCAGGGATGTTTCTAAACATCCTACTATGCAAAAGATGTCCTTCCACAACAAAAAAAATTATTCTGCTCAAAATGTAAATTGTGCCAAATTTGAGAAAATTTGAACTAGATAATTCCTTAAAGCATACACACACAAATGCTGATATTGCTCCCATCTTAAAAGTCACCCTCAGGGATAAAGGGGCACAAAAATTCTCAGTCATAATATAAGTTGGTCACAGGGATGGTAGTACAGGCACAGAGAATATAGCAAATGATTCTGTAACACTTTTCTATGTTGACAGTAACTGAACTAGTGCAGATTTAATAATATGGGTAATTGTTAAATACCGTATTGTATATATGAAACTGATATAAGACTGTACGTCAACAATACTTCAATAAAAAAAAGTCACCCTCTCCAGACTCCACATCCCCTTTCAACTTCAAACCTATCTCCTGCTCCCCTTTACAGCAAAAGTCCTCAAAAAATCTTACCTACTCTCAATGTGTCCAATTCCTTTCCTCTAAATCTCACTTAAACTCTTCTGGTCTGGCTATGCCCCCAACATTCCATCAGAATTTCTCTTGTCAAGATCACCAATGACCATATTGTTAAGTCTGAAAGTCAATTCTTAGCATCACATGACTGAGTTCATAACTCCATTTTCTGAAATGTTTCCTTCATTTGATTCCTAGAAACTACCCTCTTCTGGTTTGTTTTCTAATTTAATAATTCCTTCTTAGTCTCTTCTCATTTCTCATGTCTGACCTCTAAATACTGGAGTGCCCAGATCTCAGTCCTTGAACTTTTTTCTTATGTATACTCACTTCCCTGGTGTCCTCATGTGACTTCTAATATCATCTGTCTTCTGATGAATCCCAAATATTTATCTCTAGCCTGGACTTCTCCCCTGAATATATCCAGTTGCCTACTCAACATTCCCACCTGAATAGTTAATATACATATAAAGCTTGGCATGTCTGAACTGAGCTCCAGATCTTTCCTTTAAAACCTGCTTCTTCCTTGGTCTTATTCATCTAAGTAACTTATAGTTCTATTCTTCTATTTCCATAGGGTAAGACCTTGGTGTCATCCTTGGCTCCAGTCTCACACCCCAATTTTTGACCCATCAGCAAACTTACCAAGCTCTACCTTTAAAATTCAGTATATCCAGAATCAGACCACTTACTATCTTCATTCCTGCCATCCTGATCCTAGCCACCATCATATCTCCCCTGGATCCTCTGGATCATTGCAGAAGCCTGCATAACTGGTCTCCTCACTTTCACCTTTATCTTCCTTCAATCTATTATCAACACAGCAACCAGAATGGAAATGTGCCATCATAAGTAGATCATATCCCTTCTTGGTTCACAAACCTTCCAATGGCTAACCACCTCTCTCAGAAAAAAAATCAAAATTCTTATAACACTTACTCTGCCCCTGTTACACTGGCCTCTCTGCTGCTCCTTGATCACACCAAGCACACTCCAGCCTCAGGGCCTCCATCCTTGCTTTCTCTCTACCTGAAATGCTCTCCTTTTTGTGAAAATATGAGGTCTTTGCTCAAATGCCACCTTCCTAGGGGGGCTTTTCTTGACCTCTTTATGTCACTAATACTTCCTGTCCCTCTTCCTGCCTTTATTTTTTTTCCTGGGGCTTTTCACCATCTAAAATACTATATATTTTACATATTTATTTGCCTGTCTCCCCCAGTATAATGTAAGCTCCATGAGGGTGTGTCTGTTTTGTTTTATTGGGTATCACCAATGCCTAGAACAATGCCTTACACATTTTCCATACTTATTTGTGGAAAGAATGAGCCAACCACAAAGACCATTACTGGAAGATACCATATTGGACTCTCACTTGAATCCCTGGTACCAATAGAGGCACAGAGTAGGAGCTAGTAATAAATGAATCTCATTGTTGTTTTGAATAATTGTGCCTGTCATGTGTTTCACTGTTTTCTTGATTCTTATGGATGACAATTTCTCCTCCTTCCCCATTCCTCAAATATTCCTGTGGGGAGACAGAGATCTCCCTGTGCATTCTTCCTAAGTGACTTGATATCTGAGATCTTTCTATTCCCTTTCTCTTTTCTTTGGAACTTTTACCCTGACACCCTGTAACCCAAGCAAGCCCTGGATATATATGACACCAACACTTGTGAAGATTCTATTTCTGGAACACCTGTGTGTTCCATTTCATTTTAGGTGCCTGATATGCTTATCAGACTGATTTTTCCTTCAGAGTAAAGATATTTAACTTCTCTGTGTCCCTAGTACTTGGGATAAGGCCCAGAACATACTAGGCACTATATAAATGGTACTTGGACCAAACCTTTGCCTATTTCTACTTTACTTCCTGTCATTTTAATGTCCTAATTCTCTCTGTGCTTCCACATAGCCACTGTAATACCTAAGTACACTTATGAGTAGACATGTCTCTATGGTGTTGTGATTAAGATATAGGTTTTAGAATCCAACAGACTGAGTCCTAGCTCTGTAACTTACTGGTTATATAACTTTGGGTGAGATACTTACTCTCTCTAACTTCTCTTTCGCTCTTGGCAAAATGAAAATAAGAATGTCACAGAAAGTTATGGTAAAGATTAAATTCAATAGTGTATACTAAGCCCTGGTATTCTGGCACAGAATAGTTCAATGAATGATAACACTAATATTCTCTAGCCAACAATAACAATAAAAATACAACTATGGGTATCTTGTATGTTGGGAAATGTTTTTTAAGCATCTAGAGAGTATAGACCTTGTGAGGGAAGGAAATGATAAGAGATGGGGCTAGCAGGCCAGTTGGAGCCACACTATGAAGGGTTAAGGAGTTCAGCCTTTATTCTTTAGATGATGAAGAATAATAAAAAAGGTTATATAACACCTAAAGCAAGGAGTAAGCCAAAGATGATATTTGTGAGTACCAAATGAAGAAGGCCAGGAGAGCTGCGTGGGGCCATGTGAACAACTCATTGAACTTTATGGTGACTGACATCAGTAATGCACTCAGGCTAGAGTTACATGATGTCAGCCTTTCAGATGAAAACGGAAAACTTCAGTCAAACATCTGGTTGTTTAGTCTACCCAACATCAAAGCCCTGACTGTACTGAGACTCTCAGACGTTTGACTGAACGGTTTAGTTTTCGTCTTCATCTAAGAGGCCTGGTAGACACAATCACTATGATTTTTGTCAGCTTTAGGCTTGAGGGCTTTTTTTTTTAATTATAAACACATTTTTATGACAACATAAAAGGAATTTTTTTAAAAGAAAAACAAAACCTCCCTAATTCTACCTCTCTAAAACAACTGGTTTTATTTTTGCATATTCCCTTTATAGCATGTAAAGTTTACATTGCTTTCCCATGATGAACATATGTTTGTGTCCTTTTCTTTGCACTTAATGTTATATTGTAATATTTAAATTTTAAGAATTTATATTTGAAAATAATTACTAAGTAATAGTATCAACTTGATACTCTAGACATCTGTTGGGTTTTAACATCCTGAGATTCTTAGAAATTTTTGTTGCCTCTAATTTTTCACTAAAATGAATGACATTTTTGTTCATTAATTTTTTTTCCTCTAGATAACTCCATAGGATAACTAATTAAAGGTTGAAGTATTTTTTTGATTCAGTATAGAGCACTATATTCTAAAGGAATTATATTAATTTGTATAGATAACAACAATGAATGAGATCCCTATTTCATCACAGTCTTATCAACATTGATATTATAATTTCAATGCTTTAAATTTTGGCCAATTGAACCAGTTCTAACATAACATATATAATATGTATACCTGTATAAAATATGTATTATATATTATATGTAACATGTTATATATATGTATATATTACAATCTATATATGTTCTTATCTTTCTTCTGCCAAAATATCAATAAAATGATAACAAGTGATTATTTTAAAGAAATTAACTCATGATGAAAGAGAATATAAGAGAAGTTGCCAGTGGACACATTTTTAAAAGAGGGAAAAGTGAGCAGAGTGGAGAAAGCTGTAGTGTATGCTGAGGGGAGATTCCAGTGGGAAGTTATAGAAACTAATAAGAATAACATATTAGTATATATCTTAGTAGATGTCAGGCATTATTCTAAACATTTTACATACATAAACTCATTTAATTCTTACATCATCCTTTAAGGTAGATACTATTATTTTCACCATTTTACAGATGAGGAAACTGAAGCATGAGGTCAAATAACTTGTCCAGGTCACATAGCCAAATTTCAAGCCCAGCCCATTTGGGTTCAAAGACCATTTCTTTGACTCCTACATTGTGCTGCCTCTTGAGAAAGGCTTAGTAATTTGAGGCACAGAGTATTGTGAAAGACAGGAGTGAGGTGTGAAGATCGATTGAAAGTCTGTGTAGAGAGAAGTTAGACCTGAAGTTTCCTTCCCTCAACTCAAGACAAATTATGAAGAAAGACTTTAAGTGATCATTGATATACTTAGATAAAAATAAGTATAGATATTGCATTCATGAAGCAAGACTAGGATGCTTTCTTTAAAAAAAAAGGAATAATAAGAACTCATGAAAATTAAAAACATAACAGAAAATTTCTTTAAAAATCAATAGAGGGATTAGAAACTAAAATTAAAGAAATCTCTCACCCCCTCCTCCCCAAAAAAATAACAGGACAATAAGATAGAAAAGGTAAGAAAACTGGAAAATCAGTTTAAGAGATCCAACATCTAAACAATATGAATTTCAAAAAGAGAAAGCAAAGAGACAAAGAAAGAATTAACAAAAGAATACAAGGAAAAATTTCCAGGACTGAAGAATACATGTTTCCAGTTTGTAAAGGCTTATCAAGGGCTGAGCACAATAAATTAAAAAAAAAAACTATGTTAAGGTGCATCCTTAAGAAACTTCAGAACACTAAGAAATAAAGAAAGTATGCTCAAGCTTCTAGGGGAAAATGATCCTATCACCAGAGGGATAAAGAATTGAACTGATATATGCCTCAACATCAAACCCCAGAAACTAGAATACAAAGTAGCAATGCCTTAAACATTCTGTGTCAAAATTATTTCCAACCTAGAATTCTATCTCCAGAGAACTACCAATCAAGTGTGAAGGTTAAATTAAGGCATATTGAGACTCTCAAAGTCTCCAAAAAAATTACTTCCCATACCTCTTTTCCAGGAAGCTACCACAGGTCATGTTCCACCAAAACGATAGAGCAAAAAAGAAAGAAACTGGGGTTGGCAAAACAGGAGAGAGGCAAAGAGTATCCCCAGAACTATTGTTAAGGAGAATCTTAGGAGGACAACTGTTTAGCATATATGAAGATTGGAACAGGAGAATGAAGGCTCCAGGATTTCTATCTTCAGGAAAATAAATGGAACGGATAAATTATCTCATATATTTGATAATGTAGAAAATAGTGACATAGAGAACTAAGCAAATGAAAAAATAAAATGCTTAATATCTCCAGTAAGAAAAGTACATACAAGAAATAAAATATAAATATAGTAAATTTTGATTTAGTCAAAATTATATTTAACTGCATTAGGGAGAGGGAATAGAGGCTGAGACTGATGGAAGAGGGTTGAATTCTCATCTTTCACAATAGGAATTGGAAAGATAATGTCTAAACTCAATAAAACAAAAATAATCAGTATAAACATATTATCTTTTAATCAAAGTAAATACCAGAAGAAACAGCAAGAGTCTAGGGAGAGGATTTGAGCTTAAGAAAAGGGAAGGGCTGGAAATTAGTTTTTCATCACAAGCCTTAGAGTTTTTTCTGACTTTACAAACAATGTGAATATATTGTTCTGATTATTTTTTAAATTTTAAAATAATTTTTAACATCATATCATTTTTATTTGAATCTAAATGAAGATTGTTATTGTGTGTTTATGTGCTGTCTGCAATTTACTTAACAAACATTTATGTATGTGTTAGGTCTTGCTTGGCACAGGAGATAAATGAGCAAAATTAAGTCTTTACCCTTAAATAACTCACAGTACAGGTGAGAGAGAAAGGTAAGCAATGAAATAGTTATTAAACAGATGACAAGTGCTTTAGTACAGAAATAAGGAGGGTGCTCTGGGAGCAGAAAGGGGTGAGTATCTGGCTTTACCTTGGGAGAAGTAGATCTGAGCTCCAACATAAAAGAGAATGAATGATGGAAGGGAGAGCTTTGCAGGTAAATGGAGTTAATGTGAAAAGGGTTGGAGGTGTCAGCAAGTTTCCTTTGTTGGTTTGTTAAGGATAGAAGGCAGAATGTACAGAATGCTGGGTTTGTGTTAGCCTTTATTCTGTTCTATTTGGGTCAGGTCAAGTTTTGCAGGCTTCTTTGGACATTTTAAAATCTCAAAAATATGCCTGTTCATAAAATGCAGCTGGGGCTCTGTTTTTGAGGTAGAAATAATGCAAACAGCTAGAGATGGCACAGTGTCACAAATGGGAAGGCCAGGAAAACACTAACGTATTCAAACTCCTTTTATGTGTGTGTCCTCTAATGGCCTCAGTGTGTCTGATTTGCCCTATGTGGAGGACCACTGAATCGTAGGCAGAGTTCCTGACTTTCCAAATTATGAAAATAAGCTTTTATACAAGCCTCTACAAGCAAAAGACAGGCAGCATCTGATTATCTTTCAAAATACTGTAGCAAACAGAAAATACATATTAGCTATGAAAATAAACAGGAGTCCATATATCTCTCGGTTTCCTTTCCTCCATCTCCACTACACCGTCCTAGCCCAGGCCTTGATAGTAGACACTGCAGCTGAGTCCTGACTACCTTCCCTATGCCTCCCGTCCCCACCACTCAGTCCATTTCTCCTTGCCACCAGATAGTTCTTTCTGAAACACAGACCTATTTGTGGCATTCCTTTGATTAAAAAAAGAAAACAAAAAACCCAACTTTAATGCCTCCCCATAGGCTACAGGGTCAAGTCCAAACTCCTTTATCTAGCATTTCAGGCCTTCTATTACCTGGCCCCAAACTACATTTCTAGCACCCTCTCCTGTCAATCTTCTCTCGTTTTCTTTCTCTCCACTTTTAACACACACACACACACACACACACACACACACACACAATGTTCTTCCTCTAAAATTCAGCTTTCTTGAAATGTTATTCTCAGAACACAGTGAATTTTCATGCTATCAAACATTTGTGTGTGTTCTTCTCTTAAACGCCCTTTGGCCTACAAATTTACTCCCTATTTTAAGACCCAGTTTAAATGTCCCTACTTATGGTTTAAAAGCATATTTTCTGGTCCACCAGGATCTAATCTAGGCTTACTAAGTGTATGACTTGAGAAAGTTACCCAAACTCTCTTTCTTAGAAAATAATAGTTCCTACATTACAGGGTTGTTGTGAGAAATAAATAAAATCATACGTGAAAAACACTTAGAACAATGTCAGGCATACAGTTAGAGCCCAGTGAAAGTTAACTCTGGTTTAAAATAATAATAAATGAATAATGAATAAGTAAATAAAATATCTTCTTTTCTGAGAAGCTTTAGTCATTTCTCCAAGGAAAATTAATCATTTCATCTATTTCCCCCAAGGAAAACTAATAATAAGCAATTCATTTGCTTATGACATTTACTTACATGTCTTCTACTTTATACAATTTCAGGGGCATAGAATGTGCCAAATGATTTTTTTTCCCATTTTTTAAATTTTGTTATTATTAATATACAATTACATGAGCAATATTATGGTTACTAGACTCCCCTATTATCAAATCACCACTACATTCCCCATTGCAGTCACTGTCCATCAGCGTAGTAGGATGTTATAGAATCACTACTTGTTTTCTCCATGTTATACTGCCTTCCCCGTATCCCCCACCCCACACCCAGCCACGCTACACTATGTGTGCTAATTGTAATAGCCGTTTTTACCCCTTATCCTTCCCTTCCCACCCATCTTCCCCAGTCCCTTTCCCTTTGGTAACTGTTAGTCCATTCTTGGGTTCTGTGAGTCTGCTGCTGTTTTGTTCCTTCAGTTTTTTCTTTGTTCTTATACTCCACAGATGAGTGAAATCATTTGATACTTGTCTTTCTCCGCCTGGCTTATTTCACTGAGTATAATGCCCTCTAGCTCCATCCATGTTGTTGCAAATGGTAGGATTTGTTTTCTTCTTATGGCTGAATATTTCATTGTGTATATATATATACCACATCTTCTTTATCCATTCATCTACTGATGGACACTTAGGTTGCTTCCATTTCTTGGCTATTGTAAATAGTGCTACGATAAACGTAGGGGTGCATATGTCTTTTTCAAACTGGGATCTGGCATTCTTAGGGTAAATTCCTAGGAGCCGAATTCCTGGGTCAAATGGTATTTCTATTTTGAGTTTTTTGAGGCACCTCCATACAGCTTTCCACAATAGTTGTAATAATTTACATTCCCACCAGCAGTGCAGGAGGGTTCCCCTTTATCCACATCCTCGCCAACATTTGTTGTTGTTTGTCTTTTAGATGGCAGCCATCCTAACTGGTGTAAGGTGAAATCTCATTGTGGTTTTAATTTGCATTTCTCTGATGACTAGTGATGTGGAACATCTTTTCATGTGCCTCTTGGCCATTTGAATTTCTTCTTTGGAGAAGTGTCTGTTCAGATCCTCTGCCCATTTTTTTTCCAGTATATTTTTTTTTTGGTATCATTAATCTACAGTTACATATGTAACATTATGGTTACTAAGCTTCCCATTTCATCTAGTCCCCACCCCCCCACATACTCCATTACAGTCACTGTCCATTAGCGTAGTAAGATGCTATACAGTCACTACTTGTCTTCTCTGAGTTATACAGCCCTCCCCGAGCCCCCCCTACATTATGTCTGCTAATCATATTGCTCCTTTTCCCCCTTGTCCCTCCCTTCCCAACCATCCTCCCCAGTCCCTTTCCCTTTGGTAACTCTTAGTCCATTCTTGGGTTCTGTGAGTCTGCTGCTGTAATATTCCTTCACTTTTTTTCTCCACTCTTATACTCCGCATATAAGTGAAATCATTTGATACTTGTCTTTTTCTGCCTGGCTTATTTCACTGAGCATAATACCCTCTACTTTCATCCATGTTGTTGCAAATCCTCTGCCCATTTTTTAGTTGGCTTATTTGCTCTTGTTTCTTGAGGTGCGTGAGCTCTTTATATAATTTGGATGTCAACCCCTTATCGGATATGTCATTTATGAATATATTCTCCCACACCAAAGGATGTCTTTTTGTTCTACTGAGGGTATCCCTTGCTGTACAGAAGCTTTTTAGTTTGATATAGTCCCATTTGTTCATTTTTGCTTTTGTTTCCCTTGCCCAGGGAGATATGTTCATGAAGAAGTTGCTCATGTTTATGTCCAAGAGATTTTTGCCTATGTTTTTTTCTAGGAGTTTTATGGTTTCATGACTTGCATTCAGGTCTTTGATCCATTTTGAGTTCACTTTTGTGTACGGGGTTAGACAGTAACCCAGTTACATTCTCTTACATGTAGCTGTCCAGCTTTGCCAACACCAGCTGTTGAAGAGGCTGTCATTTCCCCATTGTATATCCATGGCTCCTTTATCATATATTAATTGACCATATATGGTTGGGTTTATATCTAGGCTCTCTGTTCTGTTCCACTGGTCTATGGGTCTGTTCTTGTGCCAGTACCAAATTGTCTTGATTTACTGTAGCTCTGTAGTAGAGCTTGAAGTCAGGAAGTGTAATTCCCCCTGCTTTATTCTTCCTTCTCAGGAATCCTTTGGCTATTCAGGGTCTTTTGTGGCTCCATATGAATTTTAGAACTATTTTCTCTAGTTCATTGAAGAATGCTATTGGTATTTTAATAGGGATTGCATTGAATCTGTAGATTGGTTTAGACAGCAGAGCCATTTTGACAATATTAATTCTTCCTAGCCAGGAGCATGGGATGAATTTCCATTTATTAGTGTCCTCTTTAATTTCTCTTAAGAGTGTCTTGTAGTTTTCAGGGTATAGGTCTTTCACTTCCTTCATTAGGTTTATTCCTAGGTATTTTATTATTTTTGAGGCAATTGTGAATGGAATTGTTTTCCTGATTTCTCTTTCTGCTAGTTCATCGTTAGTGTATAGGAATGCAACAGATTTCTGCGTATTAATATTGTATCCCACAACATTGCTTAATTCAGATATTAGATCTAGTAGTTTTGGAGTGGATTCTTTAGGGTTTTTTATGTACATTATCATGTCATCTGCAAACAGGGACAGTTTGACTTCTTCCTTGCCAATCTGGATGCTTTTTATTTCTTTGTGCTGTCTGATTGCTGTGGCTAGGATTTCCAGAAGCATGTTGAATAAAAGTGGGGAGAGTGGGCAACCTTGTCTTGTTAAAAAGAAAAGCTTTCAGCTTCTCAGTGTTAAGTATAATGTTGGCTGTGGGTTTGTCATATATGGCCTTCATTATGTTGAGGTACTTGCCCTCTATACCCATTTTGTTGAGAGTTTTATCAGGAATGAATGTTGAATTTTATCGAATGCTTTTTCAGCATCTATGAAGATGATTATGTGGTTTTTGTCCTTTTTGTTGATGTAGTGGATGATGTTGATGGATTTTCAAATGTACCGTTCTTGCATCCCTGGGATGAATCGCACTTGACCACGATGGATGATCTTTTTGATGTATTTTTGAATTCAGTTTGCTAATATTTTGTTCAGCATTTTTGCATATATGTGCATCAGGGATATTGGTCTGTAATTTTCTTTTTTTGTGGTGTCTTTGCCTAATTTTGGTATTAGAGTGATGTTGGTCTCATAGAATGAGTTTCAGCATATTCCCTCCTCTTCTCCTTTTTAGAAAACTTTAATGAGGATGGGTATTAGGTCTTCACTAAATGTTTGATAAAATTCAGCTGTGAAACCATATGGTCCAGGCATTTTGTTCTTAGGTAGTTTTTTGATTACCAATTCAATTTCTTTGCTGGTAATTGGTCTATTCAGATTTTCTGTTTCTTCCTGGGTCATCCTTGGAAGGTTGTATTTTTCTAGAAAGTTGTCCATTTCTTTCTAGGTTTTCCGGTTTGTTGGCATATAATTTTTCATAGTATTCTCTCATAATTCTTTGTATTTTTGTGGTGTCCATAGTGATTTTTCCTTTCTCATTTCTGATTCTATTTATGTGTGTAGACCTTCTTTTTTTCTTGATAAGTCTGGCTAGGGGTTTATCTATTTTGTTTATTTTCTCAAAGAACCAGATCCTGTTCTCATTGATTCTTTCTATTGTTTTATTCTACTCAATTTTACTTATTTCTGCTTTAATCTTTATTATGTCCCTCCTTCTACTGACTTTGGGCCTCATTTGTTCTTCCTTTTCTAGTTTCATTAATTGTGGGTTTAGACTGTTCATTTGGGATTGCTATTCTTTCCTGAGGTAGGCCTGTATTGCAATATATGTCCCTCTTAGCACGGCATTCGCTGTGTCCCACAGATTTTGTGGTGTTGAAATATTGTTGTCATTTGTCTCCATATATTGCTTGATCTCTGTTTTTATTTGGTCATTGATTTATTGATTATTCAGGAGCATGTTATTAAGCCTCCATGTATTTGTGGGCTTTTTCATTTTCTTTGTGTAATTTATTTCTAGTTTCATTCCTTTGTGGTCTGAGATGCTGGTTGGTACAATTTCAGTCTTTTTGAATTTACTGAGGCTCTTTTTGTGGCCTAATATATGATCTATTCTTGAAAATGTTCCATGTGCACTTGAAAAGAATGTGTATCCTGTTGCTTTTGGATGGAGTGTTCTTTAGATGTCTGTTAGGTCCATCTGTTCTAATGTGTTGTTCAGTGCCTCTGTCTCTTTACTTATTTTTGTCTGTTTGATCTGTCCTTTGGAGTGAGTGGTGTGTTGAAGTCTCCTAAAATGAATGCATTGCATTCTATTTCCCCCTTTAATTCTTTTAGTATTTGTTTCATATATGCAGGTGATCCTGTGTTCGGTGCATAGATATTTATAATAGTTACGTCCACTTGTTGGACTGATCCTTTTATCATTATGTAATGTCCTTCTTTATCTCTTGTGATTTTCTTTGTTTTGAAGTCTATTTTGCCTGATACAAGTACTGCAACTCTATGTCTTTTGATTGGTGTATTCAGACCATTTACATTTAGGGTGATTATTGATAGGTATGAACTTATTGCCATTGCAGGCTTTATATTCGTGGTTACCAAAGGTTCAAGGGCAATTACCTGACTATCTAATAGTCTAATTTAACTTACTTCATATACTATTACATATGTAACCTAAATTTTCTTTTTTTTTTTCCTCCTTTTTCTTCCTCCGCCTTTCTTTGTATGTTATGAATCACATTCTGCACTCTTTGTCTTCCCTTGGGTGAAATCTATTTAGCCTTAGGAATACTTCCATCTATAGGAGTCCCTCCAAAATGCACTGTAGAGGTGGTTTGTGGGAGGTAAATTCCCTCAGCTTTTGCTTATCTGAAAATTGTTTAATCCCTCCTTCAAATTTAAATGATAACCTTGCCGGGTAGAGTATTCTTGGTTCAAGGCCCTTCTGCTTCATTGCATTAAATATATCATGCCACTCCCTTCTGACCTATAAGGTTTCTGTTGAGAAGTCCGATGATAGCCTGATGGGTTTTCCTTTGTATATGATCTTTTTTTCTCTCTCTAGCTGCTTTTAAAAGTCTGTCTTTATCCTTGATCTTTGCCATTTTAATTATTATATGTCTTGATGTTGTCTTCCTTGGGTCCCTTGTGTTGGGATATCTGTGAACCTTCATGGCTTGAGAGACTATCTCCTTCCCCAGATTGGGGAAATTTTCAACAATTACCTCCTCAATGACCCTTTCTATCCCTTTTTCTCTCTTCTTCTTCTTCTGGTACCCCTATGATGTGAATATTGTTAAGTTTGGATTGGTCACACAGTTCTCTCAATATTCTTTCGTTCTTAGAGATCCTTTTTTCTTTCTGTGCCTCAGCTTCTTTGTATTCCTCTTCTCTAATTTCTATTCCATTTACCATCTCTTCTACTACATCTAATCTTCGTTTAAATCCCTCCATTGTATGTTTCATTTCGGATATGGAATTTCTTAATGATTGAATATCCAACTTAAATTCGTTCCTGAGCTCTTGAATATTTTTCTGTACCTCCATAAGCATGTTTATAATTTTTATTTTGAACTCTCTTTCAGGAAGATTGGTGAATTCTGTTTCATTTGGCCCTCTTTCTGGGGTTTGTGATATTTTGGTCTGAACCATGTTCTTTTGACTTTTCATATTTCTGTGTGGTGCCCACTACTGCACAGAAAGTCCAATCTCTGGAGCTGCTCAGCCCCTAGAGTGAGGTTGGGGGTCATAAGGGAGTGGAGCTGGCACCTGCGGGGAGGAAAGGTCTGTTTCCTGTTTCCTGTCTGCTGTCTCCAGTGTCACAGCCAGTGGACCAAGCACACATGTGTAAGCCTCTGTGCTTTGTGTCTCTAGCTGTTGTGGGCAGGACCTCCCTCTGGCTGGCCAGACACCTGCACAGTGACCTGCAGGCCAATAGGAAGGCTCGCCCGGCTGGCTGTGTGTCACAGTGGGAGGCCTCGGAGCTGAGTAGGCAGCCAGGGGAATGGAGCACCTGAAGGTCCCCAAAGTTCCCAACCAGCTGGGCAATGTGCGCCCAGGCAACCTTGTCCAGCTCTCCCTTCTCCCGCACAGGAAGCTCCATGCAAACCCCGCCCCTTCAGCAGCCCTCTCACTGCTAGGAAGCCTCTCAGACTGCCTGCCTTCCCTCTTACACAGAGTGGCCGGGTGTGGATCCCATCCTCCACAAATGGCCAGAATGTCAATTTCTCCACCTGTCCGAGCTCCCCAACATCCAGAGCACCACACAGTATAGGATTCTGCTCACAAAGCAGATCTCCAGGGTCAGGTGTTCAGCAGTCGCAGTCTTCCACCCCCTCCCCTGCTCTGTTTCTCTTCCTCCCTCCAGTGAGCTGGGGTGGGGGAAGGGCTTGGGTCCCGCCAGATTAAGGCTTTCCCACGTTACCCTGTTTCGTGAGGTCTGCTTTGTTGGTGAGGTCTGTTTGCAGTCTGGTTCAGCCTTCTTTCTTGTTGCTTTTCCAAGGTTAGTTGTATTAATTAACTATATTTTTGTACTGTTTGGAGTTTTGGGAGGAGCTCTCCATCTCACCTCTCACACCGCATCTTGAAAGCTCCCAAATGATTTTTTAAAAATAAAGTTATATTCACTTCTGAAAAATCTTTTAAAATACAGTTTCAAAGCTATCAGAATGGATTCAAATCCTGGATCAGCCAACTACTAATTATGTGATCTTGGACAGGTGACAAAACTTCAGTTTCCATATCTAGATAAGGAGGAGTAATATTTATCTGACTGAGGATCCAGTAATAATTTTCCTTTGAGGTCTCCCAGCGTCTGCAGATAAAGCCTACAACACTTGGCCAGGCACAAATCTCTTTACTACCTAACACTTGTCTACTTTTCCAGCTTTATCTCTTCTATTGTCCTTTGTACTTCGTACTTCAACAATTCTGAAATGCCTGCAATTTCCTAAGTCGTGCAGGTTTTTTAGTTTTTGCACATGGCATTCATTCTGTCTGAAGTGTTCATCCTCTCACTTACTCAGTTCTTCCTCATCCTTCAAAACTCATTAAAGTATTTATTGAGTAACTAATTATATGTATTCTATGTCCCTCTGATCATCCAACAAATGTCTAAATGCCATCTGGAATAGTCCAACTGCTTTCAACTGCATCAGAACTGAAAATCAGGGCTATTAGACCCCCTAGCATTCACCTAACTTAGCCCAACACTGCACAAACTGAAGAAATAGTTCTAGAGAGAATGACCTAAGGTCACAGAGATCTCAGTTACCTGCTGTTGTGTAGTAAAGGATTCCAAAGTTTAGTGGCTTAGATCAGCAACCACTTTATTCTTTCTCACAATTTTGTGAATCAGGAATTCAGTCATGGTTGGCTAGCTGCTTCTTCTGCTCCACATGGAGTCAACTGAGCTCACTCAGTGGTATTCATTTGTCTTCACTCATATGCCTCCAGCCTTGGCAGGAATGCCTGGTGTGGGTAAAATTGCAATATTTCCAGAATCTCTCTACTGGCTTTAGTGCACCTCCATTTCAATAGGTGTTTCCAAGGAGTGGAGAGAAGTAGTCCATCTCCACATCAATAGGTAATTACATGGGCAAGTGAGGGCTTATCCGGACCAGAGATTTTGGGTGGGGCTCTCTCTTCTTCTGCAACTGGGTGGTGAGAGAAACATGGGACAACTGCTTGTAAGAAATAAACAGGTTTCTCTCACTTTATTTCTCCCTTTGACTTATTTTGGTTTCAAAGGTATTTTGCCCCTGGATTTTTCCCCTGGAGTTACAGCTGGAAAGCCAGCTTCATTTGGGCCCCTCTTCCTGTCCAGATAGGCTCAATGTGATGTCTTCTCAGGGTACAGGGTAGCTTAGAGCTCAGAGAGACAATGTACCCTAGAGACAGGTAGTGGAAGTTATCAGTCTCTTAAGACTGGGGCTTAGAAACTAAACACCATCACTTCTGCAGTATTCTATTGGTAAAAACAAATCATTAAGCCCACCCAGACTCCAGAGGAAGAGACACAGGCCCCATATATCAATGGTAAGAGGATCAAAGAATTTACATCCATCTTTAATCTGTTACCATCTTCTCTGGCAACAAATTATTTACATTCTTCCCACATGCAACATGCATTCACCTCCTCAAAGGATCTATCCCCCCAAACTCAGCCCATTACAGCATCAGACTCAAGATCAAGGTCCATGATCTCATCATCTCAATAAGTACCAGGTGTGGACAAGGCTCCTCAGATGTAGTTCCTAGGGTGTAGCTTCTTGAGCATTGTTCCTTTCAACATGAAGATCTCTGAACTAAAGATATGTTATCTGTGCCTTACACACCCAACTACAATGGTGAGAAAGGCATAAGATAAATATAATAGACACTGTTGTTTGAAGGACGGTGACAGAGGTGGATTGAGGGAATGGAAGCACATAGTAGTCATTGGTGCATAGAAATTCTGAAATCTAGCCAGGCACATGTTGCCAGTTCCTTAATTAAGACCTAGACCTACTCCCAGGGAATGAGTCTCACTGCCTTTTGGTTCTGCCCTCTGAGTCATCCCTCTCTTTCCACAAGAAATAGCCCATTTTCATAGCTGAGTAGTTTTCTCAGCCTACTCTCTGCCCATAGTAGATTGGAAGTCCAAAGACATCTTTTCATTTTGTGCTATCTCTGTCAGTTTCAAGCCAAGCTATGTAATCCTTTTAAAATTTGGATAGTTTCCTGTGTATCAAATTATACTCTACTCCATGATCCAAAAAACACACCCACAAATCTCTTTTAATAGCCTTTTTCAACCTTGGGCCTCCTGGGTGCTGTGGAATGACACCCTTAAGACTCTTAGAAAGCCTATTGTTTAACACAGAGGGCCAATGATGCACAGCATTCAGATCATCAGAAAGAATTCCCCTCCCCCAAGGAACAATTTTGAAAGGATCTATAAGACACTGCTTTAAATCTTTCTGAGATCCTAACAAAAGATTTTACAGGATACCCTTGACTTATCTTTACCCTGTGATCTCATTTTGCTGGAAACACCTTGGATTTCATCTTTACCATGAGACGATTTGTTCCTTGGAGAGCCTTGTGCTGTCTGGAAATAAAATCCTGGGCCCTTCTTCAGTTTACCACTCTCTTTTCATATTTTATCATAGATAGCTAGAAAAAGCCAGTTGACACTTTGCATTTTCTGCCTGGAATCTCCCCCAGCTGGGTCCTCAAGTTCATTAGATACTTTTTTATTTTCTGTTTTGCCACAAGTGACCATGTTGCCAAACCTTTGTCCACTACCAATAACAATTCCTTGACTGTTTTGCAGGTCCTTGCCAACAATTTCTGCAGACCTTTCCAGCTTTCACTAACAGACTCCTCAAGACCGTTCAAGTCTCTACCCATTGCCCAGTCTCAAAGCCAATGTCAAATGTCTTGAGTTTTGTGTTATAGAAGTACCCCGTTTCCAGGTTATCAGTTGTTACCTGATAAATTATCCCAAAATCAAGTATCTTTAAAAAAAATCATTATCTCTCAATTTTGTGGGTCATAAGACTTAGATGGCCAATTCTTGGGCTCCATGTGGAGTGAAATGGGGTCAGTTGATGGTATTCAGCTGAGCTGGTCTGTAGGATCCAAGTTAGCTTCACTCACATGACTGAGACATTGGTAAAGACAACTGTAATTGGAAGGCTGGGTTCAGATAGTCCCAACTGTCTCTCATGAAGGATAGGCTGAATCAGACCCTTCTCCTCTTCATGTAGTCTCAAAGCTTGTCCACGAGGTCTCTCCAGAAGTGCAGTCAAATATCATACATGACACCAAAGGGCTCCAAGAGATAGGAAATGGGCTTCCAGTTTTTTAAGTCCAAGTCTTGAAAACTGAGTGTTGTTTCTGCCACATTTTGTTTTTTATAACAGATATAACAGTCACTCAGATTCAAGGGAAAAGAATATAGACACCGTCTCTTAAAAGGAGGAGTATCAAAGAACTTGTGGCTGTAACGTCAGCAGAATATTCCAGGGCAAAACACCTTTGAAACTGAAATTAGTCAAATGGAGAAGTAAAGTTTAAGAAACCCGTTTATTTCTTACAAGGAGTCACCCCACATCTCTCTCGACCCAGCTGCAGATGAAGAGAGCTCCACCCAACCTCTCTAGTCCAGATAAGCCCTCCCTTGCCCATGAAATTACCTATTGATGTGGGGATGGACTACTTTTCTCCACCTCTTGGAAACACCTATTGATATGGAGATGCATTAAAGCCAGGCAAGAGATTCTGGAACTATTGCAATTTACACACAGCCCACCCCTCCAGAAATCTCACCTCACAATCTACACATTCTCCATCTTCCCCAATGGGCCCTGTGTGAGTGTGGGTAAAATTGTAACATTTCCAGGATATCTCGCCTGGCTTTAGTGCATTTGCATATCCTCAGGGGTGGAGAGAAGTTCATCTCCATATCAATGGGTAATTACCTGGGCAACTGAGAGTGTGTCTGAACCTGAGAGTTTAAAGGGAGGGGTTGGCTTGCTTGCTTGCTTGTTTCTTCTGGAGCAGAGGAGAAATACAGCCCTGGACTGCAGTTTGTAAGCAATAAGGTTTTAAACTTTATTCCTCCCTTGGACTAATTTCAGTTTTTAGAGATATTTTGCCCCAGGATTTTCTCTCCCTGGACTTATATCTAGCGGCAGTTGGTCGGGTGCCTCTGAACCCAAAATCTGTCATAATGGATGGGACCTTTGGAAGAGCTGCTCCTGTGGATGGTGGGGAGGCCCCAGTGGATGCAGCGGCAGAGGGGGCCGCTTCACCTGTTATTATCCCCCCGGCTGTGGGGCTTCCAACTTGGGAACCCCTAGTGGGGAATTGGTCTAGGGTAAAGTACCTCCTAGAGGGGTAGGGCCTTCACCAGAACTGGGGAAGGGTGGAAACACCGGAAGCTGTAGAATTAGTCCTCCGCGAGTTGGAAAACTGCTTGGGGACGTTAGGGGTCGTGTAGTGTCTGGTGTTGTAGGGTCTCTTTTCATCTAGATAGTGGAACAGGAGAGAGGATTATCGAGAGGGTTAGCAAGGAGAGGGAGGGACTTAGCCGGAAGAGAGACACACTTCAGCATCTCTTGGAGGAGCTGGGCAATAACCCATGGGATACTGTTAAAGAAGAGAGACAGTTACTGAAAAGGCCAGGTCATGCTCCTAGAAGATTCCTTAGCAGCAGCGAGAGGGGAGATGGCAGGAAAAGCCGTGTTGCAGGAGGTTGTGGGGGAGGGGGAGGAGGAGCCGTTGGTGGAGGAGCTCGAGGGAGAAGAGGAGGAGGTAGGGCCATTGGCAGATCTGCTACCCAGGCCATGGCTGGAGGTACCATCTTCTCCTGTTTTAAAGGCCAGCCCAGCTGTAATTAAGAAAATAAAAATGAAACAACCGCGGGCTCCTCAGGGGGAGGAGCAGCCCCCTCCCCAGGTAGTGAAGCACTCCATGCTCTGCCCCTATATCGAGGATGAGCTGGTGGACATGAATGTCCAGTATAGACAGAGGCCACTGGAATCTCTGCCTATGTGGCCTTTACATCTCTGGGATACGTGGGTGGAAAACATTGTTATGTCGGGTACTGAAATGAGTAGAATGGCTTCCCTGACGACTCACCCTTCCCTCGGGCAGAGGTTGCAAAATGCCCATCACGCCTCAGGGAATCAGACACTCCTGGAATGGCTGACAGCTGCCATCAGGATAGTTTGGCCTAATCAGGGTGATTTGCCATATTTTCCAAGTAGTTGGAAAATGTATGCAGAGCTCCAACAGGTACTGCAGGAATTGGGTATGAAAAACATCATCTATAATATGGACCCCCAGGGCCCTGATGAGGAGGTGTTCACTATAGGAATGAGAAACCTGGTGCTGCATACAGCTCCCACATCTCTCTTTGGGTCCACAGTGAATGCTCTTGCCCCCCTACCTAGGGCAACCCATAAGGGAGGCTACTCGTACTTTAGCAGATCTGCAGGAGGTTGAAACAATAAGGGCACGAAGGGAAGTACAGGCCACAACTGAAGGGAGAAGTGCAAAAGGCCTCATGAAGGTCTCAAGGACCCAGATGTGGGTTGATTTGATAAAGGCCGGGGTAGTGAAAGAAAAACTTGATGGGCAGCCCAATAGAATATTGTTAGAACGGGGGCACCAATTAAAGCCAGAGCAGCAGTTCCAGCCACTGAGGTCCAGGACATGGAAAGCAGAGTCAAGGCCTCAAGCCCAGCCTGTAAAACTTCATGGGAGACAGTACTCAGGATTCTCCTGAGCCCTCACCCCACAGAAGGATGATTGGGCATCGTGGTTCAATTGACTGCGGGGGGTCAAAGTCCCCACCTTGGGGCACATTGGTGGGGACCAGAGGCCATGTGTAGAATGAGCAATTCATTGGTCGCCTGTGAATGTACTTGTCCTGGCGCTGGTGGACACAGGAGCTGAGTGTTCTTTCATTCATGGCAACCCTGAGCGTTTTCCCAGGACCCCTGCTGTGATAGATGGCTATGGGGTTAAGGCAATTAGAGAGAAGAAAGCCCAAATCTCTTTGGGGATAGGGCATTTACCCCCAAAGGAGTATACTGTGTACATTTCTCCCATCCCTGAATATATTTTGGGGGTAGATATCCTGCAGGCCCTGTGATTACAGACCACTGCAGCTGAGTTCAGACTGAGGGTACATGTGGTAAAGGCAGTTCTGAGGGGACATGCTAAGCACCACCTGTAGCTCTGCCTGTACCTCAGTGGGTGACAAATATTAAGCAGTGTAAATTGCCTGGGGGGCACAAGGAAGTTGGAGAAACTCTACAGGAGTTGGAAAGGGTAGGCATCATAAAGCCCACTCATAGTCCTTTTAATTCCCCAGTGTGGCCAGTGAAAAAGCCAGATGGCTCCTGGTGTATGACTGTAGACTACAGGGAATTGAATAAAGTCACACCCCCTTTGCATGCTGCTGTACCGTCTATCGCAGACATTCTGGGCACCCTTAGGCATGAACTGAGAACATATCATTATGTAGTAGACCTTGCTAATGCTTTCTTCTCTATTGACATAGCACAGGAAATCCAGGAACAGTTTGCCTTCACTTGGGAAGGCCAGCAGTGGACATTCACTGTCCTTCCACAGGAATGTTTCCACAGTCCCACCAACTGTCATGGACTTGTAGCCCAGGACTTGGCCACATGGAAGAAACCGCAAACAGTGCGATTGTATCACTACATTGATGATATTATGCTCACATCTGATTCCCTTTCAGATTTAGAAGGCACAGTTCCTAGACTGTTGCAACATCTACAGGAAAAAGAATGGGCTGTGAACAGCACCAAGGTTCAGGGACCTGGTTGATCTGTGAAATTCTTGGGGGTTGTCTGGTCGGGTAAAAGTAAAGTTGTTCCTGAAGCAGTTATAGACAAAGTCCAGGTTTGGTTTTCCCTATCCCTACCACTGTGGCGCTATTACTAGAGTTTCTGGGTCTTTTGGGCTACTGGAGAGTGTTTATCCTGCATTTGGCACAAATTCTGAAGCCCATAAACCGGTTGGTACAAAAAGGCATCAGGTGGGACTGGGATGAGACATGTGCAGCTGCTTTTACTGCTGCCAAGAGGGCAGTCAAGGCCGTACAAGCCTTGAATGTAATGGACTCATCAAGGCCCTGTGAACTAGATGTTCATGTAACCGAAGATGGTTATGGATGGGGTCTTTGGCAGTGGCTTGAATGGACACGCCAACCTATTGGATTCTGGTTACAACTATGGAAAGGAGCAAAGGTCCAGTACACCTTGATAGAGAAGCAACTGGCTGCTGTGTACCATGCTTTTCTGGCTACAGAGCCCATTGCTGGAACAGCTCCTACCAAGGTAAACACCTATCGGAAGGATATTGGTATGCCATGACATGTGTGAACATGACTACTGGACTATTGGTTGCTTTTCCTGCACATCATGCAGATCAGCAAACCACCAAGAGGGGCCTGGAGTGTCTCTTTGCAGCCTATGGCCAGCTGCAGGTGATTGAAAGTGATCAAGGCACCCACTTTACTGGACATTCATTACAACAATGGGTGCAGCAATTAGGAATAAAGTGGAAATTTCATGTACCATATAATCCTACTGGGGCAGGCATGATAGAGAGGTACAACGGTTTGTTGAAATCTGGCCTGAAATTGGACACCAATAGTGTACGGGGTTGGGCAGTTCACCTATGGACAGTGCTGCGGCGTTTGAATGAGAAGCCATGTAAAGGAGTTTTGAGCCCTGTGGATATGCTCACGCACCTTGCTGCCTCTCCTATACAATTGTGCATCCAAACCAAAGAAGAGTTATTGAAGCCAGGACATGGCCAGAAGAGCAACATCCTGCTGCCAGATACCAACAGCAATAAAATCATGATAATCCTCAAGCTGAAGGATTCAGCTAGGTTCCAAGTCCTATGCAGATTAAGTCCATAGCTATGCGTTCAACAGGCAGTCAGTAGCTGAACAGGTAGGGAGTTCAGAGCAATCATCACACGGCAGCTGCAGCAAGGGGATGCATCCAGGCCACAAAGACTGTAGAAGAAAATAAGGGTGATAAGATGTATGTTTTAATGATGCCAGCATAGGTAAATCTTGTCCATCAGGTAGGATACATGCAAGAGAGTGGTCCTGTGATAGGACAGTGGCAGGAATGGGATCTCATCCTGGTCTAGTATACTAGACTTTCACCCCCCCGCTCCCTGTGGGATTTACAGATGGGTCAATATATAGAGATACAGGAGGTACATACACTGGCCATAATGATAAAGCAAAACTTCCCCATAAGATACTCTTTCCTCCCAGACATTTTGGGTGCACTACTGTGACCTTTGGGGGCCACTCTGCTGTTACTCCAGGAATACACATGAGGTCAGCTTCCAGTCCTTTTCCCCAAGGTGCCAGAAGGGCCAGCCATCACTGGTCCATGTGTCAAAATGTCCAGGGACACATCCACTCAACAGAGTCTCCAAGGTTTAATGCAGTTGGGGCTGGCAGCAGGATGTTGCTCTGGTGGCCATATCCTGGCTTCAATAACTCCTCTTTGGTTTGCACATACAGTTGTATAGGAGAGGCAGCAATGTGTGTTAGTGTATCCACAGGGCTTAAGGCTCCTTTTCAGGGTTTCTCATTCAAACGCCATAACACTGTCTGTAAGCAAACTGACCAGCCCTGCAGACTATTGGTGTGCATCTTCAGGCCACATTTCAGCAAACCGTTGTACCTCTCTATCATGCCTGCCCCAGTAGGATTATATGGTACACGATACTTACACTTTATTCCTAATTGCTGTACCCATTGTAATGCAGGTCCAGTAAAGTGGGTGCCTTCACCACTCTCAATCACCTGCGGCTGGCCATAGGATGCAAAGAGATGTTCTAGGCCCCTTTTGGTCATTTGCTGATCTGCACGATGTGCAGGAAAAGCAACCAACAGGTCAGTAGCTGTGTCCACACAAACCATGGCATACCGATATTCTGATATGGACAGAGGCCAAATATAGTCTATCTGCCACCTGACAAGGGAAATCAACCCCTTTACTATTGTCCCATGTTGCTGCAGGACTCGGTGTAAGTCCCTCTTAGAGCACACGAGGCATTCCTTCCAGGCTCTGCTGACTTCTTCAAAGGTGAATGGCAAGCCCCACCTACAGGCTACAGCCCACATTGTCTTTTGTCCTGTGTGCAACAAACACTGATGTAACCATTGGGCTACATCAGAGGCAGGCTTTCCTTCTAGCCAACACACCTGGGCCAATGTATCTGCTTCATCATTCCCTGGGGATGTCAAAGGCAAATGGCCAATCACGTGATACACGGTAACTCTCTTAGTCTGACCAGAGGCCCATAGGTCTTGCCACAACTCTTGACCCCAAAATGGCCGGTGACCAACCATCCAGTTGATATGGTACCATGTTGGTAGCCACAGTGTCAAGCCCCGAAAGACAGCCCAGCTGTCAGTGCAGACAGCTATAGGGGTGGGCTCCTCTGATCATGAGCCACACTGCCTGCAACTCATCCTGTTGGCTGCTCTTCTCCATTCTCCCTCTCAATTCTCCATCCATATTGTCTCAGTCTTAGGGTGGAAACCCACAGCCCTCCACTTCGGAGGCTGCCCATGATGGGGCCGTTTGTATACCAACATCTTCAGGAATAAGGGCTTTTCCCTCTTAATAAGGACTCCCCACTACCAATAGCTGAAAAGCAAGTTCTTCCTGCTTTCCACTGGTATAGGTCACTCGCCCCAATAAGCGTTAGAGTTCTCCACTTAAGGGGCTAGTAGAGAGGGCACAGTGCTGCTGTAAATATGCACACCATTTGGCCAGTGTAGGCATCTGTGCCACGCCACTCTGTGGACTTTGCGTCCAGTCTTTCACCCACCCCACGATGGGATAGGTGGTTATTACCTTGGTCGGAGCTGTTTCAGTGATGGGCTCCGTAGCCAGCAAGGTGTGTACACAGCAGCCAGTTGCTTCTCCATTAAGGTGTATGGGACCTCTGCTCCATTCCATTGTTTAAATCAGAATCCAATGGGTTAGCGTACCCATTCAAGCCGCTGCCAAAGACCCCATCCATAACCATCTTTGGTTGCATGAACATCCAGCTCATAGGGCCTTAATGAATCCATTACACTCAAGGTCTGTACGGCCTTGACTTCCTCGCTTAGCAGCAGTAAAAGCAACTTCACATGTCTCATCCCAGTCCCACCTGATGCCCTTTCATACCAACCAGTATAAGGGCTTCAGAATTTGTGCCAAGTGCAGGATAAACACTCTCCAGTGGCCCAAAAGACCCAAAAACTCTTGTAGGGAAAGCCTGGACCTTGTCTATGACTGCTTCAGAAATAATTTTAGTTCTACCCAACAAGAAAACCCCCAAAAATTTTACAGACAAACCAGGTCCCAGAACCTTGGTGGTGTTCACAGCCCATCCTTTTCCTGTAGATGTTGCAACAGTCTAGGAACTGGCCCTTTTAAATCTGAAAGAGAATCAGATGTGAGCATAATATCACCAATGTAGTGATACAGCCACACCATTTGCTGTTTCTTCCATGTAGCCAAGTCCTGGACTACAAGCCCGTGACAAATGGTGGGACTGTGGAAGGACAGTGAATGTCCACTGCTAGCCTTCCCACCCAAAGACAAACTGTTCCTGACTTTCCCGTGCTGTATCAATAGAGAAGAAAGCATTAGCAAGGTCCACAGCATGACACATCCCTAGTTCATGACTTAGTGTGTCCATAAGGGCTTCTATAGAGGGGAGAGCAGCATGCAAAGAGGATGTGACTTTATTCAATTCCCTGTAGTCCATGGTCATACACCAGGAGACATCAGGCTTTTTCATTGGCCACACTGGGGAATGAAAAGGACTATGAGTGGGCTTTACAATGCCCACCTTCTCCAACTCCTGTAGAGTTTATCCAATATCTTTGTGCCCCCCAGGCAATGTATACTGCTTATTATTTTTCACTCACCTGGGAACAGGCAGAGCTACAGGTGGGTGCTTAGCATGTCCCCTCAATACTGTCTTTACCGCACATACCCTCAGTCTGAACTCACTTGCAGTGGTCTGTAACCACAAGCCCTGCAGGATATCCACCCCTAAAATATATTCAGGGATGGGAGAAATGTACACAGTATACTTCTTTGGGGGTAAATGCCCTATCACCAGTGGGATTTGGGCTTTCTTCCCTCTGATTGCCTTACCCCCATAGCCATCTATCACAGCAGGGGTCCCGGGAAAATATTCAGGGTTGCCATAAATCAGAGAACATTCAGCTTCTGTGCACACCAGTGCCAGGACATGTTGTACATTCACAGGGCACCAATGAATTGCTAGTTCTACATGTAGCCTTTGGTCCCCACCACGTTCCCCAAGGTGTGAGCCTTGACAGTCAAACCGCGACACCCAATCATCGTCCTGTGGGGGTGAGGGCCCAGGTGGAGCCTGAGTGCTGTCCCCCAGGAGGTCTTGCAGGGACACAGGCCAGACATGGGGCTTTGCCTCCAGCTTCCGTGTCCTGGACCTCAGTGGCTGGAACTGCTGCTCTGGCTTTAATTGGTGCCACAGTTCTAACAAGAAGTACGAGTAGCCTCACTCATGGGTTGCCATATGAGGAGGGCAAGAGTAGTCATTAGGGACCCAAAGAGAGATGCAGGAGCTGTATGGAGCACCAGATTTCTCATTCCTGTGGTGAACAACTCCCCATCGTGCCCAACTCCCATAACACCTGCTGGAGCTCTGCAAACATTTTCCAGCTAGTGGATAAGAATAGTAAATCACCCTGATTAGGCCAAACTGCCCTGATGGCTGCTGTCAGCCAATCCAGAAGCACCAGATTCCCTGAGGTGTGACGGGCAGTTTACAACCACTGCTGGAGAGAAGGGTGAGTCATCAGAGAAGCCAGTCTGCTCATTTCAGAACCCTACATAACAATGTTTTCCACCCCCATATCCCAGAGATGACAAAAGCCATGTAGGCAGAAGTTCTGATGGCTTCTGCCAATACCAGACGCTCATGTCCACCAGCTGATCCTGGGTATAGTGGCGGTGCATGGAGTGCTCCACAACCTGGGGAGGGGGTGGCTTCTCCCCCTGAGGAGCCCACAGTTGTTGCATTTTTACTTTCTTAATTACAACCCAGCTGGCCTTTCATATAGGAGAGGCAGTGGCCTTCACAACAGAACAGCCCTCAGCCCCACTCCCTCATCCTCTCCCAACACCTCCTCCACCGTCTCCTGGGCTGAAGGTACCACTCTGTCCTCCCCCTCCTCTATGACCTCCTGCAGTGAAGACTCTCCTGCTGTCTCCCCCCTCACTGTTGCTAAGAAATCTTCTAGAAGCATGACCTGTCTTCTCAATAACTCTCTCTCTTCCTTTAGGGCATCCCATAGGTCATTGCCCAGCTCCTCCAAGAAATGCTGAAGTGTGCCTCTCTCCTGCCAAAGTCTCTCTCTCTCCTCAATAACTCTGTCTCTCTCCTCAATAACCATCTCTCTCACCTCGATAACACTTTCTGCTATCTCGAGGAAAAGAGATCCTACAACCCAAGCTGCTGCACGGCCATTCAGGGTCTCTAAGCAGTCTTCTATCTGAAGGAGGGCTAATTCTGCAGCTTCTGGTGTCTCCACTCTTCTCCAATTCTGGGGAAGGCCCCACACCTCTAGGAAGTGCTTTACCCTATACTAATTCCCCACTAGGGGCTCCCCAGTTAGAAGCCCCACATATAGGGGCTTCCCGAGTGAAGCTGCACCATCTACCCCTGCAGCCACTGGGGTCTCCCCACCATCCCTATAGACAGGCCACCCAAGAGTCACACCCATGTAGATAGATTTCTGGTTCAGAGGTCCTGCTAACTACCACCAGATGTAACTCCAGGAGGAAAATCCCAGGGCAAAATACCTTCGAAACAGAAATCAGTCAAAGGGAAAGATAAAGTTTAAGAAACCCATTTATTGCTTACAAGCAGTCATCCCGTGTCTCTCTCAACCGGCTGCAGAAGAGAGCTCCACCCAACCTCTCTGGTCCAGGTAAGCCCTGCTTGGCCATGTAATTACCTATTGATATGGAGATGGACTACTTCTCTCCACCCCTTGGAAACACCTATTGATATGGAGATGCACTAAAACCAGGTGAGAGATTCTGGAAATATTGCAGTTTTACCCACAGTGGCCATATTTAATCTGCCATGAAAAGAAATTTAAGTGTCTTGCAAATGAATTTCAGCTCCAGGCAAGTTCGCTATAGATTCACTGTGACCAAAGAAATTTACAGCAAAGGGTTCTTGGGGTGAAAAGGTTATACCCAACTTTATTTCCAGATGGCAGGTCAGTCACTAAAATCCCGTTCACTCAGAGTGAGTCTGTGTTATCACTGCTGCTTCGGATGCAGCAAGCCAGTCTCTACCTCTGGGCCTCTCTGCACAGCTGTCCCGCACAGACGTCTTCTGGGCCTCTCTGCACAGCTGTCCCACACAGCCGTCCTCCGGGTCTCTGTCCTCACCGCTGCCACCACTCCAGCCCTCCGCTCCGCTCTCCTACAGCCTTGCAGCCCTGCCACCCAGTCTCCAGCCGAGCACTGGGCGGAACTCTTCATATTAACACAACAATGGTTTATTGCCTAAAGGTGTGGAAGCGGCAGCATAGCAGCAGGCCAGTTACATTTAAGTTCAGTGAGGATCCTGGCCATAGGAACCCCACTTTATCCACACTCCACCCCTCCAGGATTCTCACCTTTCAATCTACACACTTTCCATCTTCTGCAATGGTCTCTGTGCGAGAAAGCTGGAGCACTATAACCAGATTCCACAACAGCAGTAGAGGATAACAACAACTCAGAGATAATAAAAATTAAGATACAGATAACAAAAATTATAATAATCCTCAAGCCAGAGGATTCAGCTAGGTTCAAAGTACCATGCAGATCAAGTCCAAAGCATGTCCATTCCAACCATCATGTGGTCTCTGGTTCCCCCCTGGTCCCTCAGGGCAGATACCTTGACCTCCCCTCAGTCAAACCGTATTCCCCAATCATCTTCCTGTGTGGGTTCGAGTGAGGTTGGCTCGCTTTCCAGCAGGAAGTCTTGCAAACACACCGGCCGGACTCGTGGCTCTCTCTGATCTCTGCCTCTTTGGTCTTAATGGCTGGAACTGCTGCTCTGGTTTCAACTGTTGCCATAGCTCTAGTAAGATCCTATTTGACTTCCCATCTAAGTTCCTTCCATCTGCTCCTGCCTGTATTAAATCAACCCACATCTGGGTCCTCGTAACCTTCATGGGGCCCTGTAAATTCTTCTTGTGAGCAACATTTCTTACTTCTTTCTGAATTCTCGTAGCTTCAGCCTCTCCTAAGTCTGCTACTGTACATGTCACCTCGCTTATGGGATGCCCTAAGTGAGGGGAAAGAATGGCCACTAGAGACCCAAAGAGGGATGTAGGAGCTGTTTGAAGTACAATATTCCTCATCCCAGTAGTGAAAATCTCTTCATCTGGGCCATAATTCTCTGGACTATAGAGGGCATTTCTCATGCCTAGCTCTCATAGCACCTGTTGGAGTTCAGCATATGTCTGCCATCTAACAGGAGAGGTTGGTAGATCACCCGGATTGGGCCACACAGCACGAAGTGCAGCCATGAGCCAATCAAGGAGGGAGTGACTCCCTGGGGTCTGATGTGCATTTTGTAATCGCTGCCTCAAGGCAGGCTGCACTGTCAGGGAAGACAACTTTCCCATCTCTGACCCCGACAAAACAATTCCATCCACCCCTAAGTCCCACAGACGCAGGAGCCAAGCTGATATTGACTCCGAGGGCTTCTGCCTAAACCGGGAGCCCAAATCCACCAGCTCAGCCTGAATATAGGGGCGGACCATATAGTGCTCCATGACCTGGGGAGGGGGCTGCTCCTCTCCTTGGGGAACCTTCAGCTGCTGGGTCTTTATTTTCTTTACCACCACTGGGCGTGCTTTCAATACAGGAGGCACCAGTGCCTCTGGCATCACCCCTTCATCTTTCTCCAGCTCCTCCATTTCTGGGGCTGATGGCACCTTTCTCTCCCCTCCCCCGAGTGCCTCCTCTGCCACAACCTTTACCTTTTCTAGTGTGCCTCGCAGCAATGCTACCTCAGTCTTCAGAAGGTCTCTTACCTTCAGCTCAATGCTTCCCAGCTGACGTTCTCGGACCGCCTCGGCCTGTGCTTCCCTCAGGAGTTCGTCTTTTTCCTTGATGGCCTCTTCCTCCTTCAGAACACCTGGCAGTGCTGCCGTCTCGTCTCCAATGGCTCCTTGCTGCCGGCCCTCTCGTGCTACCTCCTCTTGCATCAAAGCCCTCTCTTAGGGAATCCACGGACATTTGCAGCTCACGTTCTCGTGCCGCCTCCTCTCACATCAATGCCATTTCCCTCCTCAGGGAATCCACAGAAGTTTGCAGCTCATGTTCTCATGCCACCATTTCTTGGGTCTCTTCTGTAGACCTTTTTAATACTGTGAGAAGCAGCCAACCCACAGTCCCTGCTGCCTCATGGGCACTCTGCTTCTCAAAGAACTACTTACTATACGAAGGCCCAGCTCTACAGCTTCAGGTGTCACCTCCACTTGCCAGTCCTGGGGTGGGACCCAGTCTTCTAGAAGGCAAGCCACCTCAGACCACATACCCACTGGGGGACAGTCCACTGTCTCCCCATTCACAGGGGCAGCAGGCTGAAGCACCCCTCCCATGAGGGCAGCTTGTCTTTTTCCTAGGTCAACAATGAATCCTGCCGACTACGCCAATTGTCTTGCAAATGAGTTTCAGCTCCAGGCAAGTTCAGTATGGATTCAGTGTGACCAAAGAAATTGACAGCAAAACGTTCTTGGCATGAAAGGGTTATACCCAACTTTATTTCCAGGTGGCAGGTCAGTCACTAAAATCCCGTTCACTCAGAGCGAGTCTGTATGCAGCAAGCCGGTCCCTGCCTCTGGGCCCCTCTGCACAGTTGTCCCACACAGCTGTCCTCTGGGCTTCTCTGCACAGTCTTCTCTCCCTATAGATTCACTGTGACCAAAGAAATTTATAGCAAAGGGTTCTTGGGGTGAAAAGGTTATACCCAACTTTATTTCCAGATGGCAGGTCAGTCCCTAAAATCCCATTCACTCAGAGTGAGTCTGTGTTATCACTGCTGCTTCGGATGCAGCAAGCTGGTCTCTACCTCTGGGCCTCTCTGCACAGCTGTCCCGCACAGCCGTCTTCCGGGTCTCTGTCCTCACCGCTGCCACCACTCCAGCTCTCCACTCTGCTCTCCTACAGCCTTGCAGCCCTGCCACCCAGTCTCCAGCCGAGCACTGGGCGGAACTCTTCATATTAACACAACAATGGTTTATTGCCTAAAGGTGTGGAAGCAGCAGCATAGCAGCAGGCCAGTTACATTTAAGTTCAGTGAGGATCCTGGCCATAGGAACCCCACTTTATCCACAAACACTAAAGCCAAAAGTTGAACACAGACCTTCTGCCTCTAGATGTATGCATGCATCATTATAACATTCATCCATTCATTTATTAATTCATGATTCAACAAACATTTCTGGAGTGCCCTTGTTTTCTAGGTACCATGTTAACTGCTGTGACAGGTTATAAACAATAAAAAGTATAAACTCTATTTTGGGATAGCTCAAAGTCTAATGAGGTCAATAAATGTGCTCACAGATAATGCTAGATGCTAATAAATAGGTATGTCAAATTCTGGGGTGTCTTGCCAATGGGTTTCAGCCCCAGGCAAGTTCAGTATGTATTCAGTGTGACCAAAGAAATTGACAGCAAAACGTTCTTGGCATGAAAGGGTTATACCCAACTTTATTTCCAGGTGGCAGGTCAGTCACTAAAATCCCATTCACTCAGAGCGAGTCTGTATGCAGCAAGCCGGTCCCTGCCTCTGGGCCCCTCTGCACAGTTGTCCCACACAGCTGTCCTCTGGGCTTCTCTGCACAGTCATCATGCACAGCTGTCCTCTGGGCTTCTGTCCTTGGCACTGCCACCACTGTAGCCTCTGCTCTGCTCTCCTGCAGCTTTACAGCCATACCACCACATCGGCGCACAGAGCGCTGGGTGGAGCTCTTTATTATATAGAGTCAACAGCCATGTATTGCCCCCAGGTGTGCAGTGAGCTAATCAACTAGAGCCAGGTGAGAATCCTGGCTACAGGAACTCTCATTTAATCCACATGGGGGAGCACAGAAGAGAGAAGAAATATCTACAGTGAGGAAGAGGGAATATATCAAGAGGGATTCCTAGAGGAATGACCTTGGAGCTAAGTTTTAAAAGCTGAAGAGAATTTGCTGAAAAGAGAAGACAATGGAAGACACTCTAGGTATGGGCCAAAGGGAGGTGGGGTGGGAGACCATGGCCTGTTTGGGAAACACGGAGGAATTCAAGTGGGAGATGAGGAGGATGTAAGAAGTACAAACCACTAGAAAATTACTTAACATTTTTCCCAGAAAGGTATAGAGAAAAAGTGGTTAGAAACTTCATTTCAACTTAATGTTTTTCCAATTGATGGTGTTAAGAGTTGTGACTCCAAAGCCGTCCATTCTCTGCTTCTATTTGCAATGCCCCTACCTGTTTCTTATTAAATCATGGCAGTAGAATTAAACAAAGAAAGGTCATTTAGTGTTCTATATTTATATCCAGCAGATAAACTTCTGTCTTTCAATGTGTATGCAGTCTGGATAACAGATTGTGTATGGTGAATATTAATCATGCCTTTTCATATGGTTATTTGAAGATTACACGTTGAGTCTGACCCTGTACTTACTGGGGTAGAGATTTGTGTGGTGCAACTAAGAAGTCATTTTATTTAGCACCAGACTCCAATGTGCTAAGTCAGTGGCCTATTCCACTACCTGTCCTCTGTGATGCCTTTGTGAAAATTAGAAAATGGTAGATACAGCCCCCCACCAGGTTTCAATGGCTTGGAGAGTAGAGTAAGGTTTGAATTCCAGCTGCCACTTGTTTCCTGGGCTTGGGAACCTTTGTGACATATAACAAATGTGCAATTCTATGTTCTGGCCTTGCCTGATTACTGGTGTTCCATTGTTAAACTGAGAACAGAGTCTGTGAATACCGACCAGAGAATCTAGTTTTCATTCCCTTCTCCCCACATCCTGTAACTCTACTATGTTCTGTGACTTACTGTTCAAACACTAAGCAATCATTTTCCTTCTCTGTGCCTATTTTTCCCTTTCTGAAAGCTCCAAGGACTGTTTCTTCCAATCCTAGAATATAGAGCCCCGTTTGTCAGGAATAAGTTTGGCAAGCATAATATTCTACTCATACCTTCACCTGCCTCAGGAATTTTTTTTTTTATTTAAGATAGTTGATATACAATATTGTATTGGTTTCAGGTGTACAACACAGTGATTTGCTAACAATGATAAGTATTATTACCATTTGTCAACATACAAAGATGTTACGATATTGTTCACTATATTCCTTATGCTGTACTTTCATCTCCATGACTAATTTATAATTGCAATTTTGTACCTATTTATCCCCTTCACCTATTTCGCCCACTCACTCCTACCCCATTCCCCATGCAACCACCAGTTTCTTCTCCATATCCATGAGTCTATTTCTGTTTTGTTCATTTCTTTGTTTTTTAGATTCCATATATAAGTAAAATCATATGGTATTTGTCTTTCTCTGCATGGCTTATTTAACCTAGCATAATACTATCTAGGTTCATCCATGTTGTTGCAAATGGCAAGATTTCATTTTTTTATAGCTGAGTAATATCCCATTGTATATACATGTACCACATCTTCTTTATCCATTCATCTATCAATGGACAATCAGGTTGCCTCAATATCTTGTATTACAAATAATGCTGCAACAACATAAGAGTACATATATATCTTTTTGAATCAATGACTTTGTTTTCTTTGGGTAAATTCCCAGAAGTGGAATTACTGGGTGATGTGGTATTTCTATGTTTAGTTTTTGAGAGATCTCATATATTTTATATTGTTACATATATTCAAACTAAGCAAAATGAAAGGACAGCTACATGAAGAAAGTGGTATTTAAGGAGAGTCTTTAAAATATGGCTGTATTTCAGCAGAAGGGAACAGCATGACAAAAAGTCAGACATAGAAAAGCACAGTGAAAATTGAGGGCATGTGTATGATGTGGCTGGAACGTAGAATGCCTAGTTGGAATTAGAGTCACATGGGAGATAAGGACGGGACCAGGTGGTGCAAGGCCTTAACACCATGCCAAATTTCTGAACCACAGGTCTATGAATGCTCTCTGATCACATTTTCATGGCAGTAGTGTGGAGAATGGATTGAGGCAAGGGCTTCATTAAGAAGCTGTTGTAGGGGGAGACTTGATAATATGGGTGAATGTAGTAAGCACAATGTTTTTCATGTGAAACCTTCAAAGAGTGTAGATCAATGATACCTTAGTAAAAAAAAAACACTTTATAGGTAATTTACCATTCAAGGAATAGATAACTCCAATTTTATGCAAGCTCTTCCAGAGTTAGTAGAAGAGGGAATTCTCTACAACTAATTTTGTAAGGTTAGTATAACTAATACTAAAACCAAGCAAAGACAGTATAGGAAAATAAAACTATACATCAATAAATATCAGTGATAATATAGATGGAAATGTATTAACAAAATATTAGTAAGCCAACTTCAATATTGGATTTATAAAATTACATTGTGATCAAGCTGAGTTTAAACCAGAAATACAAGAAGAATATAAAACTTTATTAATGTAAATCAATGTAGGAACAGAATGGAAGAAAAAACATGGTCATCACAACAGATTCAGGAAAAGTATTTGGTAAAATTGAATACTCATTCCTGTTAAAACTCCTACCAAACTAAAAATAGAAGTTAACTCCCTTAAGCTGGCAAATGATTACAACAAGAAAAAAACGTGGTAACCCCATAGTAAACATCATACTTAAAGATAAAACACTGGAAACATTTCCTTTAAAATTTGGAATGAGTCCAGTGTGCCAGTGTAGCAGCTTCTATTTGACATTATGCTGGAGTCTAGCCAGTGCAATAAGACAAGAAAAACAAACAAAGCTATAAGGGTACAAAGAATTTCTTTTTGGTATGGAAAGGAAGAAACAAACCTGTGATTATTTGCAGGTGATATAATTGTTTATATGGGAAGCCCCCCAAACTTATTCGTTATTAGCAAAGTTCTACATATCTGATCAAAAAATTTTAAATAACTACATTTCTATACAACAGCAAAAGAAAAAATATGTTTTAAATGATGGTGTTTATTACAGTGAAAATATAAACTACCTAAGACTAAACCTAACAAAAGATGTGCTTAATCTTTATGGACAAAGTTGCACAACCTCAATGAAATATGTTAAAGAAGATATACTCATTACATAAAAATTGCAAAATATAAATACTTGGCAGACAAAAAAACCCATAATCTTACTACCCAAACAACCACATTGTTATGCAAATTTCCAGGATTTTTTTCCTATGCTTTAAAACATATACAGTTTAACTTAGTTTAAAAAAAAAGAAGAAGCTGTTGCAATAGTTCAGATGAGAGAAGGAAAATTGCAGTGGGAGTAAAGAGGCAAATGCCTGACATTTTCCTCCCAAAGGATCCAGTAATTTCACTTTACCAAGCTAGAGAATTAAGCAATGATTCTTGAGGATATTTGAAAGATTCTGATACAACAAGGCATTAGGGATATACCTATTTAGGTGGGGGCTATTAGAGGAAGGCAGGCAAGTCTTGAAGAAAAGGGCATATAGCAAAAAGGTTATACTTAATATGAGACATGACTGTATTTAAATAAGAGAGTGATTTTTTAGAACATGGACTCCAAAGTTAAAGCACTCGGGTCAGGACCAGTTTAACACAATCCTACTTCTAAGAATCCTTTTCTGATCCTCATCCAAATGGTCCAGTCATTTTCCTCTGGGCCCTCTAAAAATCTTTGATGGGGATGTTGCAGGAGGATTCATCTGTTCACTTGTCTTCCAAGCTGGACTGTGGCATCCATCATTAAAAAGCCAGATCTAGTAAATCAATTTCCCTAGTGCCTAGCATAAGGTCTTGTACACAAAATCAGTCAATTACTCAATCACTAAATGATGAATAAAAAAAAGGGAGTTGAGATTTGGATTCAAGATGGGGGCGTGAGAGGTGAGACAGAGAACTCCTCCCAAAACCATAGATAGTGTGAAAATATAGTTAATACAATTAACCCTAAAACAGCAACAGGAAAGAAGGCTGCACCAGACTGCATACAGACCTCACGAACAGAGCAGACCTAACAAAACAGGGTAATGTAGGAAAGACTTGATCCGGCAGGACCCGAGCCCTTCCCCCACCCCAGATCACTGGGGGTAGGAAGAGAAACAGAGCGGGGTAGAGGGTGGAAGCCTGGGACTGCTGAACACCTAGCCCTGGAAATCTGCTTTGCGAGCAGAAATCTACATTGTGTGGTGCTCTGGAGGATGGAGAGCTAGGACAGGCAGAGTGCTTGAGAGACAGATTCTGGCCATTTGTGGAGGACAGATCCACACCAGGCCACTCTGAGACAAGGGAAAGACAGGCGGCCTGAGAGGCTTCCTAGCAGCGAGAGGGCTACTGAAGGCATGGGGTTTGCACGGAGCTTGCTATGCAGGAGAAGGGATAGGGGGATAAGCTTGTCTGGGCATGCTCTGCCCAGCAGATTGGGAACGTTGGGGAGCTTCAGGCACTCCATCACCCTGGCTAGCTACTCAGCTCCGAGGGCCCCACTGTGATACACAGCCTGCTCCTTCCTCCTGGCCTGACAGCAGTGGCTCACAAACTGGCAGTCACTGCTCTGGTGTCAGGCCAGCCAGAGAGAAGCCTCACCTACAACAGCTACAGATGCCAAGCACAGAGGCTTACACCTGTGTGCTTGGCCCACTGGCTATGATACCGGAGACAGGCAGGGCAGACAGAGTCAGAAAACAGATCTTTCCTCCCCCCAGCACCAGCTCCGCTCCCCTACGACGCCCAACCTCACTCTAGGGGCTGAGCAGCTCCAGAGACTGGAGCTTCTGAGCAATAGAGAGCACCACACAGAAATATGAAACATCAAAAGAACATGGTTCAGACCAAAATCTCACAAACCCCAGAAAAAGGACCAAAGGAAACTGAACTCACCAATATTCCTGAAAGAGAGTTCAAAATAAAAATCATAAACATGCTTAAGGAGGTACAGAAAAATATTCAAGAACTCAGGAACGAATTTCAGTTGGAGATTCAATCATATCTGAAATGAAACACACAATGGAGGGATTTAAAAGCAGATTAGATGTAGTAGAAGAAATGGTAAATAGAATAGAAATTAGAGAAGAGGAATACAAAGAAGCTGAGGCACAGAAAGAAAAAAGGATCTCTAAGAATGAAAGAATATTGAGAGAACTGTGTGATCAATCCAAATGCAACAATACTCATATTAGAGGGGTACAAGAAGAAGGAGAGAGAGAAAAAGGGATAGAAAGGGTCATTGAGGAGGTAATTGTTGAAAATTTCCCCAATCTGGGGAAGGAGATAGTCTCTCAAGCCATGGAGGTGCACAGAACTCCCAACACAAGGGACCCAAGGAAAACAACATCAAGGCATATAATAATAAAAATGGCAAGATTAAGGATAAAGACAGACTTTTAAAAGCAGCCTGAGAGAGAAAAAAGATCACATACAAAGGAAAACCCATCAGGCTATCATCAGATTTCTCAACAGAAACTTTACAGGCCAGAAGGGAGTGGCATGATATATTTAATGCAATGGAGCAGAAGGACCTCGAAACAAGAATACTCTACCCAGCAAGGTTATCATTTACATTTGAAGGAGGGATTAAACAATTTTCAGATAAGCAAAAGCTTAAAGAATTTACCTCCCACAAACCACCTCTACAGTGGATTTTGAAGGGACTCCTATTGATGGAAGTATTCCTAAGACTGATTAGATGTCACCCAAGGGATATACAAAGAGTACAGAATATGATTCATAACATACAAAGAATGGAGGAGGAAGAAAAAGGAGGAAAAAAAAGAATCTTTAGGTTGTGTTTGTAATAGCATATGAAGTGAGTTAAATTAGACTGTTAGATAGCAAGGGAAATACCCTTGAACCTTTGGTAACCACAAATCTAAAGCCTGCAATGGCAATAGGTACATACCTATCTATAATCACCCTAAATGTAAATGGTCTGAATGCACCAATCAAAAGATGTAGAGTCACTGAATGGATAAAAAAACAAAATCCATCTATATGCTGCCTACAGAGACTCACTTCAAATCCAAAGACATACACAGACTGAAAGGAAAGGGATTGAAAAAGATATTTCAGGCAACTAATAGTGAGAAAAAGCTGGACTTGCAGTATTTGTATCAGACAAAATAGACTTCAAAACAAAGGAAGTCACAAGAGACAAAGAAGAACATTACATAATGATAAAGGGGTCAGTCCAACAAGAGGATATAACTGTCATAAACATCTCTGCAGCCAACACAGGAACACCTACATATGTGAAACAAATACTAACAGAATTAAAAGGGGAAATAGAATGCAATGTATTCATTTTGGGAGATTTCAACACACGACTCACTCCAAAGGACATATCAACTAGACAGAAAATAAATAAAGAGACAGAGGCACTGAACAATGTATTAGAACAGATGGGCCTAACAGACATCTAAAGAACCCTCCATCCAAAAGCAACAGGATACACACTCTTCTCAAGTGCACATGGAAAAGTTTCAAGAATAGATCACATACTAGGCCACAAAAAGAGCCTCAGTAAATTCAAAAAGATTGAATTGTACCAATGAGCTTCTCAGATCACAGAGGTATGAAACTAGAAATAAATCACTCAAAGAAAATGAAAAAGCCCACAAACACATGGAGGCTTAATAACATACTCCTACATAGTCAATGGATCAATGACCAAATAAAAACAGAGATCAACCAATACATGGAGACAAATGACAACAATAATTCAACACCACAAAATCTGTGGGATGCAGCAAACGCCGTGCTAAGAGGGAAATATATTGCAACACAGGCCTAACTCAGGAAAGAAGAAAATCCCGAATGAACAGTCGAAACTCACAATTAATGAAACTAGAAAAGGAAGAACAAATGAGGCCCAAAGTCAGTAGAAGGAGGGACATAATAAAGATTAAAGCAGAAATAAGTAAAATTGAGAAGAATAAAACAATAGAAAATAATCAATGAAAGCAGAAGCTGGATCTTTAAGAAAATAAACAAAATAGATAAACCCCTAGCCAGACTTATCAAGAAAAAAAGCGAGTCTACACACATAAAAATAATCAGAAATGAGAAAGGAAAAATCACTACTGACACCACAGAAATACAAAGAATTATGAGAGAATACTGTGAAAAATCATATGGTAACAAACTGGATAACCTATAAGAAATGGACAACTTTCTAGAAAAATACAACCTTCCAAGGCTGACCCAGGAAGAAACACAAATTCTGAATAGACCAATTACTGGCAAAGAAACTGAATTGGTAATCAAAAAATTACCTAAGAACAAAACTCCTCGACCATATGGTTTCACAGCTGAATTTTATCAAACATTTAGTGAAGACCTAATACCCATCCTCCTTAAAATTTTCCAAAAAGTAGGAGAGGAGGGAATACTCCCAAACTCATCCTTCGAGGCCAACATCACTCTAATACCAAAAACAGGCAAAGACACCACAAAAAAAGAAAATTATGGACTAATATCCCTGATGAACGCAGATGCAAAAATGCTTAATAAAATTTAGCAAACTGAATTAAAAAATACATCAAAATATCCATCATGATCAAGTGGGATTCATCCCAGGGATGCAAGGATGGTAAAACATTTGAAAATCCATCAACATCATCCACTACATCAACAAAAAGAAGGACAAAAACCACATGATCATCTCCATAGATGCTGAAAAAGCATTCGACAAAATTCAACATCCATTCATGATAAAAACTCTCAACAAAATCAGTATAGAGGCAAGTACCTCAACATAATGAAGGCCATATATGACAAACCAACAGCCAATATTATACCTAACAGCTAGAAGCTGAAATCTTTTCCTTTAAGATCAGGAACAAGACAAGGATGCCCACTCTCCCCACTTTTATTCAACATGCTTCTGGAGATCCTAGCCATGGCAATCAGACAACACAAAGAAATCAAAGGCATCCAGATTGGTAAGGAAGAAGTCAAACTGTCCCTGTTTGCAGATGACATGATATTGTACATAAAAACCCCTAAGGACTCCACTCCAAAACAATTAGAACTAATATCTGAATTCAGCAAAGTTGTGGGATACAAAATTAATACACGGAAATCTGCTGTATTTCTATACACTAACGAACTAGCAGAAAGAGAAATCAGGACAAAAATTCCATTCACAATTGCATCAAAAAGAATAAAATACCTAGGAATAAACCTAACCAAGGAAGTGAAAGACTTATACTCTGAAAACTATAAGACACTCATGAGGGAAATTAAAGAAGATACCAATAAATGGAAACATATCCCGTGCTCATGGCTAGAAAGAATTAATATTGTCAAAATGGCCATCCTGCCTAAAGCAATCTACAGATTCAATGCAATCCCTATCAGAATACCAACAGCATTCTTCAATGAACTAGAGCAAATAGTTCTAAAATTCATATGGAACCACAGAAGACCCCGAATAGCTAAAGAAATCCTGAGCATGAAAAATAAAGCAGGGGAATTACACTCCCTGACTTCAAGCTCTACTACAAAGCCACGGTAATCAAGACAATTTGGTACTGGCACAAGAACAGACCCATAGACCAATGGAACAGACTAGAAAGCCTGGATATAAACCCAAGCATATGTGGTCAATTAATATACGATAAAGGAGCCATGGATATACAATGGGGAAACGACAGCCTCTTCAACAGCTGGTGTTGGCAAAACTGGACAGCTACATGTAAGAAAATGAAACCAGATTATTGTGTAACCCCATACACAAAAGTAAACTCAAAATGGATCAAAGACCTGAATGTAAATCATGAAACCATAAAACTCTTAGAAAGAAATATAGGCAAAAATCTCTTGGACATAAGTATGAGCAACTTCTTCATGAACATATCTCCCTTGGCAAGGGAAACAAAAGCAAAAATGAACAAGTGGAACTATATCAAGCTGAATAAGCTGTACAGCAAAGGACACCATCAATAGAACAAAAAGACATCCTACAGTATGGGAGAATATATTCATAAATGACATATCCGATAAGGGGTTGACATTCAAATTATATAAATGGAGCTCACCCACCTCAACAAACAAAAAGCAAATAAGCCAATTAAAAAATGGGCAGAGGAGCTGAATAGACACTTCTCTAAAGAAGAAATTCAGATGGCCAACAGGCACATGAAAAGATGCTTCACATCACTAATCATCAGAGAAATGCAAATTAAAACCACAATGAGATATCACCTCATACCAGTTAGGATGCCACCATCCAAAAGACAAACAACAACAAATATTGGTGAGGATGTGGAGAAAGGGCAACCCTCCTACACTGCTGGTGGGAATGCAAATTAGTTCAACCATTGTGGAAAGCAGTATGGAGGTTCTTCGAAAAACTCAAAATAGAAATACCATTTGACACAGGAATCCCACTCCTAGGAATTTACCCTAAGAATGCAGCAGCCCAATTTGAAAAAGACAGATGCACCCCTATGTTTATCACAGCACTATTTACAATAGCCAAGAAATGGAAGCAACCTAGGTGTCCATCAGTGGTTGAATGGATAAGAAGAGGTGGTACATATACACAATGGAATATTATTCAGCCATAAGAAGAAAACAAATCCTACCATTTGCAACAACATAGATGGAGCTAGAGGGTATTATGCTCAGTGAAATAAACCAAGCCGAAAAAGACAAATACCAAATGATCTCACTCATATGTGGAGTATAAGAACAAGGAAAAAAACTGAAGGAACAAAACAGCAGCAAACTTACAGAACCCAAGAACGGACTAATAATTACCAAAGGGAAAGGAACTGAGGAGGATGGGTGGGAAGGGAGGGACAAGGGGGAAAAAGGGGCATTATGATTAGCAGATGTAATGTTGGGGGGGGGGGCGCGGGGAGGGCTGTACAACTTGAGAAGACAAGTAATGATTCTATAGCATCTCACTACGCTGATGGACAGTGGCTGTAATGGGGTTGGTGGGGGGGTCTGATGAAGGGGGTAGTTTAATAATAATATTGCACATGTAATTGTAGATTAATGATACCAAAATAAATGATAAATAAATAAATAAAAGAATTAATGCTTAGTCACAACAGTCATTATAGAATTGGTAGGCCATTGAAGGTTTTAAACGGGGGTGACATGATCAGACTTACATTTTAAAAAGATTATTCAATTGTGCAAATAATGGATTGGATGGGGGCAATGGTGAATGCTGGGATAACAGCTGAGAGTGTTGCAGTCATGTGGACGAGAGATGATGGTGGCTTGGAAGATGGTGGTGGGAATGGAAGGAAATAGAACAGTCTAAGATAGACAACTGGAAGAAGAATCTGGCTGTAATGTAGGAAGATAAGGAAGGGATTGGAGAGGTAAGGAAGGTTCGTTAATGAGGTTTATTCTGAGGTGATACAGGGGAAGCATCTAGCATTTTAACCTTGTGAGTGATCTATTCAGATATGGGTTTATAAATAGACCACTCGGCGGAAGGTGGTGAGAAGACTTTCAGAACAGTGCACAGGTAAGAACCGAAACAAGAGGGGAGGAAAAAGTGGATGTGGGGAAGCACGAGAGACTGCAGAGAGATTTCCGAGTCAGGTACCCGGCCAACTGTCAAGAGAGACAGAAACTAACGGCGGCCCTAGGAGCAGGGTCACGGCGGGTGGGAAAGGGGCACAGCCGGAGCCGCCCACGCCTCCCGGCGCCGGGGGCGGGACCAGAGCACGCACGGCGGCGTGACGCAGGACCGCAGTTGGCCTCGTTCGGAGTTCCGCCGCCGCTTTGAGGCGGCGTAGAATGAGGCCCGCGGCTGCGGCCGCGGCTTCGGCGTCGGCAGGAGCAGCAGCCGCTGAGGCAGCAGCTGAGGTGACCGCGACGGCCGCGCCCCCACCCTTCTGACCTGGATTAGGCACAGCAGCTCCGTGGCCGCCGCCGCCCCTTGGGGGGGCGGGGTGGGGAAGTGTTTCGTCTCCCCCCCCCCCCCAGTCTTCGCTCAGCCGGAGGCGACCGCCGCGACCCCAGCAGAGGCCGCGACCCCAGCAGAGCCCGCGACCCTGCCTGGAGCCCCCTCCGCCGGGGCCTGGCATGAGCAGCGCTTCGACGGCGCTGAGGGGCGGGGGAACCGCCGCCGCCTGAGCTCCGGCCTGCCGCCCGACCCCACCTCGCTGACAGGCTGACCGCCGAGCGTGCAAACGACCCCGCCACGTTCTTCCTCCCCCAAATCACACGCCCCAGCCCCAGAAGATGGGGAACTGCCTCAAATCCCCCACTTCGGATGACATCTCCCTGCTTCACGAGTCTCAGTCTGACCGGGCTAGTTTTGGCGAAGGGACGGAGCCGGAGCAGGAGCCGCCGCCGCCATATCAGGTAGGGGAGGGTGTGTGTGTTGGGGAGGTGGGGGTGCAAGTAGAGCAGCTCCCGCCGAGATTGAGGGGGCTACGTGTGACTGAGCCCCTTATCTGAGGGTGATTGCTCTTCGCTCCCAGAATAGGGCGGAACCTGCACCTCACCTCCAGCACGGTATGGGATGGTACTCTTTGTCCTTGAGTTCGGGGATCTGAGTATGTGATCATACCCCCTTGGCTGGTGGCTGGTGGTTCGCTTTTGGAGTTTGGGAGTGACATTTACCTGCTTTTTTGTCTGAATCGTGAAGTCTGAGCTGTGAACCTTAAAGATGATTTCCTTATCGCGCCGCCAACTGGATTGTGGGTTCTAGTTAGGTGGTTGCCCCCCACCCCATTTATATTTTCATGTGTGATCGTCCTCTCCCTCCCTTCTCTCCCTCTTCTCTGTCTCTGTTAATTGGATCTGGTAGGTGTTCATTTCTTCTACTTGTGAGAAGTTCGTCAAGTGGTGATTTTACACCCAACGACATCGAGGTACTTGTTTATTTATATGTATATATCAATTTGTAACCCCTCCTCTTTTTGTTCCACCCTATGACACGGCTTTTAAACACGCCGATTCAGTAAAACTTGATTATCTTGAACTTTGGAAAGCTTTAAACCTGACTGAAGAAATACCTGGTGTTGCTCGTGGTTCTCCCTGTGTATCAAAGACTTTTCTCCTAAGTAGTCTCATTGCTTTTTGTACAGCAATCAGCAGCTCCAGATGTGTTTACACAATTCATGAAGAGCCAAGACCTCTTGAGAAAACTCAAAATATGTATGTGGGTGCTATAATGTACGAGATACACAAAACCTTTCTTCTACTTTTTTCGATTTTAAATGATGTTTGTTAAAAGCTTTATTTCCAGAAGGGCTTGAATAATTAAATGGCTTAATTTTTTTCCTGAAGGGAGTTTAGTTTTCTAACTAGGCATTCTCCTTTGTTGTTTCATGTGGTGACATCATCTAGTGTTATTCTTTTCTCATTCCTATGTAAACCAGTGTCTCATCACACCAGAAAAACCTGATTACATATATTGGTTTTCTGAATAAAATCCTTCAAGGGCTTCTCATATATACTAATAGTCTTAATTGAAGCCTTCATGACTGTCTGGCATTCTTGTATTCCAGTCCTACCAAATACACCAGCCTGCTCACACCTCTCTGCCTTTGCTCCCGTTGCTCCTTCTGCTTGGAGCCCTTCCCCTAAGGTCGGCCAGGTGAACATCTAACCCTCTTTGAGGACTCAGCTCTTGTGTCACCTCACATCTGAAGTCCCTACTTCCCTACTGCTCTGAATCCATCACTCCCTTGTGTCCCCTGAACCCTTTACACTTCCTTAAACAGTACATATAACTCTTAAGAGTTAATATCCTTGTTTAGTTAGATATTGTCTCATCCTTGAGGCATTTCCTTCCTTCCCCAGTGTAAGCTACATGCAGGTAGGGACCCTGTCTCACCTGTTTGCTGTTGTATCTCCAGATTCTGGCTCATAGTAGATACTCAGTAACTGGGATAAACGAAGACTATAAGCCCTTGAGAACAAGGACGATGCCTCCAGTGCTTTGTGCAATTTCTGGCCAAAACACCTAAATATTGAATGAATTAATGAATTTGAATTCTATGTGTTGTAAGTTTACATATCCATTTCTTCCATACACTTGTCACAGGTGAAGTCTCTTAAAAAGAAAGACCTAAATCTGGATGTCTTTCTGAATCTTTGAAGCAAGTATATTGTTTATATCTCACTTTTCATTTCCCTCATACTGTAGAACAATGTGTTTATTTCAGTTGTTTCATGAGCAAGTTTTTTAGAGGTATAAATTTTATTTCAAATCTCCTCCCATGTTCCCTAGCCCCTTTCCAGGCAAATTGAGTATCTTTGACTTATTGCTTTGTTTCTGTTATCCATATGATACTACAGTGTTAAGGGTAACTTCTTTAGAATTTTTGGGAATTCTGTTTGTCAATGAGAGTTTTGGCATCATGAAGGAACATTTTTTGAAACATGTTATTTGTGACAGTTGGAGTTTTTTGTGGTTGCCCTTTCCTGAAGTCAATGACTTAGATACTGATATGCAAATTTGGTATCAATTGGAAGTAAAATAATTTAAGATAGGAGCAAAAAATAAACTTTTAGAAAAAAAATTTTCCCCCTGAAGGAAATAAGATTTAGGGGAATGGTTAATTTAGATGAGCTAAGAAATACCAATCCAAGGTAGATGATATATATGTTCAGTAAGTGGAAATAATTTATTTTTTTCTTCAAAAATAATTTTTTGTTAGTATATAATTAACAGAGCTACAAGTATATTGGTTTATGTCTGAAAAGAATAGTCTCCAGCTGAATTTTTAAAAAATTCATTAAGGGAATAGCTGACTATAAAGGAAAACATTTGGTATGTTCCTGTAGTGAGTAGTTACAAGATGGACTTTGTGTTTGTTTTGCACAATGTTCATACATGTCAAGAACTCTCTGTAGTAAAATTCTTAAGTTCCAGTTATTTCCTATTAGCAGGATTGGAGAGGTTTGTTTTATTTAGTTATGCTTAAAAGTAAATGCTGCACTATTATGGTGAAAACATATAGGAAGTACATATTCTGTCCTGGGTTCGTTAGTGGCTTCCTAACTGGTCTCTCTGCCTTTACCCTTCCCTCCCTATAGTCTGTTCTGAACCCAGCAGCCAAAGTGATTCTGGTGTAAAAAGATCTTGTCACTTTGCAACTTCTGTGCATTCCCATTTCATTAAAATAAAAGCCAAATTCCTTAGTATCCCATAAACCCTACACAGTCTTTTCCTCTGCCCTCAAACATATCTCTCTTGACAGCTCTCCTACTCGCCTCCCTGCTGGCTTTCCTTTAGCTTCTCTGGCCTACTTGTTCCTAACATGGTCCAGGACCTTTGCCCTGGTTGTTTCCGTGCCTGGAGTACTTTTCCCCCAGGTATCACCATGGCTTACTTACTCCCTCACCTTCTTCAAGTCTTTACTCATATGACACCTTAAACCATCTCTGACATCTCTATTTAAAATTGCAACCCTGTCTCAATACCCTAGAATTCTCCCTTACCCTGTTCTATTTTTCTCCCATAGTATTTATCACTTTCTAACATACTGTCTTTATTTTTTATTATCTGTCTCCTCTCACTAGGTAGTAAGCACCCTGAAGAAAGGGGATTTAAAAAATTGTTTCCCGAACACCTAGAACAGTCTGCACACATTAGGCACTCAATTATTGGTTGAGCGAATGGATTTCTTTGAAATGAATGAAATATAACTTTATTTGGAGGCAAGTGCAGTTGAATGTCTTAAAAGAACTAAGCATATCTATCCTAGTGCCTTTTTTCCTTTGTTATGGATCATTTTTAAGTACTCAGTCCTAAAAATTAAGTCCTAATAATACTAAATACAGGAAGTGGTTTGAAATAATTACTGATAAAATAATTTAGGGTTTTTTCCACCCTGTATTATATAACAAAATGTTTATGAGAAAACACTTGAATCCTTGTTCTTAAAGAAATGCAGGGAAGAAGTTGAAGCTCTTCTTGAATTATAAGATAAAATGAAGTTTGGCATACTCTCAACTCTCTCCTTCATGAATGTTTAAAAAAGAATACAAGGGAAATATACCCATCAGGGGCAGTCTTAGAAGGGTTGCGAGATGGAGGATAAATCATTCAAGCCTGGGAAATGAAGGCCCATAAGAGGAAAGGGCCAGGTAGGAGGTAGCCCAGTGCTGAAAGGTATATGTGAACAGATTGAGTTATTACTGTCACTCTAAGACACTCCTTTGTCATATGCTAATTCAAGAGTGGCACTGTGTTAGAAAGAGCATAATATTCATTGGATAACAACAAAAGCCACTACACTATTTCTGTCTGAATACTATTATATGTATATATATACACACACACAAAGATTGATACCACTCACTCAGTTTTACAGTAGTTATGTAGTTTGAGATTTACTAATCTCTTCCTCTTGTCTTACTGATTAATGTATCTGAGTTTTTAAAATCAAGAAAAGTTATTGTTAATACAGCAGTGAGGGCAAGTGTGGCTCTGGTTTTGGAGTCAGATGGATCTGCTTTCAAATCCTGGTTGTCACATGTAAAATATGAAGAGAGGTTATCATACTATGTTTTGAGGAACTCCTTTTACAAAAAAACAAAACAACATTTTGGATAGTTCAAATTGTGACAGAATAAAGTTTTCTTCAAGATAACTTTTAAAAGAAGGCTTGGTGTCATGGAACTCATTAAAAGTAACTACATCCTTTAAGATCTAGAATATAATAATATGCTTATTTTTAAGCATTAAAAGTTGTAATAATACATTCATACCTTGTTTTTCTGATAACTTTTTGAAGTTAAATTCAGTTAATTGAAGATTTGTTTTTATGTATTAGCATTTTGTTTACCTTTTTGATGGAAATTACCTCAAAATGTATTTCATATCTTGGTCTTAATAAACAAATTAACTTAAAAAAATTCCCTTTGTGTGAAATTTTATCCACCCCTCTCCTTTGAAGTTCTGCCTTTACATTAAGGTACAGATCAACTCCAGCCTCTTAAAACCTTTCCTGACCATTTTCTTTCTTACTTTCAGTTTCTTTAAGTGCAGTACTTTAGTTTGTAACACTTATCTGGAAATCGTAAATTACCTTACTAGTTGGCTCTTGGTGCTTAAACAATTATTATTTTTCCATATTATACTTTCCTAAAAATGAGAATGTCATGTTAAGATTTAAAAATTTTCTCCCATGGTAAACAAGATCACAGATTCAAAAAGACATATGCACCCCTATGTTTATTGCAGCACTATTTACAATAGCCAAGACATGGAAGCAACCTAAGTGTCCATCAGTAGATGAATTGATAAAGAAGATGTGGTACATAGATACAATGGAATATTATTCAGCCATAAGAAGAAAACAAATCCTACCATTTCTTCCATTTGCAACAACATGGATGGAGCTAGAGGGTATTATGCTCAGTGAAATAAGCCAGGTGGAGAAAGACAAGTACCAAATGATTTCACTCATCTGTGGAATATAACAACAAAGCAGAAATTGAAGGAACAAAACAGCAGCAAACTCACAGAACCCAACAATGGACTAGCACTTACCAAAGGGAAAGGGGTTGGGGAGGGTCGGTGGGAAGGGAGGGAGAAGGGGATTAAAGGGTATTATGATTAGTACACATAATATAGGGGGGGCATGGGGAAGGCAGTATAGCACAGAGAAGGCAAGTAGTGACTCTATAGTATCCTACTGTGCTGATGGACAGTGACTGTTACGGGGTATGTGGTGGGGACTTACTTGGTAATGGGGGAATGTAGTAACCACAGTGTTCCTCATGTGAAACCTGAGAATAAGATTGTATGTCAATAATACCTTAATAAAAAAATATATGTATATATATAAATCTGTGGTATGGAATGAATGACACCTTACACATTGTAGACATCCAGTGACTAACTTAGAATTATGCCTTTTCCCTCTTATACTTTTACCACCATGAATGAGGTCCTCATTACCTGTCACCATAACCCAACTGATGTCTCCTTTCTTCCCCATTCATTTCATTCCTTGCTGCTAGATAAACTCTGTCCAGATCAGTTCCCATGCCTCTTAATCCTTAATGATTCTACATAACTCATCACTGAAGATCTCTGTTTTAGCATTCAAAGTCATGATCTGCCTCCTTATAAACTTCTCCGGCGTTTTTGTAGTCTTGTATACAACCTATTTACTCGGAGTAGTTTGTATTTATATATATGCCTTTGGCTTTTCGGCGTCTGCTTTTGCCATTCTCTTAATGGTTCCCTGTATAAATTCTAGCTTTCAAGGTCCAGCTTGATGCCATGGATCCTTTTCTGATCTCCAGCATGAATAATGTCTTAATCTGAACTCCTTTAGCCCTTTGTTTACCATTCTTAGGACACTTTACATTTCCTATTTGATTTTTAATTATTTATAGCAATGTCACATCTCTAAGAATCCCAGTCTGATGATTCATCTTTGCATTGCTGGAACTTTGCTTTTCAGATAGTAGGCACTCAAATACTTGAGTAAATGTGAAAATCAGTTATTGCATTTTTCTGTAAGAGCATGAGGTTTTATATTTATGTTTGTGCTAGTGTTTGGCCTTTGTACTTTAAAGGGTTCTGCTATTTTTCTCTCCCACATTAACTATTTTATCTGACTATATTGAGTGTCTTAATCACTTCTAATTTATAAAGTACATGAACATTGGAGAAGTTAATCTCTTTGCACATTTTTTCATTTGAGTTTGGTTTATGTTCCATGTACTTTATTTAGCTTTATTTATTTATTTTTTTAGTAAATAAGCAAGGATGTAACCATTATTTGTAACCATTGTTGCAGGGGTTTTGTTTATGCCTGATCTCCTACTCTGGATGTCCTTTGATGAAGGCTGATTCTGCCATTAAGAATGTATATACCTTTAAGAGTAGGACAGTCTATGCATCAAGAGTTTAATTCAAGAGCTAATTATAAGATAATCTGAGAAGATAGGGGTAATGAGTTACTCATACATAAGATCTAAAACCTTGAATTTCTTAAAAACATTTTTTAATTAATAGTTCATAGAAGCCTCCATGTTTTGCTGTAAAATTTAGAATATTTAAAATCCCATCCTTTAGGTAGGATAGGATTCTCTTTTTAAACGTCTTAACTTTTATTCAGTTTCTTCTAAATAGAAAAATTGTCACAGAAGGACTGCTGTAGGTTCTCCCTGACTCTTCTTCAATGTGTGCCACTTTTCTCCTTGTCTTCTGTGTTTACTGTGTCTCAGCCAAGATGAATTCTGGAAATGAGGAACAGAGTGAAAAGAGGATGATTGTAAATACAATTGAAATTAGCTGTTAATATTCCTTTGTCATCTTGCCTCAGCCATTTCTGAATCTAATCATCTACTGTGTATTACCTTCCTTCAAGCAAAGAGTTAGGGATGATGTATTTCTGTCCTGTATTCAGATAGGTTATTTAAAAAAACAGGCTGTAACCAATTTCAAGAAGTTGATTTTCCTTACCACTAACTCTTTATATTGAATTTCACATATATTTATGATACTGTTAACATGCTCAGAATTAAGGATTTTTGCAATTGTGATATAAATGAAATTTATAGTGAGGTGGTAAGGATACTAAAGACTCAGGAAGTGGAAAGATACGAGGAAAAGCTGGTTTTATAGACAGCCAAAGTGTGTGTTTTTAATGGCAGAAGAGATTGCTACATGCAATTGAAAAGTAAAGTGATAAGGGAGAACTAAATATATTTTGTGCTCTCAGGGAATCTGCCTGACCTTTTGATTTTGATAACTCAGTTTGGCTTTATGATATGTTGCTTTTGAAATCTTAGAATTCCTTGTTTTAACTGATTAAATATGCTTTAAGTTCAAGTTGATATGAATGCACATATACCTATCTTTTAATTAAATAGCCAACCTGGAGTGTGCTCCCAGGGGCCAGTTGAGTAATTATCTTGTTGCTTAATCCAGAGAGCATACAGTAAGGTAACTAAGGGATATGAAAGCATGGGAATGAAGAAAGCAGTCCTCCAGATATATTTGTTCCTAAGTTTATTAAAATTTTCTGAATTCTTGTGAAGCTGAGTGGCTTTAAAAAGAGTAAGACTTTTATAACTGATGCAACAAAATTACATGTAATTTTGTATAGTAATTTCTTATGTTCATGCAGTTTACCATAAACAGATAAAAACCAGGACTAGTTTCTTCTCTCCATCAGCAGCTACGTGTTAGGCACCAAGGGGAAAGGAGATATGGGTCCTTTACCAGAAATTGTCACTTTAGTTAAGGAGACAAGAATTTTGTGTATACTTGAAGCATGTATTAGTTCAGTGTGAAACAGTATATAATCAAACATTAAATTGTTTGATGTAGACTTTTGAGGTAGGGGGATCAATTTGTGATAGGGAAGAGTGAATCAGATTTACTTATTAGCTTCTGAAGACTTCAAATGAAGACTTACATGAACATCAGCATAAAAAATGAATAAAACCAAAAGAACTGCTCTGATTAAACTGCGAGTGGGGGAGCTTGGAGCTGAAAGGATAACCAGAAGGTGGTGAGCTGAATTTAGGGAGTTGTATAATCTTATACAGTTAAAGTGTAATAATATGTGTGTGTGTGTGTAAATAAACCTTTTGTTTATATATATTAAAGAGTATATCTTTGGTAGTATAACTAACAGTATCTTAACTTTTATATATAAGTCCAGTGAACTTTTACATATTATCACAATTCTCTGAAAGCTCAGATGATGGTTAGCATTTTTTAGCAATAGTGTATTTTAGCTAAGGCATATAATGTTATTGTGTACTTAGTAGACTACTGTATAGTGTAAACATAATTATGGACTTTGGATGCTAATGATGCTTCAGCGTAGGTTGATTTTTTTTAAGTTTAATAATGAGGCCTTATCAATCCCAGCTGGCTTATTTGCAGAAATTGACAGCCTATCCTAAAGTTCATGTGAAATTAAAAGGGACTAAGAATAGCCAAAAGTTGTTGAATAATAAGTGTTGAATAATAAGAATAAATTTGAAAGAGTCACTCTTCTTATTTCAAAGTTATTACAAAGGTAGTGTAGCACTAGCATTAAGAATAGACATAGAGATCAATGGAACATAACCAAAGAGCCCAGAAATAAACCCTTACACATATGGACAATTGATTTTTGGGGAGGAATGCCAAGATAATGGGGAAAGAATACTCTTCAACAGGTGCTGTAACAACAGGATAGTCATATGCAAAAGAATAAATTTCTGTACACTATACACAAAAAAAAACTCAAAATGGATCATGTACCTAAGTGTGAGACCTAGAAATGTAATCCTTAGAAGAAAACATAGGAGTAAATCTTCGTGATCTTGGGTTAGGCAAAATTTTTTAGATAAAACACCAAAAGCTCAGATAACAAGAAAATAAATTGGATTCATCAGGATTAATAACTTTTGTGCTTCAAATAACTCCATTGAGAAAGTAAAAAGACAACCCACAAAATAGAAAACTTTGGCAAATCATGTATCTGACAAGGGACTAGAATAAAGAATTTTTACAATTTTTCTTACAACTCAATAATGAAAAATACAACCCAATTAAAAATGGGCGAAGGATCTGAATAGATATTTCTCCAAATGTCTATTCAAATGACCAGAAAGCACATGAAAAGATGGTCAATGTTATTATCCTTTAGGGAAATAGAGTCAAAACTACAGTGAGATACTACTTTATAGCCTCTAGAATGACTTAATAATAAATAAGTTTTATAGTGACAGTGTGCAGAAACTGGAACCCTTGTGCACTGCTAGTGGGTATATAAAACGGTACAAGTGCTTTGGAAAATAATTTGGCAGTTCACCAAAAGTTTAAACATAGAATTCTATGACAGCAACTCCTCTAGTATACATATAACCAAGAGAACAACTGAACTGACATTGACACATCATAATCACCTAAAGTCCATAGTTTACATTAGGAGTCACTCTTGGTGTTGTACACTATGAATTTGGACAAATGTATAATGACATGGATCCATCATTATAGAATCACACAGATTAGCTTCCTTGCCCTAAAAATCCTGTCACCATAATTTGGCCTTTTCCACAATGTTATATAGTTAGAGTTACACAGCATGGAGCCTTTTTCAGATTGGCTTCTTTCACACAGTGACATGCATTTAAGGTTCCTTTAGTGATATTACGCATTTGAGGTTCCTCCATGGCTTTTCAATGGCTTTTCATAGCTCATTTCTTTTCAACACTGAATAGTATTGCATTATCTTGATGTACCAGTTTATTCACCTACTAAGGGAAATTTTGGTTGTTCCAAGCTTTGACAGTTACGAATACAGCTGCTACAAATCATGTGCAGGTTTTTGAGTGGACATAGTTTTCAACTCCCTTGGGTAATTACCAAGGAGCACAGTTGCTGGATCATACATGATAAGAATATGTTTGGTTTTGTAAGAAACCACTAAACTGTCTTCCATAGTGGCAGGGCCACTTTGCGTTCCCACCAGCAGTGAATGAGAATTCCTGTTGCTCCACAATCCTCTCACCAGCATTTCTGTTGTCAGTGTTTCAGATTTTCACCATTCTAATAGGTGTATAGAAGCATAGTTGTTTTAATTTGCAATCCTCAGTGCTTGTCGGTGTGTGCCCTATACCCCTTTTGGTGGGACAGGATGGCAAGAGAGAGATGGGGTTTGATATTTCTCTTCCCACATGTTGAAAGCTAGAGGAAGCTGGTTTACTTCACTTTCTCAGATACGTTAGGTTCTGAGAAAACCCCAGCAGGTTGGTTCTGGCAAAACAGTTTTTCCTGAGGGTAGGCCTTGCTAAGGAGAATAGAATGCTCTGGTATATATTAGAGTCATTCCTTTTCCTCTCCCCCGCTTTTGGAAGCATGAGGGAATTTTTCTCTGATACTTACTTTACAGACCTGGTAGAGCTCTTTGGAGAGAAAACTACAGAAGGGGGGCCTCGCCTGGAGTTTTTAATTCAGACTTGTCCTCACTGAGCCAACCCCCAGTACCCCGTCAGAGTTCAGGTTTTCCTTCCCCAGCACTGGCTGGGTTTCTGCTCCAGTAAATTATGATTTTTCTGTATCCATCTGTCTGTCAGCAATTTTGGGGTGACCCCACTTCTCTGACAGATCTAAGAAGAGTTGTTGATTTTTCTTTTTTCTTTTTTTTTTCCAGATATTTTTTTGTTAGGGTGGAGTGGCAACTTCTATAAGCTTACACGCCAGACCAGAAACTACCAAGTTCTCAATTTTCATAATTCTGTGAAAATGAATATTGTTCCCATCTTAAAAATGATGAAACCGGCTTAGCAGTAGAGCTGGGCAGCTGTGAAAATTGAGTTTTAGACAGTGAAGGTAATTGTGCAGTGTGGCAGAGGAATAGTAGAAGAATGACCATAGATACCATACACTAGATTTAGCTCAAAGGCAATCATGGGAAACTAGGAGTCCATTTCCAGTAGAGTGAATCTGTCAGAAGAATGAGATACTGGAACAAAATGGTTTATACAGTGATAATTGAGGTAATGAGATTCCTTTATGATGAAGTGGGTCTTCTAAATCTTACAAAGATGAGTTTCATATGGCACAACAGTGTTCTACTAAATTGACAAAAATACCCTTGTATATAACATCTATTTTATCACTTGCGGGTAAGCAGTGCTGCCACTCAGGAAATGCTGAAGCTATCAAAGTGTGTTTTTGGTGTTCCCAGGTCTGTCTTTTCTATTGTCAGTTGGTAATTGAGGATAAAAGGGAGGGTTGTGAAATTTTCATCTGATTTTATTGATTCAAAATTATTAGAAAGATTAGTTTACTATACACTAGAGGTAGTAGAATGGTGCCTTCAAAGTTTTGAATTATGTAGGACTATTTGTGTTATTGGTAAAGCCTATTCTGCTTTAAATTATTGTACCTGCTTTTTATCATTTTTTTCCTCACTGTATTTTCCCACCGTCAGATGGTTCCTCATCTGCTTTTAATGCATCTACCCTTGCAGTACCTCATCTAATCTGCATATAGGAAAACCAGATAATCAAGCCCCTCATAATATTTCTTGGAGCTGCCAATGAAGAGATCCCAAAGGTAGTACTGTTTTGGGATTTGGTTACATGGGCATCTTTTTTTATTTTTTAAAGCTTTAAACGATTTATTTATAAGATTTTCTTGGTACAAATTTGCTTAAGTAAAGTCAGTTTTATTAATAGGAAGTCCACATGCATATGAGAGTAGGTAAACAAAGGGAAGGAACCTTCTTAAATATTGAGGTATGCTTATCAGTGTTTCATTTTTCACATATGTGTCCCTTTCTCTCCCTTCCTCACTGTGTTTAATTGTCTGGAATTTTTCCCTCTAGATTTTGTTTTCAAAATACTTTTTATTTATCCCTTAAAATAGGCTTTAATTAGCTAGGACTCCTTATAAGATCTAAATTCTTAAGCTAAATGTAATCTTTAGATTGATAAATACTTACCCTTAGGTCCACAGACCCATTTAGGACCAGGGATGGAACTGTATTTTCATATAATTGATTTCCTTGGTAATCCTATGTATTCATCCAAAAACACTGTGAAAAGGAGTCTATAACTTTCATTAGATTGCCAAAGGCTTCTTGCCACAAAGGTTAATCCCTGAGAGGCAGTCACTGAGTTACAGGTAAAGAGCTCATATCACTCCTTCCAGAAACCACAAAGCCTTTGGGGCTTGAGCCACAGAGTTCTGATAAGTGTGTGGTATAGGAATTCAGTTAAATTTTGCTGTTTCAACATAATTAGGTAAATTGTCAGACCTCATTTAAGATTAGGTAGCATGAAATGAGGCCATTGACAATGGCTGAATTTCTGGAATCTATTTGAAAAGTTAACTTGAAGTAGAATTTCTTACAGATGAAAAAGTTTTGAATCATAAGGAATACATGATAATCTCAAAAAAAATGGCTGAGACTATGGAATTTCATTTTTGGCAACTTAAAATAAGAAAAACCATTTTATACCATGCTTCAGCTTATAAAAATGAAAACAAGTTTCATAAAACAGTATTGACCCATACTATATATTCTGTATATTGTATTTCATTTTCTAAAATTCCTAGCTGTGACCTCTAGAATTGATTTCACAACCCACAGTAGGATATGACCTGCAGTTTAGAAAAAATTCCAAGATGTAGAGCCAGAAAGATAAGATTATGAAATACATTTAAAATACTTTGTATGTCTAGCATCTCAAACAAGATCCCTTAGGAGTCCAAACTTGTCTCTCTGTGAAAGAGCATTTTAGAGAAGTGGGTACTTTGGTCAGTGGGAATAGTCATGAAGATGCTTGTGCCAGGTCCTTATTTTGTTATCCTAAAGGAGTGGGAAGCTAGCAAATAAAGGATGGGGGGGGTGGATGATGGAAATCAATTTCCATTTTAAAAAGAGATCCCTGAGAACAAACTGAAAGGGGATAGTGGATATGGGAATACTAGTTGCATTAGCAGATATTGATAACTAGGGTATTGGCAACAGAGACAAAGAGTTATAGATGAACTCTGTTGATATTTAAGAGATGAAAACAGCAGAATTTAGTAATGGACTATATGGAAAAAATGTATCCGAGAGATTGTGGTATAGAAACAGTCAAGAACAGAATGTTTTGGGAGGAGATTGGCCATGCAGGGATACAGGAATAGGGCAATAATGAGATATGGAATTGAAGATGGATTCGTTTGTTTTAATGAGACTTGATCATGTTTATAAGCAAGTGAAAAGAAGAGGTTGACTAGGGAGAACAGCAAAAATCTATAGTGAAAGGTTTTGAGAAATTAGAAATGATGGAATCAAGAGATAGTGAGGTTAGCCTACATAAAAGAAAACAAAGTCTTTAAAATATTTTTAATAATAAATACTAAGTAATACATTCATGTGGTCATTCTGTAAGACTCCAGCCACTTTGGTACTCTAGCCACTCAGTTCCATATCCCAGAAGCAGCCAATGTTAGTGTTTTTGTGAATCAAGAGATTTTATACACAGCAAGCAAATAAAAATAGTCCTTCCATACTCCATTATACAAAAAGTAGCCCACCACACACAAAATTCTGCACCTTGCTTCCCCCGCAACCTTGTTAAATCTTGAAGCTATTCCCTATCAGTACATAAAAAGCTTCATTTTTTAAGCTGCATAGTATTTATTTCAAGTGCCATTTTCTGTCTAACCTATTTCCTATTTGATGGTGACAAGAGCCAGGAAAATTCCTGAAACTACATGTTTTATCATTCAAAAATCACTTTCAGAAGTTACCTTTTAATAGAAGAATTAGGACTACTTTGGTAGCCTCAAATTGGGACCCTCCATTCTATCTAAATGAATCTAGCCCATCTAGAGGGCAGAAAGCCCTCTTTAGGGCGAAGACTGTGTTTTAGGTTCAGAAACTGTAGACATTACTGCCTAATTTCCAAAGAATTTCAATTTTCTACTGTTGTTTTCAGTTATGGAGCATGTAATTTTAATCAAAATAGAAAAATTGATTAAGCCTAAGTTTCAGATTTGTTTGCAAAGTGACTTAAGTCACCTTCAAATGGTTAATAATTTTTTCAGCAATTTTAGTGGGTCTGTGATGTCACTCTCACTGTTATGTACCATGGGCCAAGTATAGGATATAAACATGAAGCAGCACGAAGTCATAGGGGTAACAAGTGCTAGAGAAGGGTTGAAGTGGGAGGGCTAACTTTGGATTAAGAATTTTTTAAGGAGCTTCTTGGGGGTCTGGGTGTTCAAGTATCAAATCAAGATCACCTTCCCATCCCCACATTTATTCCCCTGTTTGGATTTTTTTCCTAATACTTCAGATGGTTTTTCTACTTTTATGGCAACCATCTAAGTTCACATAAGTGTTTAACCCTTTCTTTGTTTGTTAACTGTTGAGAAGCTGAACCTCTTTTTCCTAGAAGGATGCACAGAATTTTGCATTAAATTTCAAGGAATTAATATACTCCCTTAAATCCTGGACCTCAGATTAACAACCTTTGATCAAACTTCTGTTCCTGCTTTATTTCATGGCCTTCTTCAGTGTATCTATCTTGTTTGCTACTGTCAGCCTGTTAAAATGTAGTCTTTATGTTATATGTCTTCACTGATTTCCTCAGTGCCTGTTGTTTCATATAAAGGCCAAATATTTAAGAACATTTAATGTCCGATATTCTTGGAAATTTGGCTGAATGGATGTGACAAGGTCCTGCAGTTATTTTGTGACACTATACTGAACCGCATTTCCCTGACTTAGGATATACAGCATGTTCTATCACTGGATTTCATTGCATAATTCTAAACTAAGAGTCGTTTTTGTACTTGAAAAAGATATTTTGAAATTTGTGAACAATTTTTTTTTGGAAGTTTTATTCTTTCAAGTGTAAAAAAACAAAATTACTTTCCACTGATTTGTGTATTTTCTCAGGTTTCATTGTTGAAACCAAGTATTATTTAGCTAATAGTCATGTCCTCCATGCAAGGAACACTCAAAAGAATACTAGACTAAAAAATTATATGTGTATGTATTAGACTGATTCACTGTACCTTAAAAATGGAGTTAATACATACTACAGTGTGGATGAACCTTGAATACATTATGCTGAGTGAAGAAGACAGATACAATAGGTCACATTATTGTATGCCTCTTATTTGTAATGAATACACAGAATAGGTAAGCCCATAGAAACAGGTAGTGGCCAGAAGCTGGGGAAAAGGGGGTATGGGTGGTAACCAACTAATTGGTACAGAGGTTTCTTTTGGAGTGATGGAAGTGTTTTGGAAGTAGAGGTAATTCACAACATTATGAATGTACTAAAGACCACTGAATTATTCTCTTTAAACTGGTTAATTTTACATTATGAGAATTTCACCTCAATTTGAAAGAAGTGTAGTTAGACTCAGCTGTAAAAGTCATATTATCAGAATTAAGTATGCATGATGACTTGTCTCTATTTTGCTATCATTTTCTGTTGTTTATAAATTGAATTTCCTAACAGTATTTTTAAAAATTAGCTATTAGTGACACCCAACTTTATAAAGTTGTCTTTCCATCTTTATAATAAATTGCAAATTAAGTACAATTACAGAGAAATAATTATAACTCATATTTGTAATATTTGAATTGCAACTATAGTTAACATTCCAATGTATATTTCTTTCTAAAAGCAAATATTTTAAACATGTTGTAATAATACTCTAATGTTTTTGCATCCTTTTAATTTTAATGTCATTTTATAAGTATTTTCTCATATTGCCAGTCTTTAAAGCTCTAATTCTTTAAAGCCATTAAATATCCTATTAAGTCTATATTATTCTGCACATGTAGTTCATGTTCATTTCTTGATATTCCATGGTAAATTTCTTGATTCTTGAATAGGGGTAGAGGTAGAGGAGATAATGAGCTGTGTTTCTTATCTAGAAATTGTGCCAGGGAGCATTTTATGAAAAGGTAGTGCACTTACAGTTTCAGTTTGAAAATAACTTGTAAATAGCTAGCTGATTGGTAAGTAGCCTTGGTAGAACTTTACATTTGGGTTCCAAGATTAATAACTCTAGTAATCTTCACTTTGTTTTACTTGAATTTTACTGTTTAGGTCAAATGAGGAGGTTCTTTTTTTTTAAGTGCATTACCAAAAGGACTTAAACAGTCTATATTCCATGTTCTGCTATTTGCTATTTCTCTTATTAGTTAAAAGTTTGCTGATGACATGACCCTGGAATTGAACTTGAGGAAGAGTCCAAAAACCTAAACCTGATTTTCTACTTCCAGACATATAGGTGCTGACACTTGGCACCTACAAGGCTTGTAGACAAATACTAGCATCTTACTGTTTATTTAATATAGTCTCAACTTTGAGATCCAGGGCTTTTTTGTCTATATCTTAAAGAGGATCATCCATAGACAACTATAATTTTTCTTGTTTCCTGTGTTAAGGGTATGTTATGTGAAATAACACAATTAGAAGGCAGTTATTAGGGATATGATAATTGAATAAATGATGCATTAGAAAATAGGAACCACCTGTGTAGAAGCTTTAGCAGGTGATCCGACTAGAGGATATAGAAAGCCTACTTGATCAGACTAATTTTAAGCATCCTCAAGAGACCCTGGTTGCCTCGGATCAGCTGTGTTATAAGATCCTTAACTCCTTTCTCCTCCACTCCAAAATATTCCACTAGGCTTCTTGAGGAAAATCTCACATTAAAATGTAGGCATTTCAAAACAGTTTCAATAAATGGTACTGGGACACCTGCATATTCACATACAAAGAATAAAGTTATAGACCCTTTCTCACATATACAAAAATTAACTCAGTTCATATACTTAAATTTAAGAGCTGAAACTATGAAAATCTTAAATATAAGAACAGGTCTTCATGACCTTCATAGCCCTAGTTATGATACCAAAAGCACAAGTAACTTAAAAAGGTGGACATCACCAGAATTAAAAACCTGTGCTTCAAAGGACACAATCAAGAAGGTGAAAAGACAACTCAAAGAATGCAGGAAAATATTTGCAAGCCATTTATTTGATAAGGGACTGGAGTCCAGGATGTATAAAGAACTCTTAGAATGCAGTAAAGACAACCCAATTTTTAAAAGGATAAAGGATCTGAAAAGACATTTCTACAAGGAAGATATACAAATGGCCAATCAAACATGTGAAAAAGATGCTTAATTTGCTATCAGGGAAATATGTATCACAGCCACTAGCATGGTTATAATAAAGACAGAAAATAAGATTTGACAGTGATGTGGAGAAATTGGAAGGAACCTTCATACACTGCTGGGGGAGAAGTAAAATGGTAAAGGTGTTTTGGAGAACAGTTTGGCAGTTCCTCAAAAGACTGGACATAGAGTTATCATATGACCCAGCAATTCTGTTCCTAGATGTATAACCAAGAGAAATGAAAACTTAATGTCCACACAGAAACTTGTACATGAATGCTCCTAGCAGTGTTTTGGTAATAACCAAAAAGTTGGAACCAACCTAAACGCTCGACTGCTGAATAGCTAAATAAAATGTGGTGTATACAATGCAGTATTATTCAACAATAAATGGAATGAGGTACTTATACGTGTTACAACATGGGTGATCTTTGAGAACACGCCTAATTTTAGGCCTCCAAAAACATTAGTATAATTCTATGTATATGAAATGTCCAGAATAGGCAAATCTATCAAGACAGAAAGCAGCTGAGTGGTTTCCTAGGGCTGGAAATTTGGGGGGGAAGTGGAGAATGACTGTTAAAAGTATGGGTTTTTTTTTTGAGGGTGATGAAAATGTTCTGAAATTGTAATGATGGTTGCATAACAGTGGTAATTACTAAAAGCCATTGAATAGTGTACTTTAAATGGGTTAATATATTGTGTGAATTTTATCTCAATAAAGGTATTATTCTAAATGTATAGGCCTTCTATCTTACAGTGATCATATTTCCTCAGTGCTGGGATGCATTTTTTCAAACTTTCCAATGCTTTTTGAAATCAATGTATATTTCAGTTGATGTGTACATTTAACAGGCTGGTTTTGTTTAGCCTCAAAAACTGTTAGAATCCAAGAAATCTACTTCTTAATGAACTGTTTTGCAAAATTATTACAGCCTAAGTTCAGCAGTCTTTAGAGAAAATTAATTTTTATTAGCCTGGGTTCTTTAAAAAAAATAGCCTCAAAAAAGAGTAGGGGAAGAGGGTACCTGTTAAGAGAACTTAGTATAGTAAATACAATACCAGACTTCCTGAGCTCCAGAGCCAAGCCTTGGCTGCTACAGACATATTCTTTTTTGCAATTAGTACCTTTGTTTTAAAGCTCTCATCTTTTAACTCCTTAAAGACTATAAATATTCCAGCTCTGGTTTTGCAAAGAATCCTTTAGTGTATTACTCTTGGTTTTCAAATAGGGATCTTATATTTGCTTCTTTCATTTAATAATGAAAGACAAAATTATTGAAATCTATGTTCTTATTCTTTGAGCTGGTAAAATTCAAAGGTAAGATGCTTAAATAAGAAAAATTCCAGTATTTTTTGGCTATAGCAAGGAAGTGGTTCCAACAGTAATTCACGCACTGAGTCAGAGGTGTCTCTTAGCATATAACTTCCCTGGAGAACTGCCCCACTGGTAAGCAATTCTTTGTCAGTAAATGGGTGCCATTTCCCTTCTGGAAGCTAGTTTGGTGAGAAGGAAAAGGTACTCTGATTCAGGTCTAATTTAGGAAAGAATGATGATGGTGCTTAGGAGACTCTTGTGTTAGACAAAATTAACTCAGAGAAAAGGTGCTTTATTTTAGTGGTACACATGGATTAGAATCAGAAAGCTTCAAGGAGCCACGGCAGTCACTCTCCCATTTCTCTTACCCAGGGCCTACAGGGGTTTTTCATTTGTGGGCTCTGTCTTTAATACCATTAGTTTCCTCATAACTTCAGTTTACACATGCTTCTTTTTTGCTGCTCATGACTTTTCAGGTCAGTTGATTCAGTTTTCCAATTCTAAAAGAAGAGTTTGATTGGTTCAACCTCTCCACCAGCAAGTCATCAAATATTGGCTACCCTGTGGGTCCACTAGAATGTATGCCTGCCTGTCCCAGAAGTTGTCAGGTCATGGGTAATTTAGGGATAGTAGGAGCTGTGAGTGAGGTAGTTCTCTTCTCTTTACTTGTTTACTCTCTTTCTATCTGCCTGCTGTGGAGGAATTAGGCTTTATAAGCACAGAAACCTTGTCCATCTTGGTCACCATTTTATCTCCTTTGCCTAAAACAGCATCCGAAATGTAGTTGGGTATTCAAGAAATACTGTAATTTGTGCCTCGGCTCAAAATGGGGCCTTGATTTCAGTTGTCTTGGGCATCAGATAGATGAGTAAGTCTCTAATGACTTCTTTCTTTTTTTCTTTTTTCTTTTTTAGGAGAGCAAGGTACAGGCTTTTATTTAGAAATAAAGAGAGAGGAAAGAGCTCCTGGCTCACGCCAGGAGGGGACAAGAGAGCCCCTCTAATGACTTTCTAATGGACAGTTCCTCTGGCAGTAATACCTACCAACCCTTCCCCAATTAGGATACTGTGTATAAATAACCTGTGTCATAAGTGCTTGGTGAATATTTATGTAAGGAAGGAAAGAAGTCAACTTGTTCATTTCTTTAAGAAACAAAGGCCAGACCACCTCCATAGAAGCAGTACTGTTTTTCTATGCAGATCACTCTTATTTGTCTACTTAACTCATTAAATATAACATCATCTATTAGTGTCATAGATGGGATGCTAACTCTTCCCCCCCCCCATGTATAATTGTTATCCTTTATGATCAGGAAACTGCATTAGTGCTAATCTTTGGGTTGTTTTGGTTGGTTGTTTTGGGGTTTTTTGATTAAGCGTCATTGAATAAATATCAGAGTTAGAATGTGCATTCCAAATCCTCCATTTTATGGCCTTAAATTTCAGTCTGGCAAAATTCAGAAAAAACATTGCCAGTCGGAGACTGCAGCTAGGGAGGGGGTGGTGCCAGCAGCAGCTTGTTCGGCAGTAAGGAAAAAATTCTTAAGACGAGCTGATTCTTATTTCCTACTGGAGGAAAGGATACAGCTTTTGGTGACAAGCTGCATTCTTTAGCAGTGACTTTATTTTTCCTTCACCACAAACCAGACTTGTACTATTTTCAGCCTCAGTACATTATTTAGGCACTTTCCTGCTGCATTGTTTTACTTTCTGAAATTGTATCATATTCCTTAATTGGGTCCAGCTTTTTTATACAGTGACTTTCAGATAGACATGTTTACACTTTGATTTGTTTCTCTCTTGGCTTGTAAACTCCCTAATACTGGAGCCTGTTATATTTTTCACAACATTCATCATTTTGTAGATGCTTCATTATATATTAACAAACAACTGGAATGCTTCAGCGATTTTTCTCATCAGAAGGTCAGACTTTGCTTTTTTGTGTGACTGACCCTGTTTTTTCCTTTTGCTCTGCCTCAGCATATTTTGTAATCCTTTGTTCCTTTTTTCTTCTATCCCCTTCAGTGATGCTGCATTTCTTTTCCTAATGCACATTTTAATTTTAAATTATTCCTTTTCTTTAAGGCAGATGCTTTTCCTTGGATTCTCTTGTTTTTTGTTTTATTTGCATGAAGACCTATGTGGAGAATTAAAACATTAAGAAAAATAATGTTTAAATTTATTTAAAATATATTTGCTTCTCTTACTGTGAATTCCCTTTCTCAGAATTTAAACTCACAGGGCAAGTACATGTATCTCCTATCAACACTGAGGAAATGGTAGTTAAAATTATAAGACTTTCAAGTAGATGATGGGGTTAAAGAAAGGGGGAAGTCAGAGGAATCAGGAAGGATGAGATGAATACTTTGGATGACATCTAGTCATTATAGGAAGGCCCAGATACTGAGTTTCTCTCTTGGTGTAGGTACTTTACTTACATTTTCTTAGTTTTTCCTTATAATGCTCTTTCAAGATAGATATTATATTCATTTTTCTGATGAGAAACCTTAGGCTTAGGGTTAAGTAACTTGGATGATAAGTGCCCAAGCTGAAATTCCATGAAATGTCTGTTCTCTTTCCATTACTTCTCTATCATTAATCTAGGTAGTGGGCATAGAAATTCTGAGTTTGAGAAGGATTATGGAAATAGAGATAATTAGTTTGGTTTGGGACATATCGATTGAAGTTTCTGTGGGTTAGGTAGGTAGATTGGGAAGTTTGGAAAAGGCAACAAACCAGGTATTGTCACTTGGAGAAGAAATGTTGGTTGTATTTTGAGTTTTCCTTTTGGTTTTACTGGCTTAATCCAAATCATTTAGTAATTTTTTTCATAGCATGTTTACAATTTCCTGGTAATGAATATAAGGCATGGATTACAGGAACATGAAAGCTTTAAGTCAGTACTCATCAATGTTTATTTAGTCCCTACTATATCCCAGATACTGTGATGAGTTAACCATATACATTGGTAGGCAACACAGACACAGCCCCTGTCCTTACCAAGCTTATGGTCTAGTGATGAGGAAGTACACTAACCAAATAATCACTCAAGTAAGCACACACCTTTTTAACGCAAGCACAAAATAACTCACTAATTATATTCATAGATGTAGCAGTGAGGGCAACAAATTGGATGACCCATTTGAAGGTGCCAGCATTTATATTAATTAGCAGTTTAGTGGTTTAGATTTTCATAAACTGATTCATAGCATGCCTTTTTGTACATTGGAAATGATTAATTTGTAAACATTTTCTACAGGTCTTCAAAATTAGGGTTCACATGGTGGGGGAGCGGTGGAGGTAGGTACCATTATTATCATTCATTCTTAAAGAATATACTTAGCAAAACAAACAACTCTATAATCCCAGTGTTATGGCATATACACTAACTTTAAGTATTTAACAATTGGCCTGGGGTTCCCAGAAATGTGAAGAAACACTGAAGTGAAAAGAACCAGTGGAATAAGTTAATGAATGACTACTTTTAGATATTAGTAGGTAACATTTTTATTGGACCATTTATTCATCTCTCTGTTCAGTGAGGAGCAAAAACAGAATTCTTATCATGGATCTTAAAACAGTGTAAAATTACAACTATGACAAATGTTGTGAGGAAGGTTACTCATAGTTTATACTAGAGGAGAATGGTTAGTTAGGGAAGGTTTCTGAGAATGTAGAAGTTGAACTGAACTCTGAAGAAAGAAAAGGAGTTATTTAAGCAGAGTTGTGATAGAGGAGAGTATTTGATGGAGAAAGTACATGCAGCAGGTGTACTCTCTTTGTATAGTAGAGATCATGGTTCTTTAAAGGATCTGAAAGAAAGCCAGGGGGCTAGAAAGCAGTGAGTGAGTTGTTGGTAGGTAGACAGGTTCACCAGAGTATGCAGGGCTTTGGCGGCCTTGCTAAGGATTTTTGCTTCCATCCTAAGAGCAACGAGAAGCTGTTGGACAGGTTTTAAGGTATGTATGAGAAAGACATAGGGTTGAATTTGTTTTGAAAGGATTGCTCTAACTTCTAGGTAGAGAACAAATTGGGATTTTGCTAGCTAGTATTGTACACCAGGGAAGAAATGAGACCATAGATTGGAGTATTGGCAATAGACATGGAAAGAAATGACAAGTCTGTCAGTATTTCAGTAGAAAACAAATTCACTAGAACTTGATAGTATATTGAGTATAGGAGGGTAAGGGAGAAGGCGATGCCAAGGATGTCTGTCTCACAGAACTAGAAAGACAGTTGTATCATTCATTGAAATAGGGAAGCCTAAAAGAGGACCAGCTTTGGGAGATGGGGAGAGTTCATTTTGGACATGTTGAATTTGAAGCACTTTTGGAGACATGAAATTGGAACTGTCAAGTAGAGCCTGGAGTTTAAAGGAGAGATCTAGACTAGAATATGAATTTGTGAATCACTTATATCTAGGTGGCAATTTTAGCTGTCAACATGGGCATAGTTAATAGGTGAAAAGTATAGGGCAGGAAAAGAGGCCAGAACAAAACAGTCCCATTTGTCACTCCAAATAAAGTCAATTTCACAGGTACTAGGATTTGGGACTTCGATGTATGAATTTTGGGAGACACAGTTCAGCCCATGACAACATACCTAAAAATTTTTTCCTTCCATGCTAAATAATAAATTCACAATATTACTTCCTTCGGGGGTCATTTTAAATATACTTTGAGAAAAGTAAAATACAAGTATTCTCTGAAACACCACTGTTAACACACCTTTCCATAAAGGAGTATTTCTAATGAACGATGCCAAATAAACTATTTGAAAACAAAGGAGTTGATGTGTGCACTATCTATTACTCTGAACATTATATAGATGTTCACAGATTCCATAGCACTCACAGGACTTAGATATAATTGTAATCATAGCTATCGTTTATTGAAGCAAAACAGTATGATCAAAGGACAAAAACCACATGATCATCTCCATAGATGCTGAAAAAGCATTCGACAAAATTCAACATCCATTCATGATAAAAACTCTCAACAAAATGGATATAGAGGGCAAGTATCTCAACATTAAAAAGGCCATATATGACAAACCCACAGCCAACATTATACTTAATAGCGAGAAGCTGAAAGCTTTTCCTTTAACGTCAGGAACAAGACAAGGATGCACCCACTCTTCCCACTTTTATTCAACATAGTTCTGGAGGTCCTAGCCATGGCAATCAGATAACACAAAGAAATAAAAGGCATCCATATTGGCAAGGAAGAAGTTAAACTGTCCCTGTTTGCGGATGACATGATATGGTACATAAAAAACCCTAAAGAATCCATTCCAAAACTACTAGATCTAATATCTGAATTCAGCAAAGTTGTGGGATACAAAATTAATACACAGAAATCTGTTGCATTCCTATAGACTAACAATGAACTAGCAGAAAGAGAAATCAGGAAAACAATTCCATTCACAATTGCATCAAAAAGAATAAAATACCTAGGAATAAACCTAACCAAGGAAGTGAAAGATCTATACCCTGAAAACTACAAGACACTCTTGAGAGAAATTAAAGAAGATACCAATAAATGGAAACACATCCCGTGCTCATGCCTAGGAAGAATTAATATTGTCAAAATGGCCATCCTGCCTAAAGCAATCTACAGATTCAGTGCAATCCCTATCAAAATATCAACAGCATTCTTCAATGAACTAGAGCAAATAGTTCTAAAATTCATATGGAACCACAGAAGACCCTGAATAGCCAAAGCAATCCTGAGAAGGAGGAATAAAGCTGGGGGGAGATTATGCTCCCCAACTTCAAGCTCTACTACAAAGCTACAATAATCAAGACAATTTGGTACTGGCACAAGAACAGACCGATAGACCAATGGAACAGACTAAGAGAGCCCATATATAAACCCAAGCATGTACGGTCAATTAATATATGATAAAGGAGCCATGGATATAGAATGGGGAAATGACAGCCTCTTCAACAACTGGTGTTGGCAAAACTGGAAAGCTACAAGCAAGAGAATGAAACTGCATTATTGTTTAACCCTATATACAAAAGTAAACTCAAAATGGATCAAAGACTTGAATGTAAGTCATGAAACCATAAAACTCTTAGAAGAAAACATAAGCAAAAATCTCTTGAATATAAACATGACCAACTTTTTCCTGAATGCATCTCCTCGGGCAAGGGAAACAAAATAAAAAATGAACAAATAGGCCTACATCATGCTAAAAAGCTTCTGTACAGCAAAGGACACCATCAGCAGAACAAAAAGGCATCCTACAGTATGGGAGAATATATTTGTAAGTGACATATCCAACAAGGGGTTAACATCCAAAATATATAAAGAACTCACACGACTCAACACCCAAAAAGCAAATAACCCTATTAGAAAAATGGGCAGAGGATATGAACAGACACCTCTCCAAAGAAATTCAGATGGCCAACAGATACATGAAAAGATGCTCCACATGGCTAATTATCAGGGAAATGCAAATTAAAACCACAATGATATATCACCTCACACCAGTTAGGATGGCCAACATCCAAAAGACAAGGAACAACAAATGCTGGCGAGGATGCAGAGAAAGGGGAACCCTCCTACACTGCTGGTGGAATGTAAACTAGTTCAACCATTGTGGAAAGCAGTATGGAGGTTCCTCAAAAAACTAAAAATAGAAAAAGCATTTGACCCATGAATTCCACTCCTAGAAATTTACCTTAAGAATGCAGGATCCCAGTTTGAAAAAGACATATGTACCCCTGTGTTTATTGCAGCACTATTTACAATATCCAAGAAATGGAAGCCACCTAAGTGTCCATCAGAAGATGAATGGATAAAGAAGAAGTGGTACATATACACAATGGGGTATTATTCGCCCATAAGAAGAAAAAAAAATCCTACCATTTGCAACAACATGGATGGAGCTAGAGGGTATTATGCTCAGTGAAATAAGCCAGGTGGAGAAAGACAAATACCAAATGATTTCACTCATCTGTGGAGCATAAGAACAAAGCAAAAACTGAAGGAACAAAACAGCAGCAGACTCAGGGAACCCAAGAATGGACTAACAGTTGCTAAAGGGAAAGGGAATGGGGGTGGGGGGAGGGAGGGAGAAGGGGAATAAGGAGCATTACGATTAGCACACATAATGTGGGGGAGAGGGGCACGGGGAAGGCAGTATAGCATAGAGAAGATAAGTAGTGACTCTATAGCATCTTACTATGCTGATGGACAGTGACTGTAATGGGGTATGTGGTGGTGATTTGATAATGGGGGGAATCTAGTAACCACAGTGTTACTCATGTAAGTGTATATTAGTGACACCAAAAAAAAAAAACTATGATCAAGTCAAAATCAGCACAGGGGAAAGGTGTATAGGTCCATAGGAAACAGGCACAAGCTTCTAAGAGTCTTCTAGTGGAGTCACACAGCATGTGCTTACTCCAGCATTGAATTGTGGTGACGTGTGAAGGGTTGTCTACTACAGAAGCCCTAGTTACTCCATAAGCATCCACAGTCTAGCACATAACCAAAATTCCAGATTCCCAGAGGGAAAGCAGGTGTTCAGCATAAATCATATTGTTTACACCAAGAGTTTAGGTACAGTGAACCATCAGTTAGGGTGTAGTGAGAGCTGTCCTAGAATCTAGATCTTTTAAAAATTGCTCTTTTTATATCCCTGTCTAATCTTCCATTCATGTCTTCAAGATATCAGAGACAAGATTCCATTTTGCCATCTAGAAAATACCAATGGATCTCTAGTTACTAAATAATAACTGATATCAAGCCATTTTTAACAAGTATGGGAATTAAAATTATGTGGTAAGAAGGGTGAGGCCACATTCATCTTTAAAATATCAGGAGTTCTTAGTCATTTCCTTCCCTGTATAGCTTTCTGAAGAGTTGCATGTAAACAAATTAGAGTGTTGAATCATTTTAAATATCTAGATAGTACTTAGAGGGTTCCTCTGGTTTAACAAAAAATGCAAAGAAGAAAGTACTTCCATAATATGAATAATTAATGATAGGATTTTTTTCCCAATATCTAATAGGTTTCTTCGTAAAGCAGAGCTTTCCTGTTCTGCTTTCTGTGTTCTCTGTACACATACATGAACCACAAAGCTGAAGAAATATAGCCTCATAAAGCACATGCTAAGAGGTTATTACTTCTAAAACAGTTTAGTTCTTTCTGCTTCTAGTAGGTATGTTCACGGATTTTGGCGTGCCTTCTTACCCATAGTCTTACACTGGTTGTTGCCTTCTGACTTCACACGCATCATCTTGGTGTAGACAGTAGCTCAGCAGCACTTTGTCAGCCAGCCTGGGACTGAGGATGGGAATGTAGTTCAGACTGAAAATGGTAATCCAAGCGTTGCAAACTCAGAGGTGGCAGAGGTCACAACAGAGGCCAAAGAGTGTTTTGTATTAAAGGACAAGCCAGAAAGCCAGGAACGAATCCAGGAACAATAGCAGTTAGCTTAAAGTCTGCAAACCGGAGTCGGTGGATGATGGGAAGAAAACAAAGGTTTAAAATAACTTGCAAATGTTGACATTTAGAAAACTCTTTGATGTGCTTATATAATTGTATCATCACCCTCTAAAGTGGTGCTATTATCTCCTTTAGTCAGAGATATTAAGAGACTTGGGCTCAAGCCACAGTAAGTAGCAGAGACACAAATCTTTTAATTTTTCAAACTTAAAATCCCACGTTCTTAGATAGCAATGTTTTAAAAACTGTTCCACTAATATTCTGCACAGATACTTTCAGATAGGGAGTGGGGATGGGGATCCTCATCCGTACTAGGTCACATTCCAATCCCATCGCCGTCCCACCACAGAAACTCAGTTTTAAATACTGTGACTCTAAGTAAGATTCCTCTGAACAAGATAGATTTGTTGCTTAAAAAAAATTCCATCAGATTCATATGTTGTGTTAAACCTTTTTAGACCCTGGTAGTATAAGAAAGTGACAACCAGAGATCAGAAATCCCAAAATGAACACAAAGAGAAAACTGACCTAGTGGGGTTTTTTATTAAAGTATCATTAATATGCAATCTTATATTGGTTTCAAAGGTACATCACAGTGATTCAACAGTCTCGTGATCAACTTATATTGTGACTGCGAATTATTCTGCCCTTTTATCTTCCCTCTCCTCCCCCTTGGTAACTAGTCACTTCTCAGTGTCTGTGAGTCTAATCCTGTTTTGTCCCTTCTATTTTGCTTTATTTTTATATTCCACAAATAAGTGCAATCATATGGTATTTGTCTTTCACTGCCTGGCTTATTTCACTGAGCATAATACCCTGTAGATCATCCATATTATTGCAAATGGCAGGATTTCTTTTCTTTTTATGGCTTGTCCTCTAGTGTTCAGAAACAACTTCCTGAGCTTAGGTAGCAGCAGAATGTGACCTCCGAACCTCACAGTAATAACTACCTGTGAACCACAGGAATTCCAATCAAAGGACAGAGAAGGTATGATGAGATTTTGGAGTTTAATTTTCTATCAGTAATAGAATCTATTTTATAGGAGCAATTTAAAGATGGATTTGGCATTCCTTGAAAATTCTTAAGTTTTAGAAGTTATTGAAATTATAAACCTTTATCACAGATGAAAACCTTCATAAAACCATTTACTAGAAATGCCTTATTTTGATGGCTTTCTTAAAATGTCTTTTCAAGGTACCACTATTTAAAGTAATGTAAATGGAGAAAAGCCAAATCATTTAATATATAGAATCTCCTAGCTATTCAGCAACCAAGCTGGTTTAGTAGAAATTACCGACTTAAAAGGGAGACAAGAATTCTAATTCCAACACTGTCAGATATTCTGGGACTATAGGCAAGCTTGGGCCTCTAAAATGGGAAAGTTCATCTTAGATGAATTCTAAGATTCTTTCATGGAAAGTTTAACTTACCTCTGCCATAATCTAATCTATTTCTCCTCCTCCTACTCCTTCAATTAAATTTTGTTTGAATTTCCAGCTTTGTAAAGGTATAATTATCATATAAATCCAATATCCATTTCTTAAACATTGAAACGCTGTTCTATAGTCATATAAGGGTGGAATTGCAATAATAGTAACTAACATTTATTGAGCTTTTATGTATGTGTCTCATACTGTACCAGGGACAACACTTGAAAATTCCTATTTAATTCTTACAGTGGCCATGGTACTTTACCCATGGAGAAACTAGACTCATAAAGGTTAAATAATTTGGTCAAGTCCTATAGCCAATAAGTAGGAGAGCCAGAGACATTCTTTACTCTAAACCATGAAACTTCTACACTGAGTTTTCCTACTAGGTGTAAAACCAAGAGGTGGATATCTAAACCAGAAGGTCAACAGACATAATTAGGATCATTAATAACTAAGGAGTCATATAACTTTTACATGCACTATAAAGCCTGGTCAACAAAGTTATTTTTCTAGTGCATAAGCTAGGGCTTTAATATACATGTTGTATATAAAAGATTCCCAGAGGTTGAGCTGATCTAATCCAGATATCTTAAATAGCTTAAACATGGTCACTCTGTTAGTGGCAGAGAAGTAACTTAAACCCAAGGTTATCTGCATCCAAGAGCCATACATAATAACATGATGACTTCTTTGCTTGTAATTATGCACTAAATAAATACTTGGATGAAGAATATAGTTCTGATAAGCATTCACATGTTTGGTTATTATTTCCTAAATGATAAGGCAGAAGTATGAGAATACTTAAAGTAACCATTAATGATTTTATGTGGAAATTCATAAAACATGAAACGGAACTACTGGCATTTTACTTGTGTCAGATATTCTTAATTATTTGATAAAGGATTTACTGGGTTTTGAGATCTTTAATTATACATTTGTTCTGAATCTCAGAGTAAAGGAATGTTTAAAGTCTTAGGTCAAACTGCCTTTGACAAGAAACTCAATAACTACTGTCAGGAAGGAGAGTTATAAGAATAAGGCTAATTTGAAGGAACATCATCATACTTTAGGAGACATTGTGGTAAAGTCTTTCTCCTTGAACTAAATATTTCAGTATTTAAGCCAATTTATGTATCTGAGACTTTCTCTAAAGGGTATTTATACCTGAGTCCTATTTTATAAAGTCTCTTATCATGGGTACTCTCTCAGTTATTTTATTTTGAACTACAGAAACCATTAGCTAAAAACAGCCTCAGTTGATGCTAGTTCTAGATGAGAGTTAATGTCCCAGAATTTTTTTTAAGCTTATCACAAATTTAGCAATTATCCCTTGAGCCAACATAACTTCACAATTGGAAATGTTTACTGTCATTGTAAACAAGTGCTTAAATTGAAGAGATCATGATTGATCTAACAGGATGGATAGAAACATTTTCTGATGAAAATGATTTGTCATAAAATTTCCCATGCAAGCTTCAAACCCGAATTCAGGGTGTTGTGTCTAAATCAGTTAATTCAGTAGAAATATTCTCTGGAAAACCATATTAAATGACTCAAAAATGGTTCTAGCCACAGTGAAATCATTAGGTCAGAGGTGCACTATCTTCCTCAAATGTCTTAATCAGGAGAGGTTTTCCTTGAGCATCTTATGTAAAGTTATATCCCCACCACTCTAGACTCTTAATTTTGTTTACTCTGGATTCCCCATCAGCTGGCACATAATAGATATTTAATGAGTATCTGTTGAAAGAATGTATAAAAGTGAACAAAATTCATAACTGAGAAAAAATGTCTAAATTAATGTATTTTATGTAGTGATGTAGCAAGTAAATGAATTGTCTAAGTAGATTATTTAGCTATTTTATTTGCATCCTAAAAGCTTATGTATTCTATTTGACAGGAAGGATGGCTTCATTTGACTCATTCAGTTATATCCAAATATGTACCCAGAAGCCTAACAGGGATTTTACAAAAGTTAATTCTACAATTTCCAGTCTTTCCAAATATATTTAATTTTAATTATATTGTTAAGTTGTCTGTATGGAAAGAAAAAATTTGTGAGTAGGAAGAGTCTATAATGGCCAGTATTAATGTCAGTGATGGTATATGAGGCCACAAAACTCCATTGATAACCGATATATCTGTTTGTGTATCAGGAATGAATATATCTGGGTTATATGGACTTCATGTAGAAATACTTCAAATGGTATTCTGTGACAATTTTTCAGTGAAGCTTGTGTTTATGTCCTTTAAAAGTAGGTCAGATATGCTGGTAAGTTAAGGCAAGGTAAAACAGTATCTCATACCACTGCATGCTAGCCCAGTCTGCCTCTCCCCAAGGTCCCAAACCCCTAGTCCCCAGCCAAAAAAAAAAAAAAAAAAAGGAAAACTTTCCCTCAGAAAAACAGATTTTTAAAAAAATGGTCCTTTTCTCCATTTTTAAAAATACAGGAACAAGTTCCAGTTCCAGTCTATCATCCAACACCTAGTCAGACTCGCCTAGCAACTCAGCTGACCGAAGAGGAGCAAATTAGGATAGCTCAAAGAATAGGCCTTATACAACATCTGCCTAAAGGAGTTTATGATCCTGGAAGAGATGGATCAGAAAAAAAGATCCGGGAGTAAGTTTTAATAAATTTATGCATGTTTCAAAGACCTATCATCAGATTCGCTTCTGAAAAAATATTCTGCATTTTAGAAGTTGGATATTTAATGTAATCAGTTCATGCGAGATAATGTTTAGATGTGGCAATTAAGAATTCTCATTTAAAAATAGCTTAGAAATAATGATGTGAATTCTGACCACTTTATTTGTTGCCTGTGTCTATTTGGATGACAGTTAAAATGATTCACCTGTTAACTAGTGTCAACATTGCTGGTGGATGTGTTAGCTGGAAAAGCAGTTTGGCAATATGTGAAGAACCTTCAGGTCTATAACTTTAGAGACAGTTAATTTTACAGATCTATCCCAAATATGTACCTCACTCTAATTCCTAGAGCTTTATGCACAGAGAATCACCAGAATTTTTAGTGAAAAACAATAGTAGAGGTATTGTTCAGTAAACTGTGGTATAGGAATACTTTGGTAGGTTATACAGCCATTAAAGTTGTTTGGTAAAGGCTTTTAGTGATGTGAGCAAAATCTTATGTCCAGTTTTAACTTTTGTAATTTTGTTAAGCCTGATGAGTTGAATACAAAATTTTGCTTCTGTTGAGTTTTGTCCTCTGAGCTCATTATTTTCTGAGAATCCCTTATGAGGATAGCCATTCTCCTTTTAGTTTCAGAATGGTCTTGCCAGCACATAATCTAATTTACTATCTTGATGTTCGGCTGTTTGAGCCATAGCACCATATAGTGCTAGTGCTTAAAGATCATAATCCAATGTGTGACTTCTGAAACACTGCAGAATTGGGTTGTTTCTTGAACCTGTAGAATAAAGTGCAGTTAACTTGAAACCGGGGCTAATAAAGAGACCTTTGGCCTATAACAGCCTAGTACTTAAGCAAAAATTAGTGGTTCTGTTTTTACATACAATTTTAAAATGAGCAATCTTACTACTGGGATTACACTAAAAAACTCAGGTAAACAAAATTGATCTAACTGATGGTTTGCTGCTTAAAGCATCACATTCTCCTTCAGGTGTCTTCTCTAATATGTAGCTGCCTCACAAGCACAGGTCTAGCACTGGACTTGATCCCCATGTGGTCCATTTTTCTTGGCTCTGTTGATTACTCTCAAAGCTTCAGATTCCTAGGGAATTTTGATTTGCATGCTTTGGTAGTAGGATGCCAGGCAAGCTGTTTTCATCTGTTTACATACTGTGTTTGTAATGGGATTTTAAGGATCACCTCCTAAAAAAGCTTTCTTATTTCTCTCCCTCACCCCCAACAGGTGTGTGATCTGTATGATGGACTTTGTTTATGGGGACCCAATTCGATTTCTGCCGTGCATGCACATCTATCACCTGGACTGTATAGATGACTGGTTGATGAGATCCTTCACGTGCCCCTCCTGCATGGAGCCAGTTGATGCAGCACTGCTTTCGTCCTACGAGACTAATTGAGCCAGGGTCTCTCATCTGACTTCAAGTGAACCATCATTTTTGGTGGTTTTGATCTTTTGTCACTGAGCCCAAAGAGCCAGGGATTAGGAATTAAGATCATGCACAAAAGTTTTCCTATTTCTGAATGGCTGCAGATGTTGGGGAAAAGTACGTGATATTTTAGAAATTTAGGGGGAAAAGTAGGATGGTATTTTTATGTAAAGCCTTGACCCAGTGTTTAAAAATATAATTGTATTTAGATCTTGTTATTGCTCCAGTACATAGGAATTGTGTAAAGTGCTACAGCAACTGTATATGTTTAAATTGTGTGTGTTGAAGATTAGGAAAAAGATAGTGGTTGTTTTTCCTAAATGAAACAACTTTCTTTTCACCCCTGCCACCCAAATTCTTTTCTGAAGTTGCTGGCATTTGGGTCAAGGTTTTATTAAAAGCTACATTTTATAACACTGGCACAAAAAAAAAAAGTAGTTTTAAGCTTGTTTGCACAGTTCTTTTTTTCCATTGGAAATGGAATTCATTGCCTTAGGTCTTTTTAAATAGTGTATTATTATCGTTGGGGCTGGCTCTATGCTTGAAAACCAGTTTATTTATAGCCTGTTACAAGTGCTATATCTGTTTGCGGTTAGGAAATGCAGAATTCAAAGTGATCTCCTAGCTTGTAAGCAAACTGAGATGCACTATCCCTTTTCTATAAAAAAATAAGTTAATGTCAGAAGACCAACACTAATAAAGGGGGGAGTAATATTACCCTTTCCTAAATGTTTTATCTAATTATTTTGGTTGTTAATATGGTGATAATTAAAAGTCAAGATGAAGTTTTAAGTATTAAGATTTCTGATTTATTGAGTTTGAATTATGCCACCATGCTTATGTAAAAATGAAAGTGGAACCATGGAACTGAAAAGTTTCTCAGTTGTATCAGTTTTGATTTATTCTTTCCTGTAACCTCCCCTCCTTCCCTGTTGTCTTGAACCATAGCAAAAGGATACTGCATCTCTTATTATTGTAGTGCTGAGGTTATTGAAGTTATATAAAACACATCTCCGTCTTTGTTTCTTGGAAAGGAAAAGTCCTGCTAGGTGACTGACAAGTCTAAGCAGGAGAGAATTAAGATAAATATATTTCATGTTTTGCACACAAATGCAGAATTTGTATAACCACATGACTTCACAGTTGTGATCTCAAAAGAAGGAATTTCTCCTTTATCTTTTTCTTGAAGTTAATGTAAGAACACTCTGAATCTCTAAGCTTCTGAAGTATTAGAGGTAGAAATGGTCTAGTAACATGTAGTTGTAGTGTTTTATCCATTTAGCATGTGTTTATTTTTCCTTATGTACTCAAAGTATTCAGCTCAATGATATTACAGCTAAAAAATCATTCATTAGCAAAAGAAGTAATCTCAACCTAACAAATTGGAAATGTTTCTTATATTGAGTTGAATATTTGACTCTTAACACTTTTCTACATACAAAAAAAAATCTTGAAGTTTCTTCATAATTGCATTATAGAGGAATTTAGTATGTTATACTTTATAAAGATTTGACAGTCGACCATAGTATCCATATGTTGGTTAATTTTCTTATAAGCCCATGATGGAAAGACTTAAAAAATGAATTTGGGAAAAAATTGAAAGAAATTAGATTATCAGGGTCTGTTAAATTGTTATATGTATTTCACTTAAGTTTTTGTTCATTAATTTATGTCCATCCAATTACATAAAGCAAATTTAGAGGAAACACCTGAAGTTGTGCAATATTTTCAGCGATATTACTTTTTTTTATCCTTGTGTTTTCTACTTAAACATGATATCTGTCATCAAGTATTATAGTCAGACTTTTTTCCTAGATTGTTAAAATTGGTAAATGAATTTTTTTTAAATCATCTTCTATGTTGCTCTTAGTCTTTCTTTATTGCAAGACTTCTTTCACAGTAGTTTGATGATGATATTGAGGAACTAGTATTGAACTGAATATTTTTTTAAGGTACTTTATATTCTTTAATTTGATCTCCACGTACTAAATTAAGAATCATCAATTTTGGCTTCTAAGTTAAATAAAGTTGTAATACAGTTGTAAAGGGCTAAAATTAGAGTTGATTACATAACACTGTTCCCCAGTTATCTAATCCTTTCTTTTAAAACAGATGTATATAAATTAATTACTTTTAAATCTCTCAGATGTATACTTTTTCAAAAGTATTGGTTTTTATGGCTTGGCATTTAATACCATCTAATCATAAATTTAGAAGCTTGATAGCTTCAAATCTTCTAAAGCCAAATAGTAGGTACAACATATTTAGATCTTGGCAAGGCGTATTCAAGCTTGGCTATAGGATTTCAAATGTCTAAAAAGCCTGACCAGAAAAAAAAATAAAAGCATCTTATTCTTTTAAATGTAAACCCAACAAGTTGATATACTTTCAAATACTTGTGGTTTGGGTCCCACAAACTTTTTTTCAGTTCTGTGAGTATTCTTTTTAGGAAATATCTTAAACCAGGTATTAGAAGATTCTCCCCCTACAGTTTGTGTTCATGTGATATGAAACACTATGATTTTACAGAATATGTGAGCATTGAGGTAACCAGTTGTCTGTGTACAAAGCTTCTTCATCAGGAAATATGCATTTTTAAAGAGGAGTAACAATGTAGCCAAAAGCAGAGCTGCCTGTGGTCCTGGGACCGAAAATGGTAAACAGGAAAGAAGGTAAGTTTCTTTGGCATAATTCAGAAATATTGACAGTTTGTTGGCTACCTCTGCTTACAAAGACATTTGCTAGCAGTCAGTTTCTCAGAGAAGGCTGATTACACTTGCATATAAGTGCATCATAGCCAATATAATAACCTCAACTAGTTTTTTAAGCCTTAAAATTTGAAATTAGCGGGCATGAGAAAAGCTAGATTTTTGGTTAGTATCTGCTGAAGTAATATTACATTTAGTCACCTGGATTTAAAGATCATCTTCTCTTACTGGGTGGGGAGAAAGTCAGAGAAGATAGTTTGTAATCCCTCCTACACCGTCCCTGTATAGCCCCCTGCTCCAATCTTACACTCTTATTAAGACTATAAGACAGAGGCCTGGTTCAGGGTGTCCCCATTATGGGAGGCATGAGCAGGAGAGCCATCAGAGTCCTGAGCAGTCTTCTGACTGCATTACATTAATCCTTTGGGGAAATTCCTTCTAATTTCTTCCTTCTTGGTTCCAGTTTCTAAGTATTTTGCCATTGAGATCTCTTTTTTTCCATTAGCTTCATGCCCCTCCTACTTATGAAGGATATTTGATGCTTCTGCTCTCTTCAGAAATCAATATTACCCACTAGACTGCCTTCTAAAAGATAGGGTCCACCATTCATATCTTTAAGTATATGTTTTTCCATAGGAAAATGTACATAAAACAGGTGCTTAATTAAATTTTTGTTAAATAAGAAGTATACAGCAAAAATGTGCAACTACAAAATGTCCATTGTTGAATATAATTACTGATTTGACCCACTGTCAGGTGAGATTTTCCTGATTGCTATCAAAAAATGGTCTCTGGTGAAATAATTTTTTCTCAGTCTGTATATATCAAAATACGTACTTGCCTATGATCAGGCAGTGGTTTGATGTTTACAATTCACTTTTAGACAGGGCTTTAGTTTGTGGTAATTCAAGTGAAGCATAAGAGTTTAGTGGAGTAATTCTAAATGTTTGTATTATGTAAACATCTTAAAATAGTACTTTTCTAAGTGGTTTGAAAGATACAGTAGGTCAGTTTTATGTATTTCAGGAAAGTTAACTGGACTGTTTGTTAGCTCTGCACATGAAGTATTTTTAATTAGGGAAATATAGCCTTTTTTTTTTAGCTCTTTAGAGTTATTTTACAACATATTTAAGGTTATATTTAAATGCCAGATAGAATTTAATAAATACATGAAGCACATGTGTTTTGGAAATACTAAATATACTTTGTAATTCCTTTTCTGAGAGCCTCTTGGCCTAAAAATATCCCACAAAAAATGATTAGCCCACTGAATTCTAACTTATCCTCTTCTAAACCATACAGGAGCAGTTTAAATTTAAAATAACAGCAGTACTGGGAGCTTGTTGATTATTTAGAGATTGATTGTCTATGTATAAGTATTCAGACTTTGCTTTTCCATTTATCCTTTATTTCCTTGCCCTTCAGCATGGAAACAGAAAATCCAGATGAGTCCCTTTACAAACCATTCCTGATCCATAAAGTTTTCATTATGGAGGCATCAGTGAAATTTTACAAAAGGAGTTTGGATTTATCTGCAATTTTAATTGTCCCCATTGTTCCTTTGCTTTATCACTGAACAGTAGGCATAGCTCAGAACAATAACCAGATACATCTGATTAATGTTATTGATAAACTAAAACCATTTACTGATTCATAAAGTTTTGAGGAAACTTTACATTTTCATTCCTTGAGAAAAGTAATTGTCCACTGGAAGATTTAGTCATTTTTGGATGCTTTCTACAGAAAGCTTGTTTTCTGTGCATATGAATGAATGAAGCAGTGTTATCAATAAGGTACAGGTTTTAGAATTCTAAAACTGCTTGTGATCAAAGAAGGAGCAACACCTGTTTGCTTTGAACCTCTTCTAGAACATCAGTGCTTGTAGACTCCAGATTTCTTGGCACTGATTAAAAGAAGTTGAAAAAGGTAACTGAGTTTGCCTCAAGAATCTGGTCACAGTGGTGAACTCTGCTTGCGAGAAGATTGGGTTGGCTTTGCAAAAAAGTAATGAGCCTAGCCTTTTCCCCAGGGGCTTCGTAGGAATTAATCTAATCATTAAGAATCCAAAAACAAGTCTTAGTCGTGTGAATTGGGAAGCCTGCACTATGTTGTCTGTCAGACATTGAGATTGGCTTCCAGCATTTTCATACTAGACGTGTGGTAATAGCCTACATTCTACTAATCCCTAAGCTTTGAAACAGTAGAATAATGACCTCTCCATAAGGGTAGCTGAACTCAGCAGACAGATCATAAATTAATAGCTGCTATTTTAGGGTGTGCAGTGTGTGGACAAAGGAAGCTGTTCACAAACGGTTTGTCTTCATTGCCCTTACACCTGATCACTATCTATAATGTTACCTTGACAAGAGGAAGAAGAATACATAAATACTCTTTCTGGTAGTGAGACAGGTGCTACTCTAGTAGGGATTTTCAGATGAGCGGTTACTGGAAGTCCTGTTATCAGGACTATTTATTTCTTAAACATTGAGTTAATGGCTTTGAAGATACATTTGAAGTAAGAAATCATGTTTATAGGTATAGATTTTGATAAGCTGGTTTCCGATTTCCCATGAAGAGGGATGATGATGAAATGCCAAGTCGTGGACTCTTAAAGCCTGATTATCACAGCATATTGGAAGTATTTTTTTCCACCTAATTCTAGTAGCTGGAGAAGGGAAGATGTGGTGTCTTTATCAGCAGCTCACACGAAGCAGAAGCAATTGGTGCTTGGAGGCCTTTGGCATGGCACCAGCCTCTTAAATTCCATGTTTAACCCTACATAATCCATTCTTCACACAACAGCTAGAATAACTTTGAGTAAATTAGATGATGTCATTCCCCTGCTTAGAACTTTAATGGCTTTCCAGTGTGTTGAAAATAAAATCCAAACTCCTTAACAGAGACGGTTGGCTTTCTGCCTCCCTCCTTTCATAGTACTCTGCCTTCTAGCCACATGGACTTTCTTCTTGTGCCTTTTGAGGCTATAATTTCTGCCCTATAGTTCACTTCCTCAGATTGTTCAGATCTGGCTTCTCATCCTTTGGACCAAACACATCTCCTGTTAATTTACTCCTTGGCCCTAATTCTTTATTTACTTGTATGTCTTCCTTACCAGAATAAGCTCCATGAGAGCAGGACAGCTAGATGCTCAACAGATACTAAGGGAAGCGAAGGAGAAAATGGGAAAAAAGCGAGGCCCTAAGGAATCTGAGGGTTTCTGATGTAGAGGGAGCCACTGTGAAGGAGGTTCCCAGGGGACAAGTCTGAAGGTTTTCAGGGGTGGCAAGGAGCAGAGCAAAAACAAGGCTGTTACTGAGTGGGCAGCTTTCTGATAAGCTTTGTTTCTATCAGTACTGCGAAATATACTCACTGTCCTCACCCTCACCTTCACCTTGAAGGTCATAGTTCCTGTATATCAACTTTTGAAAAAAAAGAGTGGATAACATGTTTTTGTGCACCCAGGATCCCATCTTTTTTAATAACCCCCAGCTGAGCATATGATGCAAGATAAACCGATTATTGTATTAAGATTCCTTTACTAAGGCATTGGTTCTCAAACTTAGTGTGTATCAGATCCACTTAGAAGGATTGTTAAAATCCAGATTGCTCAGCCTCACCTCTGCTGTCTGGAGAGAGGGGGGTCTGAAAATTTGGATTTCTAACAAACACCCTAATAGTCTAATGCTGATCTGGGGAACTGCTGGTCTAAGGAATGGACATTCAAGCCAGGCCATAGTGAGCCTTTATTTGGGATTTCCCATACTGGAGGTAGGAAAACTGTTTTCTGGCCATAAAACTAAGGATGTGAGAGGTCTGAACTGCCATGCAGAGAGGCCAGTTTGAGAGAATAATAAGAGCAAAGCCAAGATGTGGAGGAGCCCTACCAACTAGAGGTGCTAGAGCCCTGAAGTCATTCATCCCCTAGGCCAAACACACTGCCTTCCCACAGCATATGTGGGTCAGTACATTTACTTTATCTTAATATATTGTTTGTTTACAAGATACCACTTTACCCACAGCAACCTTGAGAAGCAGTTGGCATTAGCCGCATTTTACAAAAGAGTAAACTGATTCTCACATTGAAGTAACTCCAACTCAATTTGAATTCAGTCTTTGCTTTTAATTAATAGAACTTAAAATTGATCTTTTTAGTAGATCAGGTTTCTTACTGTGAATTTGCTCACCTCTTTTCCGTAGTTGTCTGAAAGTCAGCTCTGGCCAAGGGGAAAGGATTTCTAGCCCATGGACCACTTGGGCTCACAGATGTGATAGGTTTGGCCCACTAGCACTCTTGATCTTAAAATTCTTTCTGAGTGCCTTTGGCATCGTAGGATTCCCAGTGTGCCAGTGTTTCTACCCCTCTGTGCCAAACTTTCCTGACATATGGTTTGCATAACCCTCAGGCTCGTCAGGGCCTGAGCCTCCGCATCTATTTAGACTTCACTTCCCAGCCCATGGAGCAGCTGACTGAAACTACTACAGCTGGCGATCAATCATGCCCGTTCCTACAACATCCTTGATGATTTTATGAGCAAACATTGCTGCTTAAGGGTTGCCTTTTTTCTTTTGGCTTTGTCTAAATTAGACCCTATCACTACCTCATTTTGCCAAGTGGCCCCGGGGAACCATGCCACAGAGACACCTGCTCCATGAGTCCCAAGCCAAGGATGTCTCGTGTTTGAGTTATTAGCCAGTACCTTCTCCATCCGTAACAGTGGCCCAAGAGTCAATGTCAGATCCAACTTTAATCTGAGAATTTTACAGCTGCCAGCAACTTTTAGTAAAGTATGGGCTTTAGAATTCAACTGTCTGGCTTCAAATCTTTCTGCTGCATAACAGTTGTATGATCTTACACAAGTTATTTAAGCTGTATCTCAGTTTTCTCATCTGTGAAATGGCAATGAGAGTCTGTACTTCATAGTGTGGTGATCGGATTAGGTAAATATAAAGTGCTTAGAATAGTAGCTGATAAGCAGTGAGCAACTTAATATTAGCCATTTTTCTTCCACCAAGAACATACACTGGTGTTCTGAAATGTTTATGTGAAGAAAAAATAAGACACAATCTGGTCATTTGCAAGGTGTTAGCTGCGATGTGTCTGATTAAGTGAATGTCAACTTTAGGAAGTCTATAGCAAATTTCAGTAACTGTGTATCTTCCCAAAGGAAGGGCACTCACATTCTGTCAACAGTTCACTTTACGGTAGAAGGAATTCATGGACTGTTCATTTAGAAATGGATTTTTCAAGCCCTCAAATGAGGCTTCTTTGTAGATTTACGTTGTTGGCCAGTAATGAACTTTGTACCAGATTTCAAAGGAGCTATGCTAATCCAGTCAGGCATTTCCAACCTTGGAAAGCTGCATAAGTTCTCATTTGCACCTCTCTTTTTATGACTGAATTAGGATGGTGGTAAGGACATAAGGAAACAGTTGTTGAAAAGTCATACTGTTAGACATTAAAACAAGTAAGACTGTTGTCCACTCCCCATTATCTTAAAATAATAAACTTGGGAGTAACTCCAGAGAAAAGTCTTTGGATTTTATTTTTTATTTTCATGATTCTAGCTAGCACTAAGCAGGCTGAAAACCTCCTGTGCCATTCTTCAGGTGCTGGGAATCTCCCATCTGGACTTCAGCCAAGTCTTGAGTTGGCTTTATTTAGCCTTTTAGGGTCTTGGCTTTGCTGTCAGGTCATGGCTTTTTGCTGTGAATGAGGATAGCTGTTGGAAAAACTCCCACTCTGACTTGAGAGATAAGGAATAGGGAATCCTGCCAACACATGGGAGAGCTGATAGTGACTAACACCGCTGGAAGCCACCCTGAGCATCTAAGGGCCTATGGCCAGTGAGAGGTTGAGGTAGATTTTATGTTGCCAATAGCTTGTTCAGATTATGTTACACAGTTGCTTCTTTTCTAACAACTGAGTTTGTGTAGCAGTGGACTTAGACTTTCCCCAAATGAGGGTTGTTCCCCGGGTGTCCTGGGCTACTGTCGTGGCCCTGAGTTTAGGAAGCCTGTCATTTCTGGTTGAATTGCTTGAGGATACAAGGCTTTGGCAAGAGGTAGGGAGGGAGGTGTCTGGCTTCATTTTGGAGATGAAACCTCAGAAACACAGCCAGAGTTAGGATTGTTGACAGCAGGAAGGAGCTTTAATCAAGTCCAAATTACAGATTTTTCGAGGGTCCATGATTTATTTTCCCAGGGTCATTGACAATCAGTAGGAAAGCAAGGACTATAATTCAGGTCTTATTTCTAAGGCTAAAACTCTCCACCTGATCTGCCCCAGAGCAGATGGGCTGGAAAGGCCTTGCACTATTAGAGAAGCAATGACCAGCAGTGACCTGAAGATACGAGAAGCCTACAGCAGGATTTTCACCTTCTAGGGCCTCTGCCCAAGTATATGGTGGTGTCAGACACCCAACATCTTCACCCTCCTTTACATACATGTTTTTTGATAGACTGTCTTAAGCTACAGGTGAGATTAAGGAGATGAAACGCACTGATTTCTCTTACCAGCCAGACTGCAGCCCAGGCAGCAGAGATGAAGTTGACATAGGCAGCAAGAAATCAGACAACAAACATCAACAAGGAGACCACCCTGGCATAAATTTTTTAAAAATAAGCAAAAGCACCTAAAATGAATGTTGAGATTGAAGTTTTTTGTAAACTGCAAATCATACATTCGGTATCTTGTGACCAGTACTGCTTTTGTCCAGCAGTAGGTCAGGTTCTAGTATGTGCAAGAACCACAAAAGGCTACCCTCATTCAGCCTGGCTCCAGTCACCCCTCTCACCTGCCCTGCCCAAAAAGCTAGAAGCAGACTGGTCTCCCAGCATCCAGGCTTTGAAGGAGAGCGAGCTTGCAAAGGGCTTGCTCTCTTACAGAGAACATTCTCTTTCCTAGTTCTAACAAACTGAGAATTTTTATTTTCATAATATTTTTGCTGTGACAGTACTAAGGGTTAAAGAAGACCTTGGGTGACAGTTGGTTTTCCTAATAAGAATATGCTTTACCTAAAACCCATGGGCTTCATTCAATATCCATCACAGGAAGTGGTTGACTGTATATTAATAGATTAACACACCGAGCCCCTGGAAGTGTTTGCTAAACACAGCAATGCTAGATTGAACTGTCTGTGGTTCTTCCCATACAGAAATTGCATTCATGTATTTGAGAAGTCACATTTTCCCAGATGAATATTTTTACTGTGTACATGACTTTTCCTCTCAGGAAATGGTTATGCTGAAGTATGCTGCTGGTAAAACACGCTGTTGGTCACTGAACTTGAGTTCTCACTTTAATAATCACCAGAGATTGCAAATTCAGATGCTTTTAGGGTCCAGAAAGGTAATATAAGTACTTTAAGTAACTTCTACTCGGCTCCAAGTGATTGTTGCCTTGTAGGAATGAGGCGCAATGCTACAAGATCTTTTTTTTTTTGAGGCCAGAAACCAGATTTATGAAATCTCCCCATTTTTAAATGTTAATAACTCGTTCTAAAAATTTTAAACATCATGTCTAAATAAAATACACCTGGGCCACATGGCTTCTTATCCAAACTTTCTGACCTGAAGAATTCAAGCAACGCTCACTATACTTAAATAGCTGTTGCATGATCTCTTAAGTGTATAAGTTTTATTACTTAATATCTCTCTTAACTGAAAAATCTAAAACACAATAGGTCAAGATAACCATTCTAAGAGAGAAATGCTGTCTGTAAATGTACCTTGGGGTGAAGTACAGAAGTTTTTTTATGTTTCTTAAGTTAGTTCCAGTGGTTTGGGTTTGGCTTACAGGGAGGCTGCAGACTGGTGTCTGAGAACCTCTCCCAAAACTTGGCTTTGGCACAAAAAAGGTCACAACAGCTCCCCTTCCATCAGGCCTCAGCATCCACACTCCTCATTGATGAAGACAGAGTTTTTTTCTAGAGATGAACTCAAATGAAAATTACTTCACTAAAAAGATGTGTTTGATTTTTTTTAAACTAAAATTACAAAGGGAGTGTAAATGTAGGGTAAGTCAGGTAGTGGGTGTCTGGGCGACCTCTATGTCCAATCCCCAGAAGCCTTGAAAGCTGAGGTGTAGACTCTCCTGAGGGCTCCTCCAGCCCCAAAAGCTGAGACCTTGCTGAAGTTTGAAAAGCATTTGGACTTTAACACCATATAGATTTACCTTCACATCCACATAGGCTAAAGGAAGATTTACAGGTGGTTGGTGGGTTTTTTTTTTTAAGTCACCTATGATCCCATCAGTGTATTTCTAAGGAAAATGTAAACTGTTCATACATTCTCTTAAACATTACAGTGAAAAACTAGTACCCGTAGATGTGACAGGGCAGGCAGAGGGCTCCACCTGCTGTGCCCTTGACAAAGGTCCTTGGCCACACTGGTAGAAATACCGGCTTCACGTCTGCAGGGACACCCATGTCGTGCCATCCCACTGGAGCACCGGTGGACCCCAAAGGCAGGGCAGGGGGAAAGGGGATGTTTCCAGGAGTTCTGTTCAGCGGTCTTTCCTCCAGCCCAAGAACACTGCACAAAACTACAAGGACACTGGAGGAGAAATCATGGATCTGCTGCCATTTTCTAGGGAAGACTTGGCTTGGAGTATGGCTGCCTGGATTCGAAAATGTGTCCTTGACTCCATGGAGTAATTCTTGTAGTTTTGCCTAGAAGAGACCAAAGAATCGGACACCTGAGGCCGCTCTGAGAAGTGCTCTTCCTTGAGTCTGCACTGTGGGAGTCCGCCAGTCAAGGAAGACTTTTTAGAGGCTTAAATCCCTATCTCTTTCTAAGCAAAGGGTTGGACCCTGCCCAATAGGGACTAGCAGAAAAGGTGTGGCCTCTCATCCTGGTATCATGCCCCTTGTAGCCACTCTTGGTTCTGCTGGGTCCCCAAGTTGAGGGAGTTTTAAGAGGTAGATCCACCGGCTGGAAAGCAGGAGACCTGGGTCTTAACACCAGCCCTGCATCTGGCTTGAGGTGTGACCCTGAGTAACTCCCGGCTTCTGGGATTCCAATTCCTCATTGATAAGTGAGGAAGAAGCCTCCCCATATCAAGCGAGAGCTGGGTCCCCAGGGACACAGACCCAGCCTCTGGGAGACATGCCTTACTGCCCTTGCTGGGACCTCCCTCACTGCTGCCTGGGCTCCTGAAGCTCCTGAGCTCAGGGGCAGCAAAGGACAGACCAAGGCTAACCAAGTCTTACTTGGCAGTTTCCAAGAGTTTGACAGCTTCTTCATTTCTGCCTTGCTCCATAAACAGCAGAGCCAGCTCCAGCAGGGCATTTGGGATCAAGTAGTGGTCATATTTAATCTTCTTTTCACTGCCGGACAGAGGAAGACATGGTTTACAGGCTCTGTCCTTGAGATGTGCTTCAGGCTCCTCCAAAGCCTTCCCCTGAACTGGAGGATCCAACCCATTACCCCATGTGGGGTTTCCTCCTCTGATTTCCAGTGTGGGAAGGTTCCTACTACCTGTCCCTGGAAAGATTTAGGGCTGGATTTAGCCTTCCAGTCCTTTGCACCACCTCCCTGACAACCAGTGACTCCTGCCATGTCCTAGCCCATCCCTACCTCTGTTCCCAACCACCCTTTTCCAGGTTGAATGGTTTATTAAGCTGGGCAGTCTCCTGTCTCCAACCTGGTCTCTCTGACCCACCCTCCAGGCTGCCCACAGACATCCCTTTAAAACCCAGTTCTGCTCTGCCTGGTATCCTTACTGGCTTCTGTCTACAGGATAAAGTTCAACCTTGTAAGCAAATATTGAGGCCCTTCTCAGTCTAGGCCCACCCCCCCACCCCCCCCTTATTTCATCTGTAAGCCTTTCCTCTATAACTTCACTCAGGCAGGAAAAGACCTAATCACTGCCACCTCAACCTCAGGTGTCTGTCCTGTGTCCAGGTATTTGCACATGCTGTACCTACTCCACTTAAAACTACTCCTCTCTTGCTTTCTCTGCCTGATAAACTTCCGGTTTATATGGCATCCCTGGACAGCCTTTTCTCAATGCTGTCCTCTCTGCTTTCCCCCAGCACAGCCCTGATCACACCAGACTGAGTCTCCTGTCACTGTTTTTCTGTAACATTTGCATTTCCCAAGGGCCAGGAGAGAGTTGCTGAATTACAAACACCAGGGGCACCGTTCAAAAGAAACTCAGTGTGGATGGGCTCCTGTAGTGGGGCGATCTGGTGGCCCTGGAGGACAGGTCTGAAATATCTGTTCCCAGCAAGAATCCTGGCACAGAGTAGACACTAGTTCGTGGGCAGTGAGTGGGGGAGGGCTAGGGTCAGACACTGGAATGCATGAGGAAGAAGCAGCCCTGAAAATTCTCCCCAGGAGGCCAGGGCCCAGAGCAGATCATCTGGATGGAGCGTGAGCGGCCACAGAGACACTTACTTGGCAGATATGCTCCTGAAGTTCTCCTCGGCCTCCCGGACACGGCCCAGGTATTTCAGACACAGACCTTTCAGCAGCTTCACCAAGCACTCATCATCCACTGAGTACTCATTCTCTGAGAACAGGCATGAGGGGAGACAGGCCTGTTCATTCCTGCAACAGTTACTCATGGAGCCCCTACTCTGTGCTGGGCCCTGGGGACACACAGGCGATTCACACACGCTCCCTGTCCTCAGGGAGCCCACACATCTGGGAAGGAAAGACAGATACTGAGGCAGTGACAATGTGGTGAGAGCAGGACTGAGTGAAGGGAGCCCAGGGGCCTGGCCCTACCTGGGGTACCTTGGAGGAGCTGCCATTAAAGCTCCATCTAGAAAGGCAAAGGACAATTACCAGGCTAGAGAGGTGAGGAAGGACATTTTTGGTAGCGGAAAGCTTCAACTGTAAAGCCCTGTACTCTGACCCAGCCTGGCAGGTTCAAGGCCTCGGGGTAGTTACCTGGGCCCTTTTCCAGCATCTCTTCAGCCTTGGTGATAATCTCAAGTATCCCATCTGTGAGTTCCGGCTGTTTCCCAATCACAGCGTAGCCATTCCAAATGTACATCATTTCCTGAAGGCAGGGGAGCAAGTCAGTCCCAGGTTTCCTCCCTAGTGGGGCCTCAGTTTCCTCGTCTGTAAAATGGGCAGCTCAGATCAGAGGATCACTAAAGGCATTTCTAACTCAAATCTTCCATGACAGGTCCCAGCCTATGACACTTTGGCTTGAGAGGGTTGTAGGGGGAGCCTTATCACTTATTTACTAGTGAGACTTTGCCTTACCCCAGTGAGGATTTAAGATGGATCATATCCCCACTCACCCCCACTGTTAATAACCATGAATAGTTTCCAGCTACTTTTCTGCTCATGAATTCCCTGGGCACTATTATGCTCTCTTCCAACCTCTCTGTGTCTAAACTCTTCCCATCCTTTGAGGACCAGGCCATGCCCACACTCTCCAGGAAGTCCTCCTCCCTGCTCCAGCTGGCAGGGCCTCCTCCTATATTAGAGGAATCATGATTTACTCAGGCACTCGAGGGTTTCTAACAGAGTTTAAGACTCATCTTCTCTCGTACTCCCCCAAAGCTTAGGTTACCATCATGAGAACTAGGAAACATACCTGATTCCTTTTTTAAAATCTCAGAATACTAAATTAAATTTTCATTCATAATAATTCTGTTAGCTTAGATTACATTTCCTAGACTATCAAACCAGGTAATAGATGTGAAGGTGATTTATATACATAAAGTTGTGGAAAGACATTATATTGTTATGGCTCTTGTGATTATGTTCTAGGAAAGGAATTTAAGTTTAGACCAGCATTTCTCAAGTCATTAACTGGTCCCAAGTTAGTGAATGTTCTGTTTAAAAAAGTTCTGTGGCCAAATAAGTGAGGAAAAAGCATCTTCACACTTTTTGAAGACTTCCCATGCAGATTGCCATATACAGGCTCCAAGAAGGTCCGCAGTGTATAAACTTTGTTTAGGCAGGTCTTTCCCAAATATATTTAATCATAGAAATCATCTTATGCATAAATAGCATTTTTTAGGTTAGTTTGGAAAATTCTTCCCTAAATTTTTGGTATAGTTGCTTCCCTTGCTGTTCCTTACAACACACACAACCCCTTGAATTTGACCATGATAGCTTTACTGTATATTTTAAATTATAAAATATTTCAAAATTTGTTTAGAGGTGTTCAGGATACAAGCTTTAAAATAAACTCCATATTAATATTGAAAGTTTTGATTTATAAATTGTTTAACACATTTATCAGATGATTCTCATTACTAGGCTATGAAATGGGCAAGGTACGTATTACTCCCATTTTATATTAAGGAAAGGAGACTTATCCAAGGTCACAAAATTAGGAAATAGTAAAGTCAGGACCAGAAAAAGGTCTCTGAAGCAGTGCCCTTTCTGCTTTTCCAGCTGCCTTATTGTTTGAATAACAACAAGGATTCCTGACAAACTGGAACCTTCCCTGATGCCTGCTCACATCATGCATGGAATTAAGTATCCTAACAGCAGTTCAGATTATGGGCTCTGAAACCAGACTGCGTGGGTTCAATTTCTGACTCTCTAACTCACTAGCTGTGTGACCTGGACAACTTATTTTATCTACTTACTAGATAGTTTATCTTCTACTTTTTGCTTTCTAGTTATGTATTAGGCCTGATTACTCCCACCTGCAAATTGGGGCTAGCACCTGCCCTACTTAGAGGCCTGTTGTGAGAATCAAATAGGCAAATAAGCAAATGGGTGTAGCAAGTCTTATAACAGTATCAGCTATTGTTAGTGGTGGTGTTATTTCAGAGTTGAATGTGACATGGTCCCAGGCCTCAGAAAAACTTGGTCCAGTGAGGCAAACAGTGTAAACAACAATTATAATCAGGTGACAAGACTGAAACAGAGAGGTAGGAACACAAACGGCTGAGTGATACCTCTGCCTGGGGACAGGGGTGTCAAGCTGTCTAGAAGGGCTGCTCTTCCTGCCTGAAAATACCTGAAGCCTGCTCACCTGTCTCCCCACCACCAGTAGACTAATACTTCCTCAGAGTCAGGGGCTGGCTCAAACTCATCTGTGTTCCTCTCCACCAATCCCAGGCAAATTGTGAAATCCTCTCCAGGCCCCTGAGGCATGAAGGTCTTTCTCCCTCAACTATTTCCCCTGGGGCAGTGGCTGTACGCTAGGCCCTTAGCTAGTTCCCACAATCCCAAACTGGGGTACAGGGCAAGTCAAGACTCTCCTACCCACCAGAGCAGGGATTGGCAATGAGATGGGCTTGCGGGAGAGGTAGCGCCTGGACTTCCGGATGGCAAACTTCTCCGTGGGTAGAGATTTCCCAGCAATCTTGAGCTTCAGGCCCGGTACAGCTCTGAGAAAGAGGTGAGCGGGGTGTGGAGGAGGTGAGAAGAAGCTAGCAAGGACTACGAGTCCCCAGCCTGCCCAGCCGCTGCTGGCCCCTCTCTGGCATGTTGCCCCATCTATATGATGAGAGTTTTGACTCAGAGCCTGTGGCTGTGGCCTTATTTCACAGGTCCTGCCCTAAGACCTGACCACTTCCTGGGGCTAGCAAGGGGTTTCCTCCATGCCAGCTGGCAGTGGTGAGATTGTCCATAAAGGCACCAGGCCTGCTCTGCTCTCTAGTTGTTTCTCCTCCACTCCCAGGCCTCATTTCCGGAGGGCCCAGTGGGATGCAGACCCTGGTTTCACAGGGGACACTAACACCCTGAGAAGGGGAGGGACTTGCCCAAGACCACAGAGCTCAAAACTTCAACTCTTGCCATGGGAACTGTGGCCTCCTCAGCTATTTCCAAGGGCAGAGTACAGTGTAGTATGAAGCTAGGCAAGCCTCCATGTCTGGGGCCTCACTGACCGAGCTCCATCCCACCCTCCAATTTCTGCCAGTCTTAGGGTGTGGCTGTGACCCTCAGGCCTGAGCAGGCTGACACCAGCAAAGAGCTGGACCTAGTTGTGAGGTCCTCCGCTAGACCCTCCCCTGCTTATCCACTGTGGAACCTCTCTGGGCCTCAGCTTGTTCATCTCTAAAATGGAGATAATGATTCGAAGGGGAGCAGAATTTGTCACCCCAAAATATGCCTCTTGCATAAAGGTTATTTTAGGCTGATTATTTTTAAGAAACATCAGACACAAGAAAAGCTCTGAAGACCTAGAAGTTACCCTTTTGTAAGAGACACTTACTTTTATAGGGCAAATCTCCATTTGTAAGGGTGTTTCCCTCTCTGTACCAGGAAGACAAGGATGACTGAATCTCTACCAACTTTTATCAATGGAGAAGGCAGAGACTTAAATCTGCATGACGACCATACCCTCCTTCACCATGCTTTGCTTGAAAACCTCCCATAGCTGGCTCTATCCCCCCGCTTTCCCGCCATCTCCTTTCTAGCTAGAGATGGTATTTAAGGTGATGGCTCAGCCATTTCAGTCACTCAGTTTTCCTGGGTCTCTCTGTGTACACAGGAGGTGTACGTGTTGTTAAACTTCAGTTTGTTTTTCTCCCATTAATCTTTTATTATGGAGGTCTCAACCAAGAACCTAGAAAGGTAGAGGTAAATTATCCTTCCTCTCCCACAAATGCCTACCATCTCAGGCTGTCTGGAAGAGTTCTACGAGGTGGAGAAATGGAGGCACTCGGTGCATGATAAACAGTCTGTGACTGCGACAGCACAGCCCAGGAAGCTTGGGTTACTGCCACTTCCAGGTCTGCAAGTTGGGCCAACCTTCACCACAACCGGAGGAGAGGCTCAGGCTCCGTCCTCAGCCTGCTAAGGCTGAGTGAGCCCTGCTCTAGACCCTTCACAGGAGGCAAATGCAGCAGTTACAAAAAAGAAGAAAAACAGCCATCCTGCTCATTGCCTCCAGAACCTCTGCCAGGCTCTTTAAATATATTCTCTGTTTTATTCACAAAAAACCCTGCAAGGCAGAGGATGTTATATCCATTTTATAGACTGCAGTTGTTCAAGGTGAGAGCTAAGAAATACCAGAGGCTGAATTTAATCCTGTTTATTTGATTCCAAGTCTGGCTCTCTACTGTGTTCTCTGGGTGTGTCAGGTTAACTCAGCAGAGAGACCTCTCTGGACTTCAGTGTCCACATCTATCCTACTGGCCAGATGAAAGAGAAAAGGAGGTTGACAAAACCACTTTTGTGAAAGAAAACCTCTGAAAAGATTCAAAGGCTCTAACAAGCAGCAGGAGGTGGTGGTGATGGGAGGGAATGACAGGCATGTGGGGCAAACCTAGGGAGGGTCGGGGAGCTCAAGGCAAGGACAGAAGACAATGCCACACCTCCCTCCCTGGTTCCCACAGCTCAAAGTGGCTTTGGGCAGACCCTGGCTGAGGCCTACGATGGGGGTGCAAGGGTAGGACTCACCTAAACAACTCTACTTCATCATCCCCAAACGGCTTGTAGTCCTCCTTCCCAAACATGCTGAGGTAGGCGGCCTTCATGTAGATGTAGGTGGCCTGTGTGAGAGACAGTAACAGGCAGGTGTGAGCAACCGGCCCTCCAATCACCACCCCAGACTGGCACAAATTCCTCACTGGGACCTCACTAAGGCCCAGCCCAGCAGCTAACATCATCCCCAACACCCAGGGAGAAACTGAGAGTAAGGTCCTCAGCTGGGAGTCAAGTCCAGGACGGGCCCACATCCAAACAGCTGCCCTCTCCACCCCGAAGTGGCGAGAGGAAGCTAGTGGGTGCACAGGGCAGGGCTGAAGTGGAGCTGGAGACATAAAAACAGGGAGCAAGGGCTTCTGGGAAGCAACTACTTCAGATTGGCCCCTTGAAGATTCACAGAGACCTGAAGAAGGATCTTCTGGACAAGGGGGACAGCCAGAGCAAAGCAGGGGCAGGGCGGAGATGCGCGTAAGTAGGCCGTGATGGGTAGCATGAAGCATGGGTGTAGAAAGGAGTGAGGCCAGCAGAGTGAGCAGGGCTCTGGGTCAGGCCTCAGTTCAGGGTTTCTCGGAGGGATTGCCTTACTATGTGCCAGGCACTTCACATACATCACCTCACTTGATCCCAAAGACAATGCCAGGAAAGAATCTGTACCCCACCTCTGCTTCCTGGGACCACAGAGCTGCTGGGGACAGAGCTGGGAGTGACCCCAGGTTTGTGTGGGTCCACAGGCACTTGCCCACTGGATCCACAGCTAGACAGGGAAGATGCAGCTGTGCAGAGACCCCCCCACCCCAACCTCAGCGATCAATCCGGAAAGCTGCGCTCCTTCCCCAGAAGTCCCCCACCAGAGGGGCCTGGTTGGAGTGCTGCCCTCCAGTGGCCAAGTCTTGAACCACAGCTCCTGCAACTGGGGGCTGCTGGGAGGAGCTACTTCCCAGACCCCAGAAAGCAAGGCTGGGTGCTGGAGGGGAGGGAGCAGGGCATCCTGGAGGCTTGTCTCTGGAGAAGGCTGAAGGCAGCCTTCACCCGGCAGTCACTCCTTCGCTGAAACCCAGGGCCCCTCCCAATGCCACTCTGCCCTCAGTCTGCCCTGCACAAAATGGGGAAAAGCTGGTCTTGTGGGATGTGATGGGAAAAATCTCCCCTCAGGGAAACCTGTTCCCCATCCCGTCTTTAACTTCCTGGTGTCATCATTGCCTTCTCCCTCCCTGGCACAGAGTGACCCCATCCTCATGAGTTTACTTTCTATCTAGCTCTGAAATCCCACTGGCCTTGCCCTTCTGCCCACCTCAATTCCTGCACAGGCCTCCACACTGTCTCCCTGCTCCAGGCCACCTGGGATGTCCTGCTGACTTGGTCTACATGGTTTCCTAACCCATCTCCCTGCTCCCACTCCAGTCCCCTGCAAGCCACTGTCCACATCACCGCCACCCTCACCATTTTAAGTCAGGCCATGTAGGTCCCTGCGGGAACTCCCCTCAGGATATATCACCGCCCCCCCACCCCCCGTCATGGCCTGAAACCATATCCAGTCTCCCCATTTCCTCTCCTACTGCTTCTCCTCACTCACATCACTCTAGTCATACTCGCCTCTGGGCTGTTTTCAGAATACATCCAACGCACTCAGCTTTAGCTGCCTCCTGCCCTGGCCCGGCGTCTACAGTGCCCTCTGCATAGAATGCTCTTCATTAGGAATTCCACATGCCTTGCTCCCTCACCTCATTCTGGCATCTTCTCAAACAGACTTTCCTGGCACCCTGCATAAAAGAGCCCCTCCCTTCACGCCTGCATCCTTACCTGGCCTGATTTTTCTTTACTGCACAACAGGAACCTGATACATTATACATAGTGTACGTGTTTTTGTTTTTCTTCTCTCTTCCCACAGGAATAGGAGCCTTGAGATGTGGGTCTTTGCTTTGTTGTATGTCAGCCTAGAACAGGGCCTGGCTTGTAGGGGTGCCCAGCAGCTGCAGGCGGGGTTTCTTAAGGCACAGATCTAAGGTACAACTGTCAAGGGCTCCCCACTGTCGGACTAAAGCTCAGTCACTCAAGGCCCTCCACGACCTGCTTTTCTGGCTCCTCTTCTGCCATTCCTTCCCAATCACTCCTTAAACTCACCGCAGGCCTGAGCTGCCCCTCTGGCAGTGACCTGGGATTGTGAGGCCCGTGGTCATCCACGTTCTCAAGGACGTTATGGGGCCACACTGATGGGAAACAGCAGCCTCTCCCCTGATGGGTGACCTGTCTCCCTAGGTCATGTTTGACTATCGATTCCATACATTTTGCTGGATTGCTTTACCAGGGTCTGTGCAGTCAGACAGTCGTTGTCCTCAAGCTTACAGAGTGTGGCTTGGGCGGAGAAGGTCCCTCCGAAGCCCCCCTGTACTCCCACCCACAGCCCCTCACCTGGTGACACAGGACCTCGCGGCAGCACCCTAGCTTCCGAGCCTTTGCCCTTGCTGTCCTCCTGGCTGTCCTTCTACTTCCTCCACTCAAGACTCAGCTAACTCCTCCTCCAGAAGCCTTGACCTCTTGGCTGGGCTGCCTCGGGGCTCCAGCACTGGGCACACAGTTGTCACACCTACTCAGCGGCCGCCTGAAGGTACAAGCACTGGGGGAACGTGAAGGCTGCACAGCGCTGGCTGGGCAGAGTCCAGCAGAGGGGTGCTGAGCAGAGGGACTCACATGTACGGCAGGGGTCACAGGCCGAGACCCAGAGGTGGAAGCTGGTGGACTCTGGTGGACTCTGTGGCAGCCAAGAGCTAGAGATTAGGAATGGATGAGGCCCAGAACACAGGGTGCCAAAACCCTCACTTTCACAGGAAACCCTTCTGAGGAAAGCATGGCAGAGAGAGGGTCTGACCACCCAGAGTCACACAGCCAGCTGGAGACTGAGCTGGGGGCAGAGCTGACTCACAGCCAGACTTTTTGACACCTAGGAGGCCTGGCCCTCCCTGTTCCTCACAGCAGCTCTGCGGTCACCCAAGGCCTCCTCTTCCCCATGTAAGGAACCCCACCACTGCCTTACTCCACAGGAAGGCTTTTAGGTCACTTTAGTTCAAAAAGGCTCCCGGAGACTGTGTTCTTGTTGGGAGTGGGAGGTGATGAGGAATTAATGCTGTGCCCACAGGGCCTGGGCTTGAGGAAGCAGCTTCAGCAGGGGATGGTCTAGGAGCAAGCAGGCCTCCTTGGGGGACTCAAGGAGCGCAGAAAAGCAGTGGCCTTTGAATCACACCAGCTGTCCTCAAATCCAATGTCTGGCAGCGCCAGCTATGTGGGCGGGAAGCTCACATACCCTCTCTCAGCCTCAGTGGAGATAACTTCTACTTCACCGGGTGTGGTGTGGAGAAAAGGGCAAGTTCTGGCACACAGAGAGAGCTCCGGGAGAGCCTGCCCCTTCCCCTAGCCCACCTGCCCCCACCTGGGGAATTCCCTTCCAGCATGGTCCCCAGGCAGGGGCACCGAGAATGCACTTCCATGTAGAGTTGGGGAGGGTACTAAGAAATAGGGATTTAAGGTCATTGAGACATATGTGCTATGTATTTGCCAATATCAGATTAGATGCTTTCTGAAGATCTAGATGATTCTGAGACTCCTGGTTCAGAATTCTGTGCTGTCATTACTGTGATGATAATGGCTAACACTTATTTCATCACTTACCGTGATGATGTAAGTTTCCATCTATGGTGAGTGTCTGTTTTGCTTTGCTTTGTCCACATGTCCATTTCTTTAATGCTCCCCCCCAAAGCCCAAGGCTTCTTTCAAGGACACCACCTCACTTTTCCTCTGATGGACCACCCCTCTTCTACTCCCGATCCATGAGGAGTCTTCCCACCCCTCTGTTTCCAGGCATTGACAAATGATCTGTGCCAGACCAGTGGCGTTCTATTATGGGACTTCGGTCACAGCGGAAGGACAGATGTGCATTAGGGGCAGCCCATGGCCGCCGTGCCTGTCACGTGGAGGCCACCTGCCTGCACGACAAAGATGTGCAGGAGGAGAGCACAGCCACAGACAGAAAAACCAAGCCCAGATGACTGAATCCAAATTCCTGGCTCCAGCTCTGCCTGCCTGAAGTCGGATGGGCCTAGAATTTTCAGTTATATGAACCAATGAACCTTTTGTGTTTTGGGTCCCCATAGTCCAATACTGTGGCCACGAGCCCCATGTGATTTTTAAATTACAATTCGAATTAATGAAATGAAATACAACTACAACATCCAGTTTCCCAGTTGCAGTAGCACATTCCCAGTGCTCGGTGTGCACAAGGGGCTGGCGGCCACCACACTGGGCAGCAGAAATGGACCTTCTCTGCCCAGAGTCCTACGTGCAGCTCACCTAGACCATGAGAACCGCCTTCCGTCCCTGTGACTCAAACTCTTGACCGACACATTGTAGTTTCTCCAGTTTCTCAGCTCCTCAGGGTCTCTGGTCCCCTCCCACTCCGAGTCCTCTCAGCCTTTATGGTTTTGTTTCCCTTCCAGCTTAGTTCGGGTTTGGCCCCTGGCCTGCGGCTCCTGCCCCACCTGGGTCAGCCTGGTCGCCCAGAGCCCGGACACAGGTGCCCGCCTACCTTGGACCAGGAGCTCTCCTTGCTGAGCAAGTCGGCGTAGAAGTAGGCTGCCTCCCACTGGCCCTTGTAGGTGCAGCACCACATCAGCTCCCAGTAGCACATGTGGTGGAACTGCCTCCAGTGCTGCTGGGCCTCGCAGCACTCCTCGAAGCGCTGCACGGCCTGTGGGCACCACGGGTCAACCGGGCAGGCACCCCCGTTCCCAGGCCCCAGCCCCCTCTGCACCCACCGGCCCAGCCCCTCCTGCTCACAGTGGTCCGGCCCTGTACTAGGCTGGGGGCAGGGAGGCCGCTGGACACAGGGGCTCTGGCCTCCAGCCCTGGTTCTGCCCACTAAGTCGCACGTGACCTTGGGCCCAGTGACTGTCCCTCTAGTCTAGTCTTTCAGCACAAACCAAGAGGATGGGACAGAGCTACGTGGAGGAATAACAGGCAGTGGAATGTGTTAATATTAAAGCAGCATAATAATGCCTATGCCTCAGAGCAAACTCTAAAGCTTCCAGAAGCTCCCACAAACTGACCTGGACCTGGGGCCCTGTCCTGCTGCCCAAGGAGTCACAGCCAGGGCCCGCTGGACACCCAGGAGCTCCACATTGTGGAATGTGTCCTAGGCCCTGGCTTAGTGCTGCGGATTCTGCTAGCACCAGGATCCTCCCCTCTAACCCTTCTGATGGCTCCCTCCCACCTATGGAGCCCAGACTCCTCAGCCGGGCCATCAGGAGCTAGGCTTGCCCCCTGGCACCACCACTCCATCCACCGGGTCCCAGCCGGTACCATGCCGCTGACAAGCCAGGCTTCCCACCCCCTGCCTGACTCACGGGCCTCCCTCTCCAGGAGCCTGACGCCTGCCCGTCCGGTCCTGCTCACTGCAAGTGCTGCCACCTCGCCCCCTTCCCAGGCTGTCTCGGTCAGACGTACCTCTCCTGCCCTGCCCTCTCCCTGCCTCTCCTAGTCTGCCCTGTCCCTGAGTACGTCTGTGTGTGCCTGTCCCCCTGCTGGCCTGGGAGACCCCAGGGCACCTCTGGCACCGGCCTGGACCTCCATTACTCACTGCGTCAACATTGCCTTTAATGGCTTCAATCCGTCCCGCAAAGAACAGGAAGATGGCGCCCTGTAATGACACACGTGAGGGTCCCTGTCTGTGTGGGCCCGTAGGGCACATGCAGGCTGGGGGCCTCCGGCAGGAGAGGGGCTCACCTTGGGGTATCGCTTCAGGTAAGGCTTCAAGAGCTTCTCTGCCTCCTCGATGTTGACGTTCCCAGTGCCTAAAGGAGGGGGGTACAACACCACGTGTCACCACGGTTGGCTCGTGACCTGGGGCTTCTCAGTGCCTCGTGTCCCCCTCTGTGAAATGGGGATGATAATTTTTTATCTCCAGGGTAATGTGAGGATTAAATAAGGGCAGCTACTGCCCCTGGAACACCACATGGCTCAGAACTAAGAGCCCACGTCCCCAAGGCTGTGCCCGGAGCCCCAAGTGCCTGCCTACAACGTCCTCACACCTCTCCACAGTGGGCATGACAATCCCCACTTCACAGATGAGAAAACTGGGCTGGAACCTGGTCTTCCTGTGAGGAAGGGAAAGGTCAGCAGGCCAGGCCCAGCACAGCTGATGCAGCTCCATGGTTTCTGGGTTCAGTGCCCCATTGCCAGTCCCGGACGCCTGGCAGGGCCTGCAGCCTCTCGCCCTTGCGCCCCCTGCCCTCAGAGCCAGCCAAACCCCCAGCTCCAGCCCTCGGCCGGAGGCATGCGTACCCAGCACAAAGGTGAGGAAGGTGTGGTAGCAGAGCAGCAGCATGACACAGAGCACAGCGCGGAAGCTGTGCCCCGATGCGCCCTCCTCCAGCTGCAGCAGCCCGTAGTCCTGCGGAGCAAAAGGGGACAGGCCGAAGCCAGCAAGATCTAAGTTCCCCGGGCCATTGAGCTGGGACCCTGGGCGTCAGCTGTGAGGGCCACGCTGCGGGGCAGGGGCAGGAGAGCACTGGGCCCTGAGTCTGCAACCCTGGGGGCCTGGTCAGCGGCTCACGGGCTATGCAACCCTGAGCAGGCGGCTGCTCTTCTCTGAGGGCAGGGGACACGGCTGCCAAGGCCGGGCAAAGGCCTGGGGGTCAGCTGTGCCTCGCCTCCTCAGCAGCCTCTTCCCTCCTTCCTCCCCTGGCTCAGCTGCTCGGCCTGCGGTGGGCGCTGAGGCGCCGAGCAGCCCAGGTCTGGTGGGGGGAGAGGAGCAAGGAGGAGGAGGATCTTAACCACAGGCTTGGAGCACAGATGGGGCCACAGGGCCTGTAGTCTGGGAAGGCTTCCTGGAGAAGTCTCCAGTGCCTGGGGCGGGGTGGGGAGGGGCGAGAGGCCCACTTGTGTCCCTGCCTGCGGTCTCTGCCCCTCTGTCCTCCGGATGTTCTTTCTAGCACACAAATCCGACCTGCCTCACCCCTGCCTCAAACCCTCCACAGCTCCCTTGCCTTCAGAATAAAGACGAAGCCGGCTGGTGCTGGAGTTTCTCTGCTCTGGCCTTGCCACCCTCTCTCCCCGGCCAGGCTGGCCACACTGCCCCACCTCCTGACCTTTCCCACGCCCTTCTCTCCTATCATCACCCTAACATCCCACTCACGAGTCATGAGCCAAGGGCCTCCTGAAGAGAACACTGCAAGGGCCCTTCGGAGCCTCTGGCCAGTGTTTCCTGGGCCGTGGGCCACAGACGGCAACCAGGACTAGAGGTCTGTGGACAAGCACGAGGCACCGAGCCCCAAGCCCGAGGGACTTCTCTTCTCGGTGCCCCATCTGTCCTCCTGCCCGTGGAGAAGGCCTCAGGGCTGGTGTGTGCTCGGCACTGCTCTCGCTCTAAGCTCCTCTCCCAGAGAGAAACGGCCTTGGCAGACCTCATCTTCTAGCTTTCGGAAGATTGCTTGGGCCTCGTAATATTTATTATGATTATGTTCTTCCTGTGCCAAATAACAAGGGTTTCCTCTGTCGTAATGAGTAAATGTAAGAAAAAAATGAGCCACTTTGGAGAAAAATAATACACAAATAATAATATAAAGGTCTGTGGACAAAGCAAAAATCAAGAAGGGTCAGAGGAAGTCCATGTTTGAGAAAACTAAAAAAAAAAGCCCTTTGTTTTACTAAAAAGAGGCCCAAACTTAGGTGGGACTTGCTCAGAGTCACATGGAGAAAGGGATGAGGCTGGGCTGACCCAGGCTTCCATGCCGTGCTCCTCGTACTGCGCCAGGCCTCCTCCACCAGGGAGCCCTCCGTACCTGCCACCTGGCCCTCCTGCCCTCAGCAGAGCGCCTGGGTGCCTGAGTCCTGGTTTCTGCCCTCAAGGCCTGATGCACAGCAGGGCTTCCCTTGGGCATCACCCAGACCAGAAAATGGTCCTAGGGGAAGAAACTTGCTCAAAAGGAGAAGGATTAGATTTCTGACACCTGTCAGGCTCACGAAGCATGACCCCAGGCCACTGAACAGGGTGCCCTTCACCCCCCCTTACCCTAGAGCCTCTCCACCCTGGGAGGGGCTTGGCGGGGAATCACTGACCTCACTGACTGGAGAGGAGACTGAGGCGGAGAGCGGTGTGGGCCCTGCTTAGGGCCATACACTGAGGGGACTGAGCCAGGACTGGTGCTCTGACCCCGCGGCCCCTCAGCCTCACCCTGTCCAGCCAACTCCCGACCTGGGACCCCAAAAGTCAGATGGTTACCTTGTTTCCTGAAAACCCCACAAACTCCAACAGCCGCAGGATCCTAGTGGGAAGCATGGACAGCGTCTGCAGGGACAGAGTCAGGTGGGCACGCGGAGAGGCAAAGTGTGCCCCTCGCACTCCCCAGGCCCCCAGAGTCCCGTACGGTCCTGGCGTGCAGCCCTTCTCTCCGGAATGCCCACAGGGAGGCGCTGCGTTTCCTGGAAAGCCAGCCTCCTCAGACAGAGAGGCACTATACGGGGACAACTGGGAGAAGACTGTGTCTAAATCCTAGTCTCACTACTCACAGGTAGGCAAATTACACAGCCCTTCTGTGCCTCAGCTTCCTCATCTGTAAAATGGGAAAAATACCAGCTCCCCTCCCCGCCACAGGGGTGCTGTGCATGCAGGTGGATCCTGTGACCCGTGCCATGAGGCCTGCACTAGCAGTAGCCATTCTTCCTGCCATTACACTGGATCCCTACTTTGCACAGGTGCTGTCACTGCATTTGATCCTCAGAACAGCCCTGCAAAGAAGGGATGACATGTACTGACCCTTGTGACAGCTGCAGTTAAATGACAGGATATGTCCAAGGCCCCACAGCTCCTCCAAGGTGGAGCTACTTGAACCCAGGACAGTCCAGCCATGACCTGGAACTGGGAGTGGGGCAGGGACTCCGGCCCCAAGGCTTGCTCTTAGAACAGGCTCTCCCTAGAGGGGAGAGCTGCCCCCCATCACACATACTCTCAGATGGGTCCTTAGCCACCCAGGGCCAGACATTTAAATTGTGCGGAAGCAGCTCCTCCTCCTGGGGGCAGGTACTGCTCATCTGACCCTCCCTGCCTTGGCTCACACTGTCCCTCTGCCTGGAATGCCCTTCCGTGCCTGGGAAACTTCCTCTGCCTACAGATCCTTCTCGATCCGGTTCAAATACTACCCCCTCCGTGAAACACTCCCCAGCTCCCTCAGGAAGGGGTCCTGGCTCTCTGTTCCCTGTGGGTCATCAGCAGTTTCCAGGCCTGACTCCTTCCCTGCCATGGGTCAGTACTTAAACACTAGCTCTCCAGGGTGGAAAAGGCTTTGACTTATTATGTTTATCCATTTCTGGAGCTATACATGCTGCCAACATGTCATACTTCAAGCTTCAGTGTGACTCAGGAAGAAATGCACTGCCACCCCCACCCCAGCTGTGAGCCTCCCAGGCTGGCAACGTCTGCTTTATTGCTGGGTTTGGGGCTGGCCCAGCAGCCCAGCCCAACCCATGTGTAGAGCAGGAAAGTGCAGGCCCCACTCACAAGGTTGAAGGCTCCCACACCAAGCTTCACCCCTCCTTCAAAGTGCCTGTGGTTCTCTCCCTTGCAGTATTGTGAGGACTGCACCAGGCTGTCCAGCTCCCTGCAGGGGAATGTAGAGTCCCGTTACAGCCTCACACTGGGGGCTGGGTCCCATTCCATCTGGGCCTCATGCTGCCCCCAGCTCCCAGCTGATCCCAGAATGCCCTGGTGGTGGATTTACAACAGTTCTGGCAACTCAGAGAGCTGATATTTGAGGAATTTCTAATCTCATCTTCCACTGTATTAACACACTTATGCCCCTGAATTTCAGTCATCTCTACCCTCGCACACCTGCCCTGTTCAACATCTAGGCTTTTGTTAGTGCTCTCCATTCTGTCTAGAACAGTTCAGCTTGACCTTGGCACTACTGACATCTTAGGCTGGATAATTCTTTGTTCAGGTGAGGGCTGTTTAGCAGCGTCCCTGACCTCCAACCACTAGATGCTAGGAACAATCTCCCCTGAGCTGTGGCAACCTGAGCTCCAGACATTGCCAACTGTCTCATGGTGGCAAAACTTCCCCAAGCCAAGGACCCCTGAGCTAACTATGAATCCCCTCCTTTAAGGGTGGGAGGGAGATGAGGCTAGGAGGACAGGGGGGGCTCCCAGGAACGATTCAGCAGTGACCCAGGACTATTCCAAGAGCAAGAGAGCCTTGGGAGTTGGCAGGGGGTGAGCTGACAAGGTTCGTGCTTTGGAAACATTGTCTGGCAGCTGGTGGGGAGGCCGGAGGGGCCAGGATACTGTCTGGTTTCCCTCACACATATCCAGCACAGATCCACAAGGTAATGTGGTGCCTATTGCTACATGGAGGGTTATACCCCAGCAATACCTTGAAATCAAATTCTCAGTATCTCTACAAGGAAATAGTTATGTTAAATGGAGCTAAGTTTTCATTTTTTTCATCCATAAACCTGGCCTATGCCTGGCCCAGTGCTGAGATGGCAGGGAAATGATCTAGCCCTTTGCCAACTTGGGGAGGGGTATGTGCATGCTTGGACATCCCTGTGCCCTGGAGGGGTCAAGGAAGGCTTCATGGGAAAAAGGCATTTGGACTGGGCCTTAACATATGTGTAGGAGTATCTTTGCCCCTGTCCCCTGACACCCAGCTGTTTGTGCAGAATGTGTGCCTTAGTGGCCCCTAGCTCAGGGTCAGCACGGAGTAAGCACTCAGCAGAACCAAATGAACAGATGTACTCAGGAAATCACGGGAGTAATATTCCAGAAAACTGAGGTCCTAAGGGTATAAAAATCTGCCTGACGTCTAGGCTTCCTGGCCCCAGCCAGCACTGTCTTCCCCCCAAGGAATAGCCTGAGGGGCACAGGGCGGTAGATTCTGTGGCCCCCAGCACCCCCAGGCCAGCCACACTTACTTGTAGGTCTGGTAGCTGTTTCGAACTCTGATACCACCCTTGATGAAACTCACCATGTTCTCATCCTGCAGGAGGGAGACATGCTAGGAGCTAGGCCTGCATGAGCGGCCACAGGCTTGAGACTGACCGTCCCTGGGCCCAGCCATATGAGGGGCCCTGGGGGATGGTGTCAGAGGTCAGCCAAACCAGGTCTCCCAACCCCTGGGACTTGAGATAAGGGTCTTGCTTGCCAAACAAAATCTCCAAATGCATGGCTTAACCACAGACCCCATTTACCAGCCTTGTTTGTACACATACTATGTACTTGGAAAAGGGCGTGGCAGAGACAGCCCCAGAGGTTAATAGTGCCTCATCTAGGGAAGGAGTGTGGGAAAGGAAGAGAGATGCTCACTTTTGGACTGTTTGTGTTTTTTTACAACAAGCATTTATCATATTTGTAATTTAAAACACCAATACCTAGAGCCCACTTGGCAGTTCCAGTCCTGGCTGTTCACCCAAGAGAAATGGATGAACTGGTCTGCTGACATCACTTTCAAGAATGTTCGTAGCACCACTGTTCAAAGTAGCCAACAACCAGAAACAATCCCAATGTCTTTCAACAGGAGAGAGGACCAGGAAACAGGTATATTCATAGAAAGGACTATTACACATAAGGCTGAGTGAAGAAAGGACATCCCAGACAGCTTGAGGCCTTAAGAAGCTCGAAGCCAACTAAAACATAATATGCTGTTGAGACAAGCTGAGAAAACTGTTTTTTTAAAGTAGGGTTGGGATGGTAAACACAGAACTCTAGGTAGTGGTTTCCCCTGTGAAGGGAGGCAGGGGAGAGGGGAGGGGAGCCCAGAGGGCAAGGAGTACTCTGTTCCCCACCTGGGTGGAAGGTTCATGGGCATTTGTTTAATTATTATGTGTGATAGCAGAATAAACAAAATAAAAGGACATTCATGGCACTTAGCCTTGGTCTCCACCTGAACCGCAAAGGGGCTGATTGTGGCTGTAGACCCTTCTGGCTCGGACATGGTGATGCGTATGGTGAGGGGGGTGAAATCCCCAGACTGCTTGTACAATAGAGGGCTCCTACCTGTAGGAAGGTCAGGGCTGCTCTCTGCAGCAGGCACTCTGCATAGCAGACCTCAGCATGGATTTCCTCTGCAGGGAGAAAACCAAAGCCCTGCGGCCTCCTGGGACTCTTGGCAGGAGGCTTAGGCCAAACCCTCCCCACCTCCACTTCCCAAAAGGCAAAGGGAGCCTGCGTCAGCACCCCCACCCCCACCCCATCTATTACCTGGCTCTGGTGCCTTCGTAGCACTCACCACTGCCCCAGGTCAGCTTCCCCACCACCCAGGACGGCAGCACAGGGCCCTCTGCGGGTGCTACGCACCAAGCCCCCCGCAGTGCTGGGCAAGAAGGTGCTGGGTTGGACAGATCAACAAAGATTCTGGTCCGGGGAAGCCCTGGGCTATGCAAGTAATTAAGGGCAGGAGAGCTTACAGAGCCCAGGGAGTCAGGGAGACTTCCAAAAGAAAGGGCAGCTGAGCTGAAAAAGGAATGGAAGGTGGGGTGGGGAGAGCTTTCCAGGCAGAGACCCAGGCAAGCCAAATAACTCAGGTGTTTGAGGACAGCTGAGCCACAGAAGGGTGAAATGGGGTGAGGTGGGGAGAGATTTAAGGGCAGGGAAAGACGACGGGTGGAGGTCTGGCTGCAAAAGGCCTTGAGCCCTGGTGGAGGATTGCAGATTGGCCCTGCGGCAGCAGGGAGCCACGGAAGGTATGGCAGAGGGAGTGGGACCGTCACATGCACTGTTCCGTGCTGGACTTTGACGGGCCCTTGAGGCGGAGCAGGCTGTTTGCTGCTCCACTGAGGAGCCCTAGGCTGCTCGCGGCTGGCAGCTGCCACCTCCAGGACATCCACCTGTGGCTATGGCAGGGAGACGCCACACAGGCCCTGGCAGCCCAGACCATGCAGTCCGCGGCCCTTAGCCATCTCACTCCAGTGTGTCAGCCTGCAAAACCACCTTCCTCTCCGGGGTGCATGAGATCACTATGGCAATTAAACCAGTAGACCTAACTGTACACACAATCCTAAGTCCACCCTGGCCTGAGCAGCAAAGAGTAGGACCCTGTGACAGCATTTTCCTTCCTCGACTTCCAGGTCCTCAGCAGGTAATACTGTCAGGCAAGCGAGTCTCATGGCCCCTCGCCTCACCTGAGCCACTCTTCAAGCGGCCCTGGGCCTGATCCATCTGTGTCTGAGCAGCTGGGCCAGGGCCTGGCCCCTCGGGGACAGCTGGAAGGATGCCCACCCCTGCCCGCCCCTCCCTGGGCTGGAGCCAGGCTGCCTGGGGTCAGCGGGGTTGAGGGGACATCCCAGGCAGCACACCTTCTGTGAACTGGTCCATAGTGGGGCGGTGTACCAGGCTGCTAAAGGAATCTGTTACAGAGGACTTCTTCCGGTGCCTAAAGAGGAAAAGGGGACCCCAAGTCATTCAGTGAGGGTAAGCAGGCAGGCCCAGACTGCATCTCCTGTCCCTTCTATAGGGCTCCACACACACAGTGGCAACTCCCTGAATCCCGGCTTCCTCACACCCTTTCCCCTGCTGATGCCTCTTGTTGGAGCCTCCTTCCCTTCTCTTATGCCCCAACCAGTTCCTAGTCACCCTTTAGGACCCAGCTGTGCCATCACCTCCTCCAGGAAGCCTTTCCTGCTCCTCTGGCTAGACCCCCAGGACCCCACAAGCTTCCCTACATCATGCTGGGGTATCACTGTCTGTGTCCAGGGCCTGGCTGGGGGCAGGCGTGAGTCTGTGACCACCTATGCACAGGCAGTGACGGCTATTCCTTCATTCACTCAAGCTGGTACCATGCACTGTGATCAGTGTCTTCATTCGTCCCCACAACACAGCATTTTACAGACTGTCACCCCCATTTTACAGGTGAGGAAATTTGAGTCCAGAGAGGGACCTGCCCAAGGTCAAAGAGCTTATGTGACACAGGCAGAATCTGTCTCCTCCCAATCAGGCCTGGCTCCCGGAGGTTTCTCAGGGACTGGCTCGGACAACGAGGCTCCGGAGGCAGTGCTGACAGAAGCAGCTCTTAGCACTTGGGAAACACATCCTCTTAGTCAAAAGCAACAGCACTAAAATGGCATTTCAGGCACTGGGGCAGGCCAAGGTGACAGAGTCGGGCCTCACCACCCTCCATCCCCGCCCAGCCCCTGGCCCTGACCTCTGACACAGCATCTGAGCCTCCTTCATCATGTTGCCAGCAAGCAGGATGTCCTGAGGGTCAAAGGTCATCATGGCCTGCATCTCCAGGATGGTGGCATATGTCAGCGAGTGGTACATGCTGTCCTTGGTTCTGCCAGAGAGAAGGTACATGAGTGTCAACTCCTAGAGGTAGCCAGCCCTGTGTCAACCATCCGCCACCTGCCTGGGGGGAAACGGGGGTCCAGAGAAGAGAAGGGGCTCTCCCAAGGATAAGAGCCCCTGAGGGTCAGCCAGGTCTGACCCTTCAAAAGCACTGCTGCTCAAAAGACTCTGGGTCCCAGCTCCTCTTCTTCCTGTTGAGTGGACCGGAGGGATTTTCCAAATCTGAGCCTCAGTTTCTCATCCGTTCTGTAGGGATGGCGGTAGCCATGAAGACTCAAAAAGGCCCAGCAGCATGCTGACCTGAGGCCATACTCCAGCACCCAGGGCCTTCTCTTGCCTTCTGCCTCTCCTCCCACGGGCTGAGCCCAGGGCCTGTCTGTGGGAAGTCTTCTATCCTCAAGGCCCACCCTGGGCTTGCCCCATCCTTGTTCCCTGGACCTCACTGGCCTTGCCGCCTCCTGTCCCTCCCCGTCCCGTTATCTGGTCAAGTCACTCTCATCTTGGCTTCTGCATCCCGAGAGGTAATGCTTGAATCTGAGGCCCAGCACAACGCAGACCCTGCCCGCCTCTCCAGCCTGGCCTTCTGGTCACTTCTGCTTCTGCCCCATGATCAGGTCACATTCCTTGGCCACACTGAACCACATGCAGTCTCCTCAAGAAAATCCCTCCTCCAGGCCTTTGCCCACGCTGCCCCCTCAGCTGTGAGACCCTTCTCTACCCCCACATCCCCTGACTCTTCTGAAAAGGGCCTCAAATGCCCTGAGGGCCAGTGGGAATCCAGGGCTCCCTCCTCAGGGGGCATGGCTGCAACGGAGGCACGGGCCACACTGAACGCACATCAGCAGAGGTTCAGCTCTCTCCCCAAACTCTGGGCACCTCAAGGACAGAGCTTGTGTGGGGCTCTTCTCTGTCCTGGGCGCCTGTGTGACAGGGCTGAGCAAGCCGGCCTCAGGAAGGCTCCCCTTTCTGCTTCCCACTCCTTTGCTCCTCCACAGCCCAGACCCCTCAGCTAAACAGTGTGCTGGGGAAGTATGGGTGGCATTTAGTCTAACACAAGGAGAGAAGAGCAGGCGAGGAGGGGTGGGAACAATGCAGTCCTTCTGTCTACCTGGGGAGTCACAACGTGTCTCAGCCTTGATTTATGCTTCTGCAAAATGGGGGCAATAAGGTGACCCTGTTTGGGTCCGTGTGGGACTGGCTAGGGATTACCCCTGCCTGGCACACAGTAGGTATTATAGCGGTTTCGCTCCCTTCCCTACACCCCCTTGTTAGTTATTTACAAACCTTCTCAGTGCCAGGCTTATGCTGGGAACTTCAGGGGAGGGAGAGATGACTAAGGTTCATAAGGTTCTATTGTAAAATCATGTCACTTGACCCATTTCTTGCCTTCTCTTTCATAAAACACCTTTGTAAATTAAGTTGCTTTCTTACTTATGGGTGACCCTCAGGTGATATAATCCATTCAAATCAAAGGTTTCTGAAGGAAACAAAAGCTTCCACCTTAGTTTTTTGAAGGAAACCTCTCAGCAGCCCGGGAACTGTCAGGACTCCTCCCAGCTCTTTGCTAGAATTGCTTAATCTGAGGGCAGCGGCTTGTGGAGAGGAGGCCATGGCCTGCAGTGGGGACAGAACTCAGGCTGCAGAGTTCCTCAGACAGGCTGAAATCTTGGCTTTGCCAGCCATCAGCTGTGTGATCCTGCTGAGTCCTGTAGCCTCTCTGAGCCTCAAATTGACCCTCTGTTGAATAGATACAATAACCCTTCTCTCCCAGGACTTTGGGTGGCTCAGAAAGGCTGCCCAGGTCATGGCTGCATCGCTGATGCTCAATAAATGTGAGTCCCTTCATGGACTGCCACGGTCGAGGGTCACTGCCCTGGATGAAAACTTTCTCCTTGAGGAGGGGTTTTCCTGGCAGCACACAGACACCACCACTCCCCCCCACAGATAATCTCCAACTCTCAAGCCCCTTCCTCTTTCTTCCTTTCCTCTCCCAGACTGAGGTCAGACCCAGCCCCACCCTCCCACCCTGGTGCTGGGCCCAGGAGGGCAGCTGGCAGGCAAAGTGGAATTTCCAGTCTGAGACCCAAGGCTCCACATGCACCTGCAGCTGGGAATCCTGGCCCCTTCCCAGGTATGGTCTGGCATGGAATTCAGGGTGCAGAGGTATGACAACACCCAGACCTCAGACACCCCAAGTTTAGCTTGCATGCCACAGAGTTCTTATTTGCACATACAGCATCCAGATCCCCGGGAGCAACAGACCATAACCTCTGAGCTAGACCCAGCTGTGTGACACAATGCCCACTGGGGCCCACCAGCTGTCACGGGAGGAATGGTACTAGAAGAGACGTCAGAAGGAGAGGGTGCTAGGAGCTGGGACTCCTTAGCCACCTGGAGGTCAGCTGAGTCCAGGGGCCTCCAGCCTTTCCTTCCACCAGCAGCCAAGGCTCGGGCCCTGTCAGCTCTTGTCCCCACTGTCAGGGCCTTCTGGCTCTGACCAGCCCTCCCTGTTCCTTCCTGGGGAAGCCCTCTCCAGTCCCAGTCTAAGGCTCACCCCCTGGGGGCCTCTCTGGCTGGAGCCGCTCACGGCTGGAAGGCAGAGGCAGCCCTATGCCTCCAAGCTTCCTCCCTTCATCCTCAGGAAAGCCTCCCTTACTTCCGGTCCTCTCGGACCCCATCTCACTGCCCTCTTCTCTGGCCCAAGCACATTCTGGGGTCTCATATTCTCAGTCTAAGGTCCATCACCCTGCCCTCTTCCTTCTAGAACCTGCCTTGCCTCTCTCCACTTCAGCCAGTCCGAGGCCCTCATTTCACTGTCATGCCTTTGCACAGGTTGTTCCCTCTACATGGAAATGCCCTCTTCATCTGGCTGACTCCTCAATCAACCTATCTCAGCTTAAATGTCACTTCCTCCAGGAAGCTTTCCAGAGCTGGCTTCATGGGTGTGTGACAATCTGTGCAGCTACACAGGGCCGGCCCCAAGCCTAAAAAGGTCCCATACTTGTTTACTGCTCTGCTGTCGTCATCTTGAAATCCTTAATAATTTTTAAACAGAGGATCCCACATTTTCATGTTGCAAGTGCCACAGAAATTATGTGGCCAGACCTAAGGCATTCCTGACCAGCCCCTTCCCACATGAGTTGGAGTCCCTGGATAACTCTCAGTACCACCCCTTATTGCTTGTGTCAGTTTCCCTGCAGAACCCTGAAAACAGCCCACATCTAGCTCAGTTCTGCAGCTCCAGCACCCAGCATACTGCTGGACACACGAGGGCATTCATGTGGTGTTGCCCAGCCAGCAATGGGTGCCCGACAACCACGTGCCGTGGATCACGCCCTGACCTCATCATCGCTCCACAGAATGGCTCTGTTCTGGAGTCTTAAATGGTCCCACCCACCCTCCCAACCACAACCTCCCGGCCATCCTGCTCTTTCACTCATCTCCCCCACTGCCCATCCTCCCACCTCCAGCCAGTCCTCTCCTCCTGACCCGCCAGCTTAGCCTCCTCATTCCAGCCACTCTCTGGTGGACATACTAACTGCTCAGCCTTCCAACCTGCTGTTGCGCTGGGCCCGGGAGCCGCACACCTGCCCGCTTGCTTCTTGCTGGCATCACGCAATGCTGGAGGAAGCTGCCAGGCACACTCTGAGCGGGCCCGGCAAACTCAGCCAGACTAAGCAGGGGACTTTGCCTCTTCCATCAGAGGACTCCCAGGACCGCATGGACACACCCTGAACTTCCTGTGCCCTCCCCACCCCCCATCACACACACACCTACTCTACCTCCTTCACTCCCGTGTGGTGGAGGAGACAGGTGTGAGGCTTTCCATCCACCACCTGCTCAAGATCCAAGACAACCCAGGAGGCAGAGAGTGGCTTGTGGAGCCGGATGGACCTGGATTCGATTCCTTGTTCTGTTACTTGCCAACCATGACCACCTTTTTCATTAAGAAAGTAAAATAAACTAGGAGCTACTCAAAGAAGTGACAAAACCAAAGCAAACGCCAAGGCAGGGTTAGGGAGTGCTTGGTGAGCCCAGGTACTTGCTGAGAGCAAAGTAGGATGACAGTTAAATGAGACACCATGTGTACAATGAGGAACAGTGAATGAAACTGGACTCCAACATCTTTGAAGCTTCAATGCCTATGAATGGAAGGAGAAGTCATTTCTGAGCAAGAATTATGTCCTCTAGACCAGTGGTTCATAACAGAGAAGGGAATGTATTTTTATTGTTCCTTCCCCACCCCAGCCCCCATCCTGGACATTTAGCAATTTCTGGAAACTTTTTTTGTTGTGACAAGACAGTTTGGGGAGTATGTTAATGACATCTACTGTTTTGGGAGAGAGCTCTTAAACTCAAAAAGAAGGAAAAGATTCTTTTTGGAATGAGGCCGGGGTTGAGATAAAGAGAAGCTACACTGCCTTAAGTGTGAGGTAAAAGCTCTATGGGAAGACTGCTTTCTATGGTGCCTCCTTCAGGGCGAGTGTTTCCTCTGAGGGCCTGTGTTGCCCAGCTTCTGGTGAAGGGCCCTTCTGAGGTGAGGGAGGGTGAGGCAGCCCCTTGATGAGGAATGGTGGCAGCGAGGAGTCCATTTAGGGACAGATAATGACCAGGAAGGAGGGAAATGCAGCCACGGAGCCTTCCAAAAACACTGGAAGGGGAACCTGGAGGTTTGGTAATGGGGCAGGATGGGGTCTGCCTGCCTCGGGCAGTGGCCACACTCTGGCTACAGAGGCGTCCTGCCCCGCCTCAAGCCCAGATCCCCTCTGAGGTGTGGGAGCTGCTGCCAGAGGGCTTGTTAACTCATTGTGAGACTCATGACCATCCCGCCCTAGAATCCCTGCCCCCAGACCTGCGCCAGTGGCCCCAGACAGGAGAATGATGGGTCAATCAAGTCCAGAGATACTGAGCAGGTCAGGCTCGGGGACTTGGGGAAAGCAGCCCCCTCCCTCAGCATTTGCTGTCCCTGGGGGCTTGGGAGAACTAGGGACGGGGAGGACAACCTAGAGCTGAAAAGAGGGGATTAGGCGAGTAGGCAGCAGGCATGATCAGACCCCTGTTCTGACACCCTACCCCAATCCCAGAAATCAGGCAGCCAGGGTTCTCTGTCCAGGCTGCGTAACAAAGGATTTTCCCTAGAGAAGCTGACAGGTGGGGCCAGTTCTCTACACAGCCATCCAAAGCCAGTCCCACCAATTACAAGGCTGCTTGGCTCAGACTTGCCAGCTGGCCTTTGAGTAAACTCATTCTTAAATATGACCAGCTGCCAGCCAGGAACTATCAGGCATTGGAGGAAAGGCCCCACAAGAGGATTTCCCCACTAAGCAGAAAAAGGGAACTTGTAGAAATCCAATATTACAGTGGGAAAGAGCAAAACATTTTGAAAGATAAATTTTGTTATAATAATAATAATGATAAATATCTATTAGAGCACTTACTACATGCCAGGCCCTGTCCTAAGGACTCTCACATTCCAAATACAGATATAAAAACAAAGTGTACCCATAAACCAAGAACAAGACGTTTTAGGGAAAAAACATTCAGAGAACAATAAGAAGTACTAGGAAATTCATCATATGGTTACAGAAAAATAAGAAAAATCAACAGAGGGATTTAATGATAAGGTTGAGAAAATCTCCCAATAATCAGAGAAGAAAAAAGATAAACAAACGTGAAATGGGGGGATGATAAGAGGCTTCCAAGAGCACCAATCCAGAAGACCAAAATGTGACCTCAGGGAAGCTCAGGAAAGGCCGACACAACTCAGAGGGATTATGGGAGAGAATCTCCTGGAACCGAGTCTCCAAAAAAAAGACCTACATTTTGGCACATCATTGTGAAATTTCAGATTTGTAGAAATAGACCTAAATACTTCTGGAGAAGAAAAAAGACCACATGCAAAGTTAGAAGAATTAGAGTTCCTGTAGCTGCAAGAGAAAACAGAGGTGCAATGACTTTAAAGTTCTGACGGGGAAAATTGTATTCATGCGGGTCTTTCTTAGGAAATTTCTAGAGGACATGCTTTGGTAAAATGAGGGAAGATATGAGGGAGAAAAAGCAGGGTCAAGGAAACAGGAGAGAAGAAAGGGAGTTCCAGGAGACAGCTGGGAGGAGGCCGGTACACATGTCTGTCCTCCAGGGAGCGAATTTCCAGGAAAAGGAGGAGCTGAGCCCTTACCTGACATGTCTGAGCATTTAGGGTAAAACTCATGATCTGGTGCAGTGGCTATAAAGCGCCCAGGATAAATGTACAGCAAATTAGGCCAATGAAAACACAATTATTAACTCCAGAAAGGATATGTAATCTTACAATGTTCCATTTGTCTCTGCATTGAGCATTGATTACATAGTTATAATAATGGAAACATTGATCACTGATTTATCCAAATATTGTGATATAATGCTAAAAGGAGAATGAGGAAAGGGAAATGGGGCAGGGATATAAGAAAGCTAAATTTTTGCCCACCAACAGAATATTTAAAACTTAAAAGTAAAAAAAAAAAATTTATGGTATGTGATTTATATCTCAATTTAATTTGTTTTTGAAAACCTGAAAATAGTGATAAGGAATAGCAGTGTAATCATATTATTTAGAAATAAGGCAGTAAACACTAGATGAAATGGCTAAATGACTGTCATTACCACCCTAAAAGTAATCAGGAAGGGCAACTCAAGTCTTTAGTACTTTGGAGAAGAATAAAGAAAAGGACTGTGTTAGAGCTGATGGGAAGAAACCAAGTGGATTCAGTGAGAACAAGAAATCAAAGTGGAAGAGGCCGTAAGAACTAAAGGGGAAGGAAGTCACAGTGACGTTGGGGAGGGCCTGGTCGTCATGGCTGTGGAATGGGCAGCTGAGCTGTTTTTATGGGACTCTCAGGGTCATGGTGACCCAGCACACTGAAGGCATTCAGTTCCACTGGGCTCCTCTCATGTAAGAGCTCTGGTTCTTCATGACCTGACACTCCCCTCCCTACACACACATAAGTACATGCACACGCACGCACCCACACCCGGCCTCCATGCCCAAACTGGGCTTTAAGCCTCACCTGGGCTTGAGGTAGCTGAGTGCTTCTGAGAACTGGTTGGTGAGAAAGAGATCCAGGGCAGTCATGCACTGGTCCAGGGCCTCATGGAGGCTGCTCACAGGAGTCCTGGTGGGGGAGACATAGGGTGTGACCGGGAGCCCTCAACCCCCTACTGGCCAGAACAGAACCTCATGAGGCCCACTCAACCTCCCAGTGGATCTCGGATGCCTGCCACGTGCTCCTCCAGGCAGCCCACTCCGTACTGGGACACAAGGACAATTTGTTCTGAAGGTGGCAGGAGGGCAGGATGGGGGTGTCATCTGAGATCTGGTGGAGGGGGTTGGGGAAGGGCTGAAGACAGGGGGACAAGGAGACCTCTGGGATAAATTTAGCTTACCCCTCACAAGAGTAAAGGAAGTCTTTATGGCCCTTCTGACCCACTGAGCTTTCCTGCCCCCACCTCCACCGGGGCGGCACAGCCCACCCACTGCATCCCACTTCAGTCCTTTTCTTCCTCCTCCTCCTTTAGGGATTCTCTCCCTCCTCAGGCCTGCACTCTAGAACCCTAGGCAGTCACAATGGGCTGCGGCAGGCAGGACCTAGAAAAGCCGCCCAGGGCTTTTAAAGCTTGGGGTCATCTTCCCACCAGGACCTTCAGTATGCTGCTTCCTGTCTTTATGCTTCTCCAGAGCTCTTATCACCCTCTGACATATATTTTTTTTTACTTATTTTTGTGTTTACTATCTGTCTCCTTCCATTAAAATATAAGCTTCCTGAGGGCAGGAATCTTTGCTTTGTTCACTGCTATCTCCCCAGCACCTAGTATCTGGTACAAAGTGGGCTTTTAATGAACAACTGTTATGTGAATGAATGAATGAATGAATGAATGAATGAATGAATGAATGGCTTAAGGCTAGGAGAACAAATCTCTGACCTTTCTGGGCCTACCCAGAAAGCTACCCCATCTGAGAAATGAGAGATTAAACTAGGAAAACCCAAAAATCCTATCTGATGGTCTTGAGAAGGGTTCTTAAGGAGTCTCTTTTGAGTGAAAGTTCCAAAAGGGCCTTGATGACCTCACTGACAGGAGATCCTTTTCCCCCAAAACTTAGTTAGGAAAAAGTCCCTTTCCACCAGGTAAACTCCTACACATACCTTAAGACCTAGCACTAATGTCTCCTCTTCTGTGGTGCACCAGCAGATTCTCCCAGGCAAGTCAAAGCATGCATCTTGTTCAAAACCGAACTCTTGTTCATTTTCCCAAATCTCTTCTCCCCCAGTCTTTGCCATCTTAATAAACAACACCCCTCTACCAGTTTCTCAAGCAAGAAATCTGATAGTCATCCTTTACACATCCCTCTCCCTGGCCTCTGTCATCTACTCCATCACTCGGCCCTATCAGCTCTCCCTCCTGAACATCTCTTACTTCACCCTTCTGTGCCCAGTGACGACCACTGCCATCTTCACCCAGGTGTGAAGGAAGACTCCCCCTTCCCCTGCCGCCCCTCCCACCTCTTTTCTCTTCCCTTTAGACCATTTTACTCTCTGTTTCATGTCTCTTAACTCTCTTCTTTGCATCTCTTTGATTCTGTTAAGTTCTGAGTAATCCCTTTAGATTTTTCATTTCACTAATTCTCTTTCAGTGTGTCCAATCTGCTACTTATCGTACTGAGTTTTTAATTTCAATGATTTTATTTTTCATTTCCAGAAATTCCACATGGTTCTCTTTCAAATCTGCTTGGTTATTTTGGGCAGTATTTTGTTCCCTGCTTATTGCTTCAAGTCCATCTTTGATTTCTTTATACATTTTAAACACATTTATATTCTGTATCTCATAATTCTAGCATCTCAGACTCTCAGGGAAATTAATTCTGCTATTTCATGCTTCTGGTGTCTATTGCTCACAGTGACTTGTTTCCTTGTGTGTTTTGTAATTTCACCATGAGCTCCTACTTGACTGATCCCAAGGGGATTTCAGGATGAGGATCTCATGTCCTCCAGAGGGTTTTCATTCATTTCAGCCAGGTTCCCTGGGGGCTACCGCCTGGACACACCTGTTACTTTTTAGTTTAGTATTTCCAAGACCGCAAAGGGAGTATGTATTCAGACCCCAAAATTGTGTGAGGACAGACCAATATTTATAGTTTTCTAGGGAGGGTTTTTTCCCCACCAGAATGCTCATCTCCGTTTGTGGGTGCGTGGGTATTTCTTTCGGGCCAGTGCCCTTATTAGCTGACAGGGAGCCCTTTAAAGATCTCAGATTTACACGGTAGTGGCAGGAGAGCTAAGTTCCAGTGCCTCAGAATGGTCACCGGGTAGGCCCAAGACCATACCTCCAGTCCCTCGAGTGGGCTGGGTTTCTGGAATTTGTAAATACCCCAGGTTTGCTGTGGCTTCATCTCTTTTACCAACCTGATTTCAGCTTCCTCTCTATTCTTGGCTTGAGAGGACTTCTTAATTCAGTGAGAGTTCAAGAATGTATTTTAAAGGACGTTTGTTGTAGACCATCCAGTCTCCAGGTAGTTTTTATTAGGGAAAATGTTGGAAGCCTTATGCCTTCTAAACTGTCCCTTTCATAATAGCCAAAGTTATCTTTTTAAAACCAAATCTGACCATGTCTCTTTTGGACTGGAAATCCTTTGCTCACTTCCTATTTCTCTTAGGATATAGACCAACTTCCTTAATATGACTAAAAAGACCCCACCAGAAGCAGCCTCTGTCCCTCTCTTCATGAAGTGGGGCATTGTCTTCCTTTGTGTGCAGGGCTTAGCCTAGTGACTGGTGTTCAGTCCTCCCAGCTCTGCTGAATGAGTCAATGTAGAGGCACTGAGAGCTTCCTGCCCCGGGGAATTAAACTGGCATCCCCTCCTTGAACCCTCAGAAAGCTCTGGGAAGTGGGGTTATTATCTACACTGCTCCCCAGCCCCCCACAGATAAGAAGACTGATGCACAGAGGAGAGGTGCCAGGATCGTATGCCCAAGCAGGGTTCTAACCTGAGTTTCTGCCTGAGCGAGTGCCCACGAGCTTGGCCCCAGGGAGCCAAGTCCATTGTCCTGGTTTATGTCTATCTCTAAACAATTCCAGAGCCAAGAGCCTTCTTCCCATTTCTGCACACACACCACCACCACCTCCACCCCCACCCCCACACCCCATCAAGGAAAAGGTTCTGCCCTCAAGGTCCACCTGGAAAGATGCACAGATGAATGGTCAGCTCAGAGGCACACATTCCCTCCCTTGTAGCCCCAGCACCTCTTCTGCTTAACTGTAGTTGAGGTGGTTTTAGGGTGACCTCCCCAGACTGGGAGCTGCTCTGGGGCTGATTTCTTCTGTCCTTCCCTCCAACAAATACCCACTAACCTCCGGCTCTGAGCCAAGCCTGGGGACAGAGGCCACCTAGACCCGGGCCTGCCCTTGAGAAGCTCATGGTCTACGGGAATGGCAAACGCAGGCAGAGCCAGCAACAGCCTGGGCCATGAAGGCTGTGATCAGGGGAATGACAGGGGCTGAGAAGGCCCAGAAGTGGGGGTGGGACACTCAAAGAAGCTTTCTGGAAAAGGTGGAACCGAATTGAGGACAAGATGGAAAAAGAAGTCCAAAAAGGGGAACGAACTTGAGCAACGAGCTGGAGGCATGATACAACAGTGAGGAGGAGGCTCAGGCTGTATGGCAGGGTCAGAGACAGGCTCTGGAAGGCCTGTTAGGTGGAGGGCTGAGGCAGGGGCAGAGATGTCCAGCTGGCCTGGGAGTTCAGAAAGGCTGGAGACAGTGGCCCCATTTGACTTAAAAATAGCATGAACAGCATCCCATCACTACGGATTATCACTTCAAGTTATCTAAATTGATGACTGTATTATTGCACTCCATCCTCTCACCAGCCCCCAGAGGCAGGCCTCTGATCTGCATTTGACAGATAAGGATGTGAAGACAGTGAAGACGGGAGCTAGTCCCCTCCTCCCAAGAGCCTGAGAGAAGACAGAAATGCTTTCCACAAGAGCAACCTCACCAAACCTTTCTTCAACCCTGCCTGTCACTGAAGTCCCCTCTTCTGTGTAGGCTGTCCCTGTGTCTTCAAGGCCTTTTTGCTCCAAGCCACCTCACTTGGCCTGGGACAGTATATTCCTGAGCTCCCAAGTGGTGATGGTGGCTTCTCCACTGTGCTTGGGGGAAACCGAGGCATGGTGGGGAGGTAGGAGGTACATTAGGCTGATGGAGTGTGAGACAGAGCTAGTGACTAGTGCCAAGAGCTTTGACACAGTGTGGGAGGCTTAAAGTGGAAGCAAGAGGTAGCTGGAGAGTGGGAGGGGTTATCAGGCACCACCTCCCCACGTAGTCCATAGCTGCCTGGAAACTGCTGCCTTAGTGCCTGATAGGCAGAGCTGGGTGGGGCTGGGGAAGCTCAGTCCCCACTGGGGACAGAAAACTCTCCTACCCTGACCTCAGTCAGGGCGAGATGGGTGTGGGACAGAAGCAGCAGGGCAGGAAGTCATTCAGGGAGCGGACTGGAGTAAGAACTGGCTTTTACTCCCTGCTCCACCATTCTGGGGGAACTTTGGCTCAGAGGGTGAGGCACCTGTACACGGGGACCTGTTACTTCCAAAGCAACCTTTCTAAATTGCAAATATGATTGTGACTCAGCTTCCAAAGAGTCCCCCTTCGCTGTGAATAAAGCGAGTATCATGCGGTCTGGAGTGATGCAGCCTAGTGGGGTGTGGTCTTCAAGAGCTGTGAAAGCAGATGACCCTGGACTCAAGCTGCAGCTCAGCATGAATTGCTGGAGAAACTTGGGAAGGTTCTTTAACCTCTGAGCCTCAGTTTCCTCATCAGTGAAATGGGAATGACACAGTACCTACCTCCCATGATTGTTGTGAAGAACAATTTTTTTTTCCCCTAAGACAATGTATTTCTATCACTTCTTTTATTGGGCAGCACTGCTTTTATAATGAAACTAAATAACTTTAAAATATTGAGTGAACATATCCCAAGACCTAGCAATTCCACTCCTACAGGGAAACTCAGAAGAACACTCACATGTGTGCAAAGGATAATCGTAGGCAAATATTCACCGTTTGAATAGCAAGACACTGGAAACCACCTCAATGTCCGTCAATAAATAAATAAACGGGGGTTTTTGCATCAGGTGGCAGATCATATATCTGAGCAACTGGAGATCAGAGTTGCAAGGATCAAGAAGACTAAATCCCACAACCTGAAGCTGAGTGAGAAAAAGCAAGCTGAAGAATGAGTCGTGCCTTTTAATCCCATTTATATAAAATTTTTAAGAAACAAACTACATTTATTTTTAGACTTACACACACTCAGCAAAAGAATAAAAACAGAGAAATGACAAAACTGAAATAAAGGATGGTGATTATCTCTGGAGAGGGAAGGACAGGGGGCTCCACGGAGGCTTCATAGGTTTCTGCTGTGGTTTATTTCTTAAAAAGAATAGGAAATAAATGGGACACAATGTTACTATCTGAAAAAGCTGGGATGGCAAGGGTAAAAAGTCCATTTTATTATTTGCTGCATTTTTCTGAATGCTTAATATATTTCATCATTTTTAAAGTGGTGGAAATTTAAAGCTTGGTTTGTTCACCACTGACTCATGCATACATGAGGCTGGGCCCCGTGCAGGCCTTGAGAGTGTTTTGCTGAGTGATTGAGTGAGTGTCTATGGTGAAGGTGAAATTGCTCAGACCCCAGCAGAATGGCATTGACTAGGGCAGGGGCAATGGACCTGTGTGGCCTCAAAGAAGAGTCGAGCCTAGAGGGTGTGCAGGGAGGCAGGTATCCATTCAGTATGAGCAACACTTGCCGGCACTAGAAGACTGAGCTCGCTGCCCTGGAGTCTGCACAGCAGACCAAGGAGCCTGGAGTTGTAGAGAGGACTCAGGCAGGGATGTGGGCATGCAGAGGGCTGAATGTGGCTTCTAGCATGGAGTTCAGGATTCTTTGATAGGTGCCCTTCTCCATGCCTGCCTTTTCTCCAGGAAACCACTTCTCTGGGCTCAGTGGGGTCAGCTGCTCAGTCAGGGGCTGGGCAGAAGGGACCTAACCAGGCTCCAGATTTACAAAGACTTCAGCCCAAAGCAGGAAGGAAGCAGCCAGCCTAGTCTCCCGGTATTTCCCAAAAGAGGGACCAGAAGTCTAAGGAGAGTAAAATCACACAATAAAATGGACTAGGCAAGACTCACCAGGCAACCCTCCCCTAGGTCAGGGTGTCCCCCAGCAGCCCAACTTCCACACCCTTAGCCCAGGGCACACACACTGGCCCGAGTGGAGGCCAACAGCTGACTGGCTGGCACCAGCTTCCTCACCTCCCTGTGTCTGTGTTAGCCCTGAGGCCCTTGGCAAATACTCTCCCTGGTGGTGAGGCTCCAGGCCGGGCGGGTCTCCTCCCAGCTCATCTGGGCCAGATCTCCGCCCAGCAACCCCAGCAGCTGGGGCTCCCAGCAGCCACCCCTTACCCACTGGGGCCCAGGAAAAGCAGAGAGTTGCCCCAGGTCTCCCAGCAGTTAGCAGCTGCCACTGCTACAGGGTCAATGTAGGGGTCCTACAGGGTCCCCAGCGGGGCGTGGGCAGGGGTGGGCAGGAGAGCCATGTGGAAAGTGACCACACGCACCTTCACTACCCCGGGTACTGCTGCACCCCGTGGGCCAGGTGGGCTCAGAGCTTAGCCTTTTAACGCCTGCAAACATGAAGACGAGGGTGTGGGCTCCGGCATCAGACAGCTGGGTTCATCCCCCAGGCCCACCTCTCACCTTCTGGGTGACAGAAGACAAGTCACTTAGTCGCTACGGCTGTTTCCTCATCTGCCACTGCGGCGCTAGGGGGGCCCACCCACAGATGTAAAGGCCGTGAGGGAAGGAAGGCGGCTCTGACGCGGTTGTTACTACAGCTTCGTGAGAAAGTTGGGACCCGGAGGGGATGACCGACCCCGGTCCCCAGCGCCTCGCTCTCCCGCAGCCCCCTGCTCCTCCCCGGCGGCGACGGCGCCCAGAGGCGGGCGGGTGGGGGCGCGGTGCCGCCCGCAGGGGGCTGGAAGCCGCAGTGCGGCCCGCGGGGCGCGGGGAGGCCTGGCCCGGCGCCCGCCCCCAGGCCGCCCCGCCGCGCACTTACCCCGCGGGCAGCGCGTCGGGGGAGCCGGCTGTGGTCATCGCGAAAGGGTGGGCAGCGGCCCGCCGGACGCCAGCCGCGGCCCAGGTGCTGCGGCCGGAACCCCGAGCCGGGCGCTGGGGTGGCCGAGCGCGGACGCGGCGGCCGGGGAGGGCGCGCCGGGGGCGGGGAAGGCGGCGGGGCCGGGCCGGGCCGGGCCTCGGTCTGCCCACCCGCGCACTGGGGCCACGGCTGGAGATCCGGGCCGAGCCGGGGGCGGGGGGCTGCCTCGGGTCGGCCCGCCTGCGGAGCGCGCCCCCACCCCCAGCTCCGACAGGTAAGAGCCCCCGGCGCCCGAGTACCCTCTGCGCGCCGCCTCCCCGGGCCCGAGAGCTCGCTCCCTCCTCACCGGCCCCATCTGGGCCAGAAAGTTCTTCCTGACCCGAGGTCCACGCTCCCTGTCACTCCTCCCTCCCCCACAGCTCCCACCTAGCCAACGCCCCCACCTGAGCCCTTCCTCATCCCAGGGCGCTGGTGGGGGGCGTTCGTGCAGAGACAGCCAGCCTCCAGAGGGAGGCTTAGATTCTAATCCCGCCCACTGGCCCACCGAGTGACTGCGTTTGCGGGAGACAAGGTGAAAAACAATGCAATTTAACACTCACTGTTAGCCAGCAGTTCACACCCGCCTTCTCAAGTAATCCCCATAGCTGCCATTTTACAGATAGGGAAACTGAGCCACAGAGCTCAAGCGACTTGCTCAAGGTCCCTCACCTAGTAAATGGCAAGTTGTGATGGGAAACCAGCCCTTCTGACTCTAAAGTGCACGCTCTTGCCCCTTTCTCTTTGCTCCCCCTCTCCTGAATCCCCAGGGTCAGTATGGGGGGTCATCCATGACACTCCTCACATGCCCACCATGTGCCCAGCACTGAGGTTATTTGTAAGGCTGGGTTGAAGCTGACATGGTCTGGCAGAAAGAGCCGCTGGCCCATGAGGAGTTAAACCGGCTACCACCTCCAGGCCTCCTATGCTCTTAAGGATGACTCATCAGAGCACGTGGCAGCCATTAGAGCTGTCCCTTCACAAAGGCAGGAGACAGGAGGAGGAGGGACTCCAGCACCCCTGGATCAGCCCTGATCTCCAGGATATCAGAAAAGGAAGCAGGAAGAGCCTGTAGAAACTGTCACGATGGGAAGAGGGCTTGGACTAGGTCCAGGGAAAGCCACACAGATTGGGCCTGTTAGCAGAGGGGAAAGGGTTTAGGGGATTATTATTTAAATCCAAAAGCACATTGCCAGGAAGGGTAGTGAGTTCTTACCTGCTCGTTTTTAAGCGGAGGCCAGATGCTCACTTGCAAGGATCATCCCACTTCTGGGATTCTTAAGACTTAGGTAAAAAAAGACAATTAACTACTAGGAGTAGGCTATGATGACATCCTCCGTCAGCTGTAAGAATTCAGATAAGGGGGAGTGATACATAGGCTGGAGGAGCCTAGGGCCTTGCTGGAGAAGGTGAGCATAGAGGTGAGCCTTGAAGTTTCTATTATTTATACACAATGAAGGTTTGGAAAGGATGTACTAGATGGGAGGAGAGCATGGATGAAAGCATGGAGTGGGCAAAGGACAGGTGACAGCTGGAGTTTGCGAATCTGGCAAGACCAGCCTGGGCGATGAGGCTGGAGGGCCCTGTCACATGCCAAGCACTTTCAAATCTCCAGGCATTTGCACATGCTGTTTCCTCTGCCTGGACACCTTTCTCCCTTGCCACTTATTCACTCATTTAACCAGGGGTTATCAATTGGAAGTCTTCTTTAAAAAAAAAACAAACAAATTTAACTAATATAAAACTGCAGGGTCCTTCCAGAGCCTTGGGAGGGGCTAGATGAGCAAGGAGTTCTGAAGCTTTATGCTACTATATTAGCTTCAAGGAAAATCTTTATTCAACCAACATTTATTAAGAACCCACACTATGCCAAAATTCCTACTCACCCTGCAGATTTCAGTTTAGAGGCTACCTCTTTCAGGAAGCCCTCCATCCCTGGCTGGGCGAGGGGCTTTCTGGGCACACACTGTCCTAACCCCCTCTGATCTACCCTAATCACCCTGGGCTGACACCATGTGTGTGTGGAGGTGGTGGAGTGAGGTTTGTTTGTGACTGTCTGCCTTCACACTGGAAGCTTCTGGAGGGTCAGGCCTGCTCAGACACCTCTGTGTCGGTGCCTAACTAATCACCAAACACTAGCCCTGGACCCAGCACTCTGCCATTTTGCTCTGAGGTAATGATTATAATTACTGACATTCATCAAAGGCTAATTATGTACTACATGTGTTAAGCGTGTAACGTGGGTTATCTCATTTAGTGCACACTTTTAACCAACTCTCTGAGCCTTAGTTTCCTCATCAGTAAAATGGCACCCCACATGCTTCAAAGGGTGATTGTGAGGATTAAGAATTCATATATATGATATGCCAGCATCGTGTCTGGCACGTAGTGCAGTGTTATGCAGGTGCTCTGATGGTGGCAGTAGTGCTGGTGGGGTAAATGCTATTATTCTCCCCCTCTACCGGCAAAAACTGAGGCTCATGAAGGTAAGCAGGCAAGCTGTCTTTGGAGCTGGAACTCTCCCTACACAACAGCGACAGTGACGCTAGAGCCACTCGCCTGGTGAGTCAGAGTACTGAGTGACCCACCCCTCAGGAGGGCTCCACCCAGGCAGTTCCGGGCCCCCAGGAGCTCTGTCCCAGTGCCAACCCTGGGGAGCCTGTGAGTTACCATTGTTTCCGCCTCCCAACCCAGGTGACCCTGCTCAGGTCACCTGCCCCTCCCTGCCTCGAGCTAACAGCCACACCCCGGGGTCCAGGAGAGCATCCTTAGTCCCTTCCTTTCAGGCCAGAGGACTTGTTTCCTAGTGCTTTGTGCCTGGTAGATGCCAGGCCTGGTTCCTCTCATTTTTGAAACCCCACCTGCAAGAACAAATCACTGGGCTCACCATGCTTTTCAATGGAGGACTCCATGGAAAGATTTCACCTATACTGTCATCTCTCAGCTTAAGAAGACCCTCAGTAAATACCTGTGTAGTGAAACCCTTTCACAATGCTCCATAAAGCTGGTAGCATCTTCCATCCCACAGGTGAGAAAACTGAGGCTTGGACCAAATGTGACTTGGATTTGATCTACTCATAGCTTAAACCCAGGTCTTGACTCTTTGGCCTACAGGGAAAGTGTGTGGAAATGGGGAGGGGTCACAGAAATTGGGATGTGAGCCTGTGAAAAGTGATGCCATTGTTGTAGGAAGATCTTAAGCCGTGAAGTCAACTCTGCCCCTACCTCTCTGAACCTCAGTCTTCCCACCTGTAAACCTGGGATAGTAGTGCCAACCTCTCAGGGATGCTGTGAGGTTTACTGAGCATTAGTTGGGTGACCCCTCAGCTTCCTTCTCAGTCCCTTCCTCAAGCCTTTCCCTGGCATGAAGTGCCCGTACCCCCACCCCTTTGTCTCTTCCAGTGCAGAACTGCCCCCTCAGACTCCGGAGCCCTCTCCAAAGTGGTTTTCTTAAAGTGAGTGAGCCTCGCCCAGCAGGTTACAGGCTTGGGCTCATTGATAATTCACAGTAAACAGGCCGACCAACAAAGGGCTGTGTACAATCACTGTTCTTAAATATTCCCTGGTGAGGGGCCCTTAGGGAGGACCTAGGCCTGCTCTCTCCCCATAGACTCGCCCCCCTACTAGCTGTGTAACCTTGGCCAAGTTACTGCCCCACTCTGGGCCTTAGGCTCCCTCTTCCCACCAAATATAGAGGGGAGAGAAGGTTGGAGCAGGAGCACAGGGATTCTCCCAGCTCTGAAGTTCTCACTTCTGGAATCTGAGCTCTTATGCCAAAGTCTGGTCTCCAGGAGCTACCAAGGATGGGTCTAAAGAAGGACCCCCGGTCAGGCATAAGGGACCAAGAACAGTTTTTACTGAAAAAAAGAGGCAGAACTCTAGTAAGGGGTTTCTGGCATTGAGTGGCATCGCGTTAGGGGTTAGAGCTTGGGCTGCAGAGCCAGGAATATCTGAATGGACTCCTGGCCCCACCATGTCCTAGCCATGCAGCCCCAAGCAAGGCGCCCTGCTAGCTTGAGGCGGGGCAGGGAGTGGTTCACAGAGCAAGCCTGCAAGCCAGGGCCTGCACCCCAGCTGTGCCACCCTGGACCTGTGGCTTCATCTCTGAGGCGGGGGTGATGATGACACCAACCTCGCCGGGTTGTTGCAAGGATTAAATGAGGTGATAGTCATAAAACACTTGGAATAGGGCCAATGAAGTGCTATTCATAAGTCACTTGGAATAGGACCTTATCATTCTTCCTGATTAGTTTCCTCGCCTTCAAAGCAGGGATAACAGGATTGTTAAAGCATTAAATCAGGAAATGGACCAAAAAGAGCTTTGGGTCTTAGATATGCAAGGCTGTCCGGAGAAGAGAGATTTCCCCTAAGATGTGCACCCAGACCTGGCCAGGACTGCAAAGACAGAGTAACACCCACTGGACACTACATACCTTCAGCACAAATATTCTACCTCATGCTCTGCTAATGAGAGTAGAAAGTGGCACCATCTTTCCAAAGACAATTGGAATTATAGGTTGAAAGCTGACCCAGTAACATCTAGGCAGCAAACATATCTTAAGAAATAATCAGAGGCACAAATATTTATGGTACAAAGATGTTTGTCATAGTGTTTCCTATTATAAAGGCAGCTGAATATAACCTAAATGCCCATCAGTAAGGAATTAGTTCACTTAATTACAGTGAATTTGCAGGGTGAACTGTCCTGCAGATGTTTAAATTATGTTTACAGAGAATTTATTTGCCTGAATAACTGCATTGTCTCCTAACTAGTTTCTCTGCTCCTACCTCTGTCCCCTTATTGTCTGTCCTCCACATAGCAATAGACCCATTTGATCAGATCGTGTCACTATTCTGTTCAAAACCCTTTACTGGCACCCCATGTTGCTCAGTGCAAAAGCTGAGCTCTTTATAGGGCCATGAGATCCACATGACCTGCACCCCATATCTCTCTCTGACATCATCTCCCTCTACTTTCTTATTCAGCCACACTCGCCCCCTTGCTCTTCTTCAACTATACCAAGTATGCTTGCACCTCAGGCCCTTTGCACTTGCTGTTCCATCTGCCTGGAATGCTCTTCCTGCAGATATTCATATGGCCTCCACTTCGCAGCTCAGATGTCACCTTCTCCATTAGGCCTTCCCTGACCATTCCGTTTAAGATGGAATCCTCCCCTTCATATTCCCAGTTCCTTTTCCCTGCATTTTATTTCCATAGCATTTGTTATTTGACGTCTTATATATTTTGCTTATTCACTTATTCTGTCTCTCCCCATTAAATTCTACTCTCCACAAGGATAAGGATTTTTTTTTTCAGTTTTGTTCCCTAATATATTTCCAGAGCCCAGAACAGTGCCTGGCACATAGTAGTCGCTCAATAAATGTTTTTGAATGGGATGGGTTTTCTAGCAGGTGGGAAAATATTTAAAAAGCAGAATAAAAAATCAGTACTAAAAGAGGAAACACTAATGTCTATGCATTGGAGAAAGCACAAGGAGGCCTTGATTTCCTCATCAATTAGAATTGGAGACAAGACCTCCCTGGCCAGAGTCATGGTGGATGGAAGAGTGAAGATACACATCAAACCAAGGCACAGTCAAGAGCAGATCTTGCTGTGGTTACAGATCACCGAGGCAGCAGGGTAACAGGGGATGGCGGGGTTCTGGAGGCTAGGGCCTAGTTCAGAGGGTGACCCGGGGAGAGCAGCCAGGGTGGAGGAGCAGAGGCAAGCAGAGGAGAAGGGTGACGATATGAGGGCAGTGCCGTGCACTGAGCCTGTGGAGAGGTCACTCCCTCTGTCACCTGGCCTGTGCTCAAGGACAATGCTTAGGTTGACCTTCAGTCACCTGGGTGTAAAGGAAGTCCTCACCTACCCATTTTCTTGGAAAGACAGCAAAGTCACCTTCAGTCTGAGACTTAGGTGCTCTGTCAAGGGGACCGTGTTTCTCAGCTGGAGATGAATTCTTGCAGGGCATGGGAGCTTGCCAGAACCGGCTCTGCCAGGGAGTGAGGGGAACGCCTGAGGCTATGGGGGAAACAAGCAGGAACAAACTTCATCCCATGGAGAAGAAAGGGAAGCCATAACAAATGGAGTGTCTTGCCCAGGTCTACCTGGACAGGGCACCCAATGTCACACCCATTGTCATAAGTCCTAATATAACTGTCCTGTTGGGGCACATGGGCAAAACCAGCCACTTGGTAGTGTGGGGAATGGGTCTTAGCTGAAAGCAATAGATTTCTGCACTGTTGTTCACCTGACGACTGAACTTGGGAAAGGAAAGGAAGGCTTGGGAGTCCTGAGTTAAGAGAGAAATTTCCTCCTCTCTCCTAGGAAGGAAGATGGTGGAAGACACATACTGGGCCCTCCCAGAAGGGGAAGTTCTGCAGGAAGGCTCCTTCCAGGGTGGCTAAGGGGCTTGGAGGAGGGGCCATAGAATAATAAAAATCTGTTGCTTAGTCCCTGCTTCCTAAGGCGCTCTTGAAATTACAACCTGGTCCTAGTCAAGCTGGTAGGAATCAGGGGAAGGGTCTGTCCCACCTTGGAATGAGGTGGTGAAGCAAAGAGCCTCAGGGACTGCTCCCTGAGCCCCCTCCAGACCAGGATGGTGGTGGTAGTCAGGAAGAAAAGGGAGTGGGGCTGGCAGAGCCATAATCGCAGGAACGTGGTAGTGGTACAGGCGCCCAGCGGGACTACGCTCAGCTGGAAGATGCTCAGAGGGATAGGCCGGGTGCTCCAAGTAAATCACAATCTGGGTACTTCATGGAACTATGGCTTTATTTTAAGGCCTGCTCAGTGGCTATGTCTATGCTCCCTCCCACCCCCCAAATGATGCCCTGACTCATTTTTAGAGAACTGTTTCTCCTTCTCACCTCTCCAGCCACACTGGCTGAATGGAAGGTGCATCCTCTTACTGGACTCTACGACTCAGGGCATAGTGGTTGAAGGAAGGGCCAATTGGAATACTTCCTTTTGCTTTTTCAAACTAGAGCTGCTAGAAAAGCCCCTTCCTTTTCTGGCCAGAGAGACTAATCAGGAGAATCAGTAACACTCCTTGGTGTAGCACCAGCCATGTGCAGGCACTGCTCTCGGTGCTTTACATAAACATGTTGATGCAATCCTCACAGCAGCTCTGTAAGGCAGGAACTCTGCCCTCATTTTACAGAGGAGTACACTGAGGCACACACAGGTTAAACAACCTGTCCAAAGTCATGCTTCTAGAAAGTCCCAGAGTCAGGATTTTAAAAATCAGCCTGTGTGGCTCCAGAGCACTTTTCACTGCTTTGTCTTACTGTCCCAGGACTTGAGCTTGGAAGTTGCTGGTAGCCGTGCCTTGCACTGAGTGGAGAAGTAGGTGAGCATTAGGAGAGAATGGAGCTGACTGTAGAAGGAAACTGACTTGACAGGCAGAATTTTTCAGGGGGAGGACAAAGCAACTCAAAGTCACAGATTTGAAGATACTTCAGGAAAGGTGGCATGCTGGCAGAAGTGAAAGTGTAACCTAAATAATCTATTTCCCATTGACCTCAAGAGAGGTCCTTGGAACCTCAAAAATGTCCCAAGTCAGAATCCTTCCCTAACTGATAAAGAAGGACAAAGGTTACTTGGAGGTTTCCCATGGTATCCTCACCAGGAGCTGAGGACCTGAGGGGCCACAAGGTGCCTCACACCCCAGAGCCCTCTCCTGCCCATGCAGCTGCCCTCGGCAACAGTGGGTAGATCAGAATCCTGGGATCAGAAGCTCCAACATCATAGAAGCTTGGAATCTGGCTACTTCACAGAACCATGAATCTGGTAATCACAAATGCCTCCACTCACAGGATTTGAGACTCACAGAAGTGAAAACAGTACTGACCTTGAGTCCAGATCCAGTCCCAGGGAAGGGACCCCAATGCCATCCAAGAATTCCAGTCACCAAACTGGAAACTCCCTACCTGGAGGCACCTGAGAGTTCCTTGAGCTCCGGCTCAAAGCGAGAGCAGGAATGTGGACAGCAGCCAGGCAGGCTCCAGCCTCCTTAGCTGGGCCCCTCCATTCTCTGGGAGGCCCCTCCCTCCTGCAGCAGCTCTGACACTTAATGACTCTCTCAGAAGCCACCTGCCTGCCTGCACTTCCCTTCTTGTCCCTGGTGCTGCCATGAGTGGAGGCTACTGATATGACTGGGAAGGGCCCCTACTTGCAGGCTGAGTAAGTGGCAGACCCCACTGTAAGGTGCATGGGTATCATTTCCCTCTCCTAGCAGTTCCTGGCTACCCAAGCCTGGTGCCTGGAATCCCACATTGGCTCCCAAACATTCAGAACACCCTCTGTTCAGTGGAAATACCTTAGAAGGAAGAGTACCTCATACCAGTGCCAGGGACGAAGAGAACTCACATTGACTGACCGCGAATATGCTGCAGTGTCTGTTAGGCCCTTCACTACTGTGACTTCATTAGGTTTTCCCACCACTCATTTACTTATTTTACAGCTGAGTAAACTGAGGCTCACACAGATCAAATGGCTTGATCAAGGTCATAGAGCTAGTAGGTAAATGGCAGAGCAGGGACTGACTGTCCCCCAAACCCATCACCCTTTGGCCAGGCTATAGGAGACAAGGCAGCAAGGTGGGTGAGGGGTGAGGGTGGAGAACTCACAGGCCCCGGATGGAGAATGGAGACCTGGGTTTGTGCTTCAGGTGTGCGGCCTTGTGTGGGTAACTGGGAGGAAAGAATTGTCTGGGTATTTGTGTCCAGCAAGTTCCAGCTTAAGTGTAAGGGTACATGTGTTCAGGCGCCCACCTACACTCCCTCACACAGACCCACAAAGGAAGGCAGGGGCCTCTGTTTGCGGGAGTCCCCCCTTCTTCCCCTCCTCACTGTCTCTCATGTCCGTCTGATCATTAGTGATTCTGAGTCTCACCTCCCAGCCTGTCCACTTACCACTTTCCACTTCTTCCTTCGTAGCTTCTTCCCCCCATTCCCTTCATTCTCCTAATACCCCAGCATCTGCCCTGGATCAGCGTGCCAGCCTCCCCTCCAGTCTTCCTGCCTCCCTCCACACAGCGACATGGGCAACATGCACACATCTGAAACTCAGAAGGCTTCTCAATGACTGCGGGACAGAGCACACCTGGTTCCTCACAGGCAGGGCAGGGCATTTCATCTGAACACAGCCACCCCTCACCACCCCAACCCCGGGATCTCACCCTCCTCCAACATCATTCCCTGCATGTCTTCATCAAAACCTTAGCACATTCTAAGCCCCATTCTGTGCTGGCCTCTGAGGGCATGAAGGAGCCGGGGTGGGAGTGGGGGTGCAGATGAACCCTGTCCCTTCTCCATCTGTAGTGAGGAGACTGGAAAGGCTGACCATGACCCAGTGCTGAAATGGTTTGACGGCAAAATTCTTTCTCCACGGGATAGCAGGGGCATCTTCAACTATGAAAATTCCCCCCTCCCTAACGCCCTCTAGTGGCTTGCCAACACAATGAACTCCAAACTCCTCGCCCTGTGTGGGCAGCCTGCCTCCTGAATCCCATCAGGCACTGATCCTCAAGGACTCACCCACTTTTCTGCTCCTCAGACACACCTCACATTTTTGAAATGAGTTATCCTCACCGCTGCAAATATTCTGGGCATGTCTATTTTACTGTCCATCACAAGGCCCTATTTTAAGCCTTACATGGCATCTATTTCCAGGGTTTACTTATTTGCCTACTTGTTTAGTCTGTCTTTCCCACAAGAACATGGTCTCCTGAGGACAGGGACTTGCCTGTCTGAAGGGATAGCATATCTGCAGCGCTTAGTACAATGCCTGGAACATGCTATATGCTCAACAGTGTCTGTTGAAAGAATGAATGAGAGCCATGAGAGACAAGCAGAGATGCTGGAGCCCTGAAAGCCCATGAGCCTGACTCAAGGGTGGCGTCAGAAAGCCCCTCTAAAATAGGATACCTAAAGTGGAATCTTATGGGGTCAATGTCAGGAGTGGAGAATGGCATTCCAGGAAGAGGCAACCCTGGGTATCCCAGCAGGGTTGTGAGAGCACTACAAAGCCAGTCCGTGTTAGTGGATGAGAGTGAGGGTCAGGGAGCGATGGGAAACAGGCCTGGGCAGGTCACAGCCTCTCCCCTCCAGAGCTCTGAACTTTAGCCTCTAGGTGATAGAGAGCCATGGAAGAGTTTTAAAGCAGGAAAAGGACATATCTGGCTTGTGCTTTAGAAAAGACTAGTCTGAAGGATGCATGGAAAGGGGGAGACAGGAGGAACAGAGAAAGGTGGGGGCTGCTGCAATAATCCAAGGGAGAGACATCAAAGAAATAAAATCAGCAGGACTTGGAGACTGGGGTGGAGATGAGGGACGGAGGTGAGAGGAATGACTCCCAGATTCCTGGCTTGGGTCACTGGGTGAATGACTATGCCGCGCATTGAAATGGGGACACAGGAGGAGGAACAGGATTTGGGGTGAAGATATGAAGATTGATATGGGGCATGATTTGAGGTGTATTAGGAGGGCAGCTGGATTGCCCTTCTCCAGGTTGTGGCAGGGTGAACTTAAAATATGTAAAGGAAAGGAAGCTCGGAAGGGAGGTCAGGGTTGTCCCTCTCCTCATGGGAACACAGGTGAAGACACCAATCATCCAGGAGATGGGGACAACTAGGGTGGGGGGAACAGTGTGCCTGCTGTCACTGGTCGGGGCACACGGTGCGCCACGTCTCGGCTCATGCAGAGCTGCGGAGGAACAGGTGCGTGAGCGGCATCTCGGAGGGAAACTGCCGCTGCGCAAACCAGACGCCCAGCCCCTCGCAGGTGGCCCACACGTTGCGGTTCCCGAAGCCGGGCTCGGTGGGACCTGTTGGTCCCACCTTCTTCCCCAGGCCCAGCCCTGCTGGGGGCCCTAAGGCGCGAGCAGCGGGCGCATGCGGCGCGAGAGGGCTGGGCGCCCGGCCCCTGCACACTGCTGGTTCCCGCTGTCACCCTTCGGCGGGCGTCCCGGCGGCAGTTCCCCAGCCGCCCCCAGCCCCGTCCGCGCCTGCCGCCGAGTCCCCGGCCTCACTGGTACCTGGGGTCCCTTTTTCCGGAGGCCGCCCCCTTCCAGGCGGTCAGAAAGGCCATGGACGGGGGCGCTGGCGGCCCCTCGTGGCGGCGGCGGCGGCGGCGGTGGCGGCGGCTCGGGCGATGGGCGGGACCCGCGGCTCCTCCCCGGCGCGGCCGGGCACCTCCCTGCCCGACAAGGGCGTCGGCGTCCCCAGAGCGGAACTCGGGTCCTAGGGCAAGCAAGCCATCTCCCGTCCAGAGCCGTCGAGACCCACCGTTACTCACGAGGAGAAACCTAGGTTCCGGACTGTCCGGGTTTGTCCCGAGGCCATGCAGAGGGCCGGTAGCGGCGCCAGGACCTACCCCAGGCCTCTCCAGTCTAGGGCCCGTATTCTGCACCGACTGGCGATGCTGTCATCAGCGACTCTCCCTCCTAAGCACTGAACCTGCACCTGAACTTTCTTTGAAACACCATTTCATCTTAGGTCATGTGCATCATTTATTTTTAAACAATTACAAGTAGACTGCTCAGCTCTGGAGCAAGGTGAGCCCGTTTGTGCATTCCAGCAGGACACCTTGGGAGGCTCAACTAAGGACAAGGAGGAGGGGAGCACCCTGAGGAGGTATTTGAGAAGCATCATTCCAGGTCCAGCATGGAGAATGGATTCAGGGGTCCTGGAGACTCTCCTCAGTGAGAGAGGATGGGAGTTGAACACAGGGCAAGAGCAGGGTTATTTAAGGGACCATTTCTGTCTCCTCCTGGGCTGGGTCTGCATCCTAGGCATGTGTGCAACAAAAATCGTGTGTCTAACAAATGGTGACTGATTCTGACAAGTCTGAGACATTATCATTGTGCCAAGCCTTGAGCCAGGATGTTTAACACAAATCCTCATTTAATTTCTTGTTAAATACTCACCTCCATTTTAAAGTCGATCAAAACCTAGGCTCAGAGGAGTTAACTGACTTCCCTGGGACCAAGCTATGGAGCCAGGTCCTACTCTTGTCTGTCTGCCCATCTGGTGTGTCCCCTACGCTGCCCGTAGTCCACAGGGGGTCTGGCATGGCGTGCGAGGCCTGGGAAAAGCAGGGGGCAGACACCTCAAAGGCAGTTTCTCTCTTTTCCTTAATTGGCAGTAGAGAAAATACAACCTTTCCCCCTTTCTCTGAGTACTCATGTCATGATCCTGGCAGATCAACAAGGGCCTGAGAATGCTGACTATCTGACCACAAAGCTAGAGCTTCCCCATCTGGAAATTCCAGTTGCGGTGCACCCAGGGACCAACCCTCTCAGCCCACAGAGCTCTGTCCAGTTTGGCTGCCCTGGGCACTGCAGATAAAAACTTCCTCCTAGACCCACAGGCATGAATACTACAGGACCTCAAAAGCCTGGTCTCCTATAGGCCCAGAGGCCAGTCAAATCCCAGGTGGGATTAAAGTCCCCCTGCTCAGCCTCTGAGCCCACAGTCAACACCATTTTCTCCAGCAAGCCTTCCTCTATCCCCAGTGGGGGGCTCTCTCCCTTTTCAAAGGTTACATTTTTATCTGTCTTTCTCACATTTAGCAAACATATTTTTAAATCCTTGTATTAGTCATTAATGACATTAGTCTCACTCTTCAGATTTCTATCCAAAGGTAATGTTTCACATCTGTGCCTTCCATGGAGACTAGCATGACTACACATAGTAGGTACTCAGTGTTGAGTAAGTGAAGAAAGAACTAGTATTTACCAAGTTTCTACTCAGTAGCAGACAGTGCTGAGGGCCTTTATATACACTACCTCAAATAGGGACAACTCTGTTTTGAAAATATTTGAGTCAGAAGTTTAGAAATATTCCCGAGATTAAATCAGGAATTGGGATACAATCCTAGGGTTCTCCGACTTCAGGCTGGTTTCCTGTTCCTCTTTTTTTTCATCGTCTTCATCATGTTTTTCTTCATCGTCATCACCATTGTTTATGACTATATTATTAGGCATTATTCTTAAAGCTTCACATGTACCAACTCATTTCATCCTCAAAACAATCCTATCAGGTATGTCCTTGTACTATCTCAATTTTTATAATTGAGAAAGTGAGGCAGAGGATTAAATAATTTGCTGAAGATGACAAAGGATAGTTAAGTGGCAGAGCTAGGACTCAACCCAAGCCGCCAGACTCAAGTCTGTATCTTAACCCCAGCCCAAGTCCGCCTGCCATAAAGCTCTTAGAACACATTTATGAACAACTTTCTCCAAGCTTAACTTACTTTGAATCTCATAACCACCCCAAGATAGAGCAGGTTTTATTCTTTCCCTTACTCTGGAGCCAGACTGACTGGGGTTAGAATTTTGGCATCACCGCTTGATAGCTGTGCATAACTTCAGGCAACTTACATAACTCTCAGTGCTTCAGTTTTTCTCATCTGTAAAATGGGGATAACAACAGCACATATCACAAGGGCTGTGAGGACTAAATGAGTTAATGCAAACAAAACAGAATAGTGTTGGACATATAGTGTGTGTTATGTGCTGTATGTTATGTGCTTATGCGTTGGGTTAAGAGATTTATTCAATACACAGCCAGGAAACGGTAGGCCAGAAACCTTCTCAGGAAGCTGTGATGACTCAGGGTTTTCTTTGAGAACATCAGTTCTTGTTTAGGGCCCAGCGTGCTGTGTTTGATCTCTTGCTGCCACTTAGGCTTAAAGGGCTGCCTTTAAGGCCAGGTGTAGAGAAGACAGCCTGATGTGGTGGAAGAGCAAGTCTCCGAGCCAAGGCACTGGGGCTGGAACCTGGCTTGGTTTCTGCTAGGTTGGGGAGTCTTGGCCAAGTCACTTCCATCTCTCTATAACTTGTTTCCTGTCTAAGTGTTAGGAGGATTAAATAGGGTAATATGTATATTAAAAGCCTTACTGCCAGGCTCAGAGAAGTTCCTCAATAAGAGTCAGCTACTTTTCCTCCTCTTTTCCTTTCCACAAAATAACTCCATCCTCTCAAGTTCTGACTCCTGAGGAAACAGGGGAGGCTGAAATTAAGCTCTTAGGTCTTGGGCAGCTGAATACATTCTGTACAGTTATTTGGGTGGGGAAGAAAAAAATAAGTGGGGTATTTCTGCAAAAACATACCTCCCCTCCATGAGATAATCTTTTACATTACTAACCTGGATACATACCATTAGGACCTACATTTCCTACTTGAAAAGAAACACTTAAACAATCATGGCTTTCAAACATGTTATCTTGTGACCTAGTACATATTCAGTAACAAATTCTGCTTCACAATTTTTAAAATTCTGCTCATTAACATACTGGAAAATTTTCAAATGGAGTGTCAGATTTGCTTCAAAGTAACATGAGGGGTGTGGGGAAAATCAAAGTTCCTATGGCCAGGATTGTCACTTGACCCTAAGCTACTTGATGATGTGATTAGTGTACTACTAGGCTAATGCCTCCACAACCATAGGCAATGAGCTATTACTGATTAATTCACTATATAAAGAGCTCCGCCCAGTGCTCTAGGTAGAGACAGAGACAAAGGTGGATTCAGACCTGCAGACTGCTGGATGCAGACGTGATTCTAGTGCTCAACCTACCACCGTGAGAATAAAGCTGGATATAAACCCTTTTATCCCAAGAATATTCCGTTGCCATTTCTTGGTCTCATAGAACCCATAGTGAACTTCCCTGGGGCTGAAACCCTCAGACAAGACAAGGGGAAGTGGTTAGGAATATAGATAAATTGGATATAAATCAGTAATTATTGAAGCTGCTTATTGGTACATGGGCATTCATTCTAATATACTACTCTGTTTACTTTTTTCCATGCTACTCTATTCACGAAAACTGGTTTTACAACCCCACTAATGTATTACAACCTGCTGTTCTTTGAAAAACATCAAATTAGAAAGTAAAATTATGCACATTTCAAAAGGATTCCATACTTCACAGATTAGACGTACCTTTAGTTCCTTCAAGTAGCATTTTCTCAAGGTTTAAAGGGAAAAAGCCAGCTTATATGTTCAAACCATTACTGATTAAATACCAACCAGAAATTAAGATTAAGAAGGAAAGGCCTTCTAAGGGGTTAGGATTTTAACCTGAGTATGATGGACATCAGTGGCATGATTTACTGTAGGAAAACAGATTTTGAATCTAGAAGAATCTGCCTGCAGCATGGAGGATGGTTTGGAAACAGAGAAAAACAGATCGGTGTCAGGATTAGGAGGCTTTGGTAAAGGCCTACAAAAGAGATGCAGAAGGCCTGCTGGGCAGTGACACTGGGGATAGGGAGGACAGATTTGAGAGAGATTTAAAAGGCAGAATTTTTAGGACATGTTGATGGTTTGGAGGATGGATCAGGGGGGCCTGGCACATATTTACTCAATAAATATGACCAATGAAAAAGTAGAATTAGAGCCCAGGGGCTGAGATATTTCACCAAGAACTCAGAAATTGGGGGAAGTCAGCCTCAGGAGTTAAAGTCCACATACAATGGTGAAAGCAAAAACATCCAAAGTCACCTCAAAGAGATATTACAGCTACCAAACCAGACTGTAACCTGATTAAACATATTAATCTAAAAAACATGTTCATCAGAGAGGCCCAGGCAACCCTGGCTACAGAGAGAGAGAGGAGCTTTGGAGGCAGGAGGCATTCAGGAACTGGAAAGGGAGAAGGAGTCTTGTTCAATTAATTGTGGGCATTCCAAGCCCTGTGGTGATTTTTACTAGAAACTGATGCCCTGGTCTCTGCGTCTTGCCCTGTGAACTTGCTCGTTAGGAACTCAAGTCTCTGTTTTACCGATGAAACTCAGGTTTTAAACTTGAAGCTCAGACCTTGGTCTATTCACTAAAGTAATGAATACCACTTAAGTGAGGCCTCCTGGCAGTAAGAGGTACACTATAGATCCATGAATCACAAGTATTTTAATGTAAGTTTTTTTTTTTCAGCAGAGCAGAGTAACTGAGCATGGATTCTAGAGCCAGACTGTTTGAATCCTAGCTCTGGCACTTTTAAACTCTGTGGCCTTGGGCAAGTTATTTACTAGCTTTTTCTTCTGTAAACTGGGGGTAACAGCACCTAACTTAAAGGATTGTTACAGAGATTAAAACAAATCAGTATATATAACGTGTTATAAATAGTACTGGCACACAGTAAGCACTGCCTGTTAGCTTACAATTACTATTTTTTAAAACTCTTATCCACAAGAAAGATTGCAGGCACTTTACACTATGAAGCAGAATTCACAGGTCAAGTATAGAATGACAGGGTGCAACAGCATTGCAAACTAACCGAGTGGATTTACTTCACGGAAGAACAGAGACGTGGAAGTTAGCCTCTACTCCACTGCTCTCAAAGTGAGGTCTATAGGCCAGCAACTTTAGCATCATGTGGGAACTTGTTAGCAATTCAAATTCTTGGGTCCCACTCTAGACCTACTGAAATCAGAAACTCTGGAGAGCAGGATTTTTAAGCAACCTTCAAGGTGATGCTGATGTTTGCTAATGTCTGCAATCCACTCCTTTTCCCTTACCACCTACATCTCATCAGACTCTAAGGCCTGTTAATTCTCCTGCGTTGGTCCCCTTCTCCCAGGCCTCAGCCACAGCCACATCTTAAGCCCCACCATCTCACCCGAACGCCTCCAACAGCCTTCACCTGTTCTCCCTGTCTTTCCCGCTTTCCTCCTAAAGCACTCCTCCACCACCAGTGAGATGTCTTACACACAAATACAGGTATTTCATTCTTTGGCCCACAGCCCTAAAGTCTAGTCCCAACAAACTACTTCAGTCCTCACTGCTTGCTTGCGCACTATACAGTGTCCTACCCCCTTGTCTTACACGTACTTGTGGCCTCTCCCTAGAATGCCCCGTACCTTTGTCTGTGTGGCAAACTCTTTAAAATCTACTCTTCGCCTACCTTTTTGTGTATTCCTTCCAGAGCACTGCTAGCACGGATAGATTATTTTTCATTTTTGCTACCTTTGTGGCTTTATAATTTGCTTTTCTTTAATAAAAGCAAAGTTAAGATAATATTAATAACTAACAATGGTTGAGTGCTTACATGTGTCAGAAACTACTCTAAATCTTGTTAAGGATTAAACAGGAGAATGAGATGGAAAATGTTTTATGAGATGCCATGTGCAGTATGCTTGAAACCAATATAATAAGATTGTCTATCATCATACTTCAGTTAAAAAAACAAAAGGAAAAAAAGATGCCACATGCTATGTAGTAGGTCTATTTCATTAATCTGCAAGAGCAGAGGCTACATGGATTATTCTATTTATCATATTTCTTCTCTGGCTTCTCCCTTTGAACACGAGTAGAGACTGGTGGTTAACACTCTGGGGCCAGTTGCCTGGATTCAAATCACAGCTCTGCCACTTACTAGCTGTGTACCAACTGTAGCTGTGTAATTACGGCACCTCTGCTGTAAAATGGAGACAATAATAGTACTTATACAATACAGGGTAAAAGTTGTCAGGATTAAATGAATTACTATATGTAAAGCATTAAGGATCCAGCCTGGAGCTTAATACATGTTACTTCATATTTATCATGCCCCGTTCCTAGCATTTCATATAAGCAAATTTTTTTTTCACACAAAATGAGACATAGCAAGACAAACTGGAAAGAGGATTATGTTTTAGAATCCGAGACCAGAGTTCAGTTACTGGCTCATCCACTTATTAGCTGTATGATCTAAAGTATATTATTTTGACTCTTTTGAGCCTCAGTCTCCCCATTTCTAAAACAGAGAGTAACAGTACTACTTAGGGCTGTTGTGAAGATTAAACAAGAACACAGTGTTTAGTATGGTGCTTCACACATAATGTGCATTCACTATTTTCACTATTAATGATAAAATTGCTGAATTTGTTTAATTAAAATAACTATTAAAACACTGTCAAAGTCAAATCCTTCAAAACAATTCTGTGAATTTGGTATTAAGTTCATTAAATGAGGAAAATGCTCAGGGAGGCTAACGTTCACAAAGTCATCTTTCTCAAAAATGGCAGACCAGGGATTTAATCCTAGAACTGCATGAATTTTTTAAACCACAGTGCCCTCCTGGAGTCCATGTCACAAATCCTTATTCAACAAATATATACAGAACCCCCTATGTTTTAGGCACTGTCTCTAAGCATGCACATTTCCTGTCTTTCACAAAAACAGGACCTGAAACTAAAAATAACAGTTAACCTATACTGAGTACTTATTCTACACCAGGTACTGTCTCAGGCACTTTACACATATTAATCTATGCTGACTGCATACCTGCTCCGCGTTAGACAAAGCATGGACATAACAGACAACCATGTGGAACTCCATTTCAAATAGGATGTACAGACAGATAGTATGCATTACTGTTACTGAAAGTTTATTGTTCTCATAATTACCGGCTACAATTTAGGAATTTGAAACATAAGAGAAAAGCTATAAAGAAAGCCCCAAAAACCCTGAATAAGTATCTAGAAGATGGTTAAATTTGAGTAAGTAGTGCCACTTAGCTCTCAGGAATACTCATCTGTCTTTTTCAAGCACAGGCTCTAGAGACAGAGTCAACAATGTAAAATATAATCACAAATAACTCTAAAACATCCACCCTGCGCAAGTGAGCTGGACATATATGTATTTATATAATATATACATATTTTAATATTATATTGGTCCACTGAGTGTACATATTTTAACAAAAGATAAGAATCTATGTAATCCAGTTCAACATACATAAGATTGGGGTATGCTTATTACATTGAAAGTCGGTGTTTATAAGTTACAGATATTTAATATTTTTAGAATTTTTTTAAAAAAAGAAAAGTTTAAAAGCATTTCCAACATCCACTCATTTTCCCAGTGCAAAAGAAAGTTGTTCAAGTCAACTTACCTTTTTCCTGAAGTATAAGGGGAAGAAAAAAAAAAAACAAAAAACACTACTTATCACAACTCCCACTACCTTCTCCATCAATTTTTGCAGTATATCCTTAAGTCACTGGATTAGTTTATCAAAAGGAAAGCCTTATGATTATTATTCAGCCCTTGCTTCACATATATGACTTTTATGCTGAAATGTTTCCATTTATAAAAGTAGAAAAAAGGTAGCAGTGCAAGAAAGTGGTTTAAGTTTGTTTTAAACTGTAGCAGTCCAATTGTGTATGGAGGGGGGGAAAGCACCATTTCAAGGTGAAATGAATTAGATATTTTGGAATTTATTCATAGGCTAGGCAATAAATTACTTTAACACAGATCAATACCAGCTTGACTTGGTGACCAGAGAGACTTTTAATTAGTTTTAGGTGCATTTTTCTTTATCTTGATATTTAGTACATTAAGTCAGTGACTGATGTTTAAAAAAAATTAAGATTACAGATTACAGCCTGCTTCACAGTCTATTTCAAACTGTTTGCTGGGCCAGTTTTATAGGAGACAGGCTTTTAATACATGAAGAGGGTTGACAATTTGGCACATCTCTCCCCTCCTAATTAAAAAGACAAGATTTTTTTTGCTAACCTGCCAATTTTATAGGTGAAAAACATCAACAGAAAAAACTATTTTAAACCATAAAGATGGATAAAAAGCATTAATATGATTTAATACACGTCACTTTTTTCATTTGTATTCAGTGAAGTTTTTACATTTCAAGTAATTGAGCTTTCATTAAAGAAAACAAGGAAAAAATACATATACAAAAAACTGAAGTACCTTCCAGTTCTAGCTCATTAAAATTTCTTCTGCAAAAATACAAAAAAAACAAAAAACAAAACACCCGAAAACCTACCATGAACTAAAGGAAAAAATACCTTGGCTGCCAGGTTAAGATTTTTGCTTACTTTATACTGGTAGGTATATTTCAGGTGATAAATTTTCTCCACTGTCTAGCACTTAAAATTATGGAGAGGTATCTGTTTATCTTAAATTCTTTAAATCCAGAGAAAGTTTTTTTTTAAATATTCTTCACACATGAGGCTTTAATATTTTTATTTAGGAAAAGATTGAGTCTGAAGCTATGATGGGCCAGTCTAAAGCATCCCTTTTTCAATAATGGAGTCAATTTGTGCAAAATATTTTACCTTGTCTATAAAAAACAAACGGAACAGTATTTTGATTATAAGAAAGTACAAACATGCACTTTAGCCAATTTTGCACTGTCATAGAAGAAATAGTATGTTCTTTCCATTCTCCTTCCTCAACCATCCAAATCACAGAAGAATTCTACTGCAAACTTTAAGAACCCCACTGGCTGTCATCAGAGTAACTACAGGATAAGGGTAGCACAGGGTGAGCCTAACTCTATATTCTGGAAGGCAGAAGCATGGGTGCTCTAGCTTTACATGTGAAAGTAGCACAGGCAGGCAAAAGCTCACAGTAATGCACACCAGAACAGGGGCCTAGGTGATGTTGTCTGACTGGGTCCTGCTTTTACGGGGGCCAGGGTGATGGGCGCAAAAAAAGACAAATCTGAAATAGAGTAAAAAAGAACTTCTGTCACATTTACAGGAATCGCAAACCTTTGTATTCCCATGCTCATAGGTAGTTTTGATACACATTGTAAATAGTTTCAGTATTCAGGAAGAAGAGTACTGTATGGTTGACAAAGGACAGGAGAATTCTCTTCATGCTTCTGATATCTCAGATTTGCTGAGTGCAATAGCCAGTTCTAAGTCTTCTTGCTCTTGCTGGTTCAGCCGGGCAAGCCTCTGCTCTTCCTCTCTCTCACTTTCCCTCTTGGCCCATTCAATCATATCTTCTTCAGAGGGATACTGCCATTTAAAAGACAAATGAACAAATGAATAAACTCATGAGTAAAACAAAAATAAAAGGAAAAACAGTTTTTACAAAGGACATTACTACTTGTTTCATGAAGAACTCTGAGAATAGTCGTATTTATTACTTGCTCAATTTTTTTCCTGAAAACATGTTTAGCTTTACCAGTTATTAAACGTGGTTTAATTTAAAAAATAAATGCAAGCTCTGTAACATCTTACTATGCTGACGGACAGTGATTGCAATGGGGTTGTGGGGGGACTAGATAATATGGGTGAATGTTGAAACCACAATGTGGCTCATGTGAACCCTTCATAAGATTGTATATAAATTATACCTTACTTAATAGATAAATAAATAAATGCAGTCTATAGATATAAAGTCTATAAAATATTAAAACATCATTAAAAAAAGTAGAAATGCTTAAGGTGAATTAGACTTAAAAACAGGAGAGTATTTGCCTTTTTACCTAATGCAAAACGTTTACTACTTCAACTTTAGTGAGTATCCTCACATGATAAATCATTTTAACTTAATCCCACTGGTGAGGTCCTACCTTATCTGAGCCCTTAGTTCTTCACAGAAGAACTATGAAGCCAAGAATATACTGATTTTTCTATACATAACATAAGAGTACTGGGTATACTAAACAAGATGTGGACCAAATCACTTTTTAAATGCATTATAGAGACTTTGGCAGGCACTGAGAACTTTTTGATCCAGTCTAAATAAAACCTTAATACGGGTATTATTAGGTCAGGCAACTACTTGTATCCATCCAAAACAACAACTTTGGCAGATACTAAATAAAAAAATTCTACTTGGTTTCATGTCTTGTCATATAGAGGAATACTGTAATAAGATGAATACCATAATAAGAGAAATGGAAGAAAGAGTCAGGTTTTCTGAAAATCATAGTTTTTTACTAGGGAATTAGAGAGCTTTTGAAACTTAACAAATCTTTCATAATGAGAAAAGGAAGTCATTTTTAGTATGAGCTGTTTTATATTAAAATTTTGAAGAAGTATGAAATAAGCAAAATGCCTCAGCTATTGTTCGAGACTCATTACAACCAGGTTTTGGCTTGCTGAAATCATGCTGAAGATATTAAATGCCACAAACTGCCAGAAGATTATTTTATATTAAGAGGATAATAAGCTCCTAAAAGAGTAATTCTGGATTCCGTGCTTGAAACAAATTCCATCTAATAGAAGTTAAGTTAGTATAGTTTTGCCACTCCATTTTCCACCATTTAAAATATTGACTCCTATTCTGTTCCTTCACATTCAGAAGAAGCCACTGAAACTTCAAGCACAGATTCAAAAGCTGAGTAGCTCAGTCTAATTCTGTCTGCAAGCAGACTCCTGCCTATCTCCTGTGTAACTACAGATGGCTGCTGGGGTAAAGTGACTGGCTGAGTGGTCTAATGCTACACTGAGGGAGACATTAGTTTTCTAGGGGTCACCTGAACACTAGATTTCCTATTTCCAAAAACATCTTAAGGGCTTAAGGTGATAGGTAAAGGAATATTCCATAGGCAGTGATAATGTAGGCCATTGTCTGAAAGAAGTAGTCCTGGGAAACGAAACTGTTAGCTACTCTAAAATTTTTATTTTTAAAAAAAGCCTTGTTTTTATCTGAATAATGATGGACTATATGTCACTGCTTTAGTGATGCCCTCATAGGTGGCTGCCCTGTTCTTCCTTCTATTTTTTTTACTCTTCTGCTTATTTTTATTTGAGTCTGGTCTGGGAGAATGCAGAATGAATACAGAAGGCTAGTGAATTAGAGCCCTCCCAATAATTAAAGACTGTTTAGCTCTTGACAATCTTATTTATTTCATAAAACTGACATTTACATTTTAAGAACACTACTAGATAAAACCAGAATTTTACTTTCTAGTCAAAGAATCCCTAGCCCTAGCCTCTCATATAATAATTGCTGACTGGTCACCAGGAATCATCAAAGCTTTATACACAAACACACATTCAGTTACAAATACACAAGCTCATTAGCATTATTCATCCAGTGCACAGACAGCAGATGACTCTCTAAATAGCTCACCATCAATTATAATTTGCAAACTAATAACTGGCAGGCTTTTATTAATATTGTTTCCCAAGACTAAGAGACAGGCTTGCAAAACAAATGGTATCTATCACAAGAATTTTTAAAATCATTTGTTCAATGGAATAATTTTGGAACCATCAAAACAGAATCAAACAGAGGTTTTGGTTAGGGGAAGAATAATGGTCATTTTTAGTATGTTGGTAAATTTAATTGAAATGAGCAAATTTGGCAGATTCCAAAGTAATCTCTGAAAACTCTTCAAACTGTAAATGGTAAGATATTCCCCCAAACAGCCCATTCACAGTACTTACAGCACTGAAGTTAGCAAAATTGCTTGGGTCAGCCTCTTTACTGGTAGTGGTAGTAGTAGAAGTAGAAGTGAATGGATCACAAAACATATCAGGATCTTTTTCTTTGGGGCTATCATTGTCTGGGAAAGGCTGAAATGGATCATTCAGTTTAAAGGGATCAGAAGCCTCCAATTTGTTGGTGGGTCTTTTCCCTGGATCAAAATCATTACAATTAACTCAACCAGCAAATATGGCAAACACAAACACACAAGCACATGAACACAGGAAGCATTAAAGAACTGGGGGTAGGTGAATGCCTAAAACACATTCTTAATACGGTCTTACATGGCCACACCAACAGTCTGCCCTCAAATTTTTCACACACAACCTCTTAAATACATTCCAGCTCTATGTAGCTAAATGAAAACACAGCAAAGGGGAAAGGAGGGGATGGGCCAGGAATCACATTTTTGCCCAGAGAATAAACCTTTTCTTCCCCAAAGCAGCATGTTCCCAAGAAGAGAGAGAGGAAAGGATAAAACAGGAGAATGACAAAGAATAAAGACAGAAATGGCCTGTGCTGTTAACCCCCCACCTGATACAGTTAGCCGCTAGTGGCAGTAAGGGCAAATGACCAGTATTCTGCTTTTTCTCCAGATCTATATACAACAACTGGAAGCATAAAGTTAAAAATTACCCTGGCAAACGCCACTGACTTTTTGCCATCTACAATATTTCAAACTGAAGAACAATGAGAATTTGAACCCCAGGGCCTAAATCTTTATAGTTGCTGATAAACTAATCTTTGGCCAAACAATAGCATATGGTTGCTCATTAACTCATCAGCATTTTCAAACAAGTTCTCTAATTTTAAAGTCATAAACTTAGTAGTTCGTGAAAAAGAGTAAGTACAGATGTTAAAATATCTTCATACATATTTTTTTCCTAAAATGTGGTAAGCTGGTAATAAGCCATAACAGATTCTCTCCAACACTGTAGCAGCTTACAAAAGATGTCATATCTCCTATCTCAATGGATCCTTCCAATAGTCCCGTGAAGGCAGGCAAAGTTGGAATTACTGCAACCAGCTAACAGCTCAGACAGGTGAGGCTCCGACATAGCAAATGACACACTCAAGATCACAGGGCTAGTCAGAGGAAAAGAGAACCCAAATCTTTAAGCAACTAATCTAGTGCTCACCAGCAAACCACACTTCTTTTCTTGATCTTTCTATAGTGATATATACTCACTTTGCTGAAGATTCTTAAATTTATTTAAGTACATTCTTTTAGATTTTAAAAATAACTTCACTATTGGCATCACATAGGTGTAAAACTTAAATAAGCAAATTGGCTCTTATTGTTTTTTAATGCATATTGACAACCTTACCCTCTAGCAATGTACTAGTTATAGGCTATGTTCCCTTAAAAACATAGAAACCACTTGATTTGTTTACCTGATTTTTCAACAGATAATTGAGTGTTAACAATTGTATATGAAATTCTTTAAGTCAAAGAAGAAAAAAGAATCTGCCTAAGAAATACCATAGGGAGATTATTATGAAAAGGCAAGAATAATAATCTACAACTACTGTGGCTGAAAATTTACCAATGAAAGATATATGATTAAAACAACAACGTACCAGATGTATCCTCTCACATAACAGCCTAGCAGCATTACAACTACTCAGAAGATTTGCCTTTTTGGCCACTTCTCATGAACCTTATTATCTTCATTAAAAACAAAATAAAAAACCCTTTCCTTTGTATAGTGCTAAAAACAAACATACAAAAATAAATAAAAATATTAAGAATTCATTCTTAGGCCAAAAAAATTACGTTTCTAAAGTTAAGGAGTCTCTTATTACATGAGGTAAAATAATATTTTCCTTAAAAGAAAAACAATACTTTCTTTTAAATCACCATATTGCTGAATTCTGGGTACCAAAGAGACCATATATTTTCACATTAAAGGATTTAAGGAATACTTCACATTTGGCTGCAAAGAAAGGGGACTTCAACTTAATCTTCTCATACAGAAATTAATTAAAACACTGAAGTGCAGGAAACTGTTGTTCAAATGGTCATCAGTAAGCTTCCCAAAAGAACAAATTTCATCAATACTTTCATTTTTCCCTTTACTGCCTTTCTAAAATGATTTGAAAATAAATTAACTCTTAAAAAAATTAACATAAAATAAATAAATAAGCTCTTGCCAGAAAAGTAGTTTATGACAGTTACATATGCTGATTTCTTAAGCACATATCTGCAACTCTCTATTTTTACATTTACAGAAAAAATACAATTCTGTATTTTCACAAAAAATAGGTCAGAACAGATGACAGCAGCAGGCTTCTGCCATGTTTTTTTATTTGTTTAAGGCCCTTTATATAAGTTTATAAATAAGGCCTACACAATATTTTCAGCAAAAGAAAAAGCATCTAGTGGATCTAGGGAAGATGCCAGCTGTCATACCTGGTGGTGGTGGGCAGGGTCTCGTAGGTGTTCCAGTCTTTGGTGGCAGTGCTGGGGGCATATCTTCACTTTTGACTGTTGTTTCCTCAAGCACATTTTTTGTAAAGACCACATTGCTGACAGAACTCGATGAGGCTGAACTAAAAGGATCTTCATTGTTGACCTTTGTTGGAAAAGAAATGTTGATACATGGTTACATACATATTATACTCACCAAACCACATATGCTCATGTAGCATTTGGAAGAATGATCTTCAGTATTAGGTGGCTTAATTGCAAAGTAGAGAGCACTGACATTTTAGTCTTTCCATTCATCAGAGCCAAAAGGAAGAAAAATTTTTTTAATTGTTCTATTTTGAGTAGTGATTTTAATTTAACATCACTACTTACTAAGAACAACATATCATACCAAAACAAGGCAACTCTGGATAAAGCTTTGTCAAGCTTCAGGCACTACAAAACCACCTGAGGCCCATTTCAAAGGGACTATATGTCTTTCCTCAAATGAGTATCTGATCCAAATGATAATCAAAGAAAAAATACTTTTTTTTTTATTCCACACTTGCCAATGCACTTAAATATAGGAAAGCTGTAATACTAATGCCAAGGAAAGTGGCATCTTGAAAAACATTAAAGACAATTTGAAAGTTAATTTTTTAAAGCAACTGATCCCATGGAATGATAAATCCTGCCTTTCTAATATGTAGAATAATGCAAGAGTCACTTTTCTATAATGAATCATCTCTATAATAAATCAAATGATTTTAGATCTATTTAGGCTAATGTTTCTCTATAGTAGCACTACTGACATTTTGGCTTGGACATAATTCTGTGCTGTGGAGAGCTGGACAGTAGGATGGTTGGTTGTATCCCTGGTCTCTGTCCACTAAATATGAATAGCCTCCTTCCCCAGCTGTGACAACCAAAAATGTCTCTAGATACTGCTAAATGTTTCCTGGGGGGTGGGTAAGAGGGGAAATAACACCCAGTTGAGAACAAATGATACAGACATTTTGACATATATATTCTAATTTACTCTTTGGGCCTGAACCAATCCAACTACACTGGAAAACAGATAGTGAGCATATAATGCTGGACTATGTAATGTGAATTGTCTTAATACTGACTCTAACAGCCTCAGAACATAAAACCAAATAACCAGTGTGGAGAGGATGGAATGAATGCCCAGATTTTACAGCTATTGACCCAGACTGTCAACAGTGAAAAAATGTAGTTCAATTGGAAGAAACCTGTTTAAAAGGGCAGAAGACCTTTATTAAAAAGAAGTTGTTGGACAAACTTATCAGAAAATAAGTACCATCACCATTGTCTTTATGTATAAAAATATGTCTACTTTAATTATATCTTCTCTTTTATTTCTATGTGCAGTTAAGAGTTGCTGTGACTTACTGAAATCAAGTTGTAGTGTATGTGAGGATTAAATAATTGAAAGGAAGGATTGCTCCTTTGGTGGAAACAGTATATTTTATCTTCCTGCTAACCACTGCAGATTACCTTTGACAATGTGCTGAAGTCAGCAAATCCATCTTCAAATGATTCACTTCCAAAAACAGAAGCAAAGGGGTCTGTGGCTAAAATGAATAAAGAAAATCAATGCAGTAGGGCAGAAAGACATCAAATTTCAAGTCCTCTTTTGGTTAGTAACACTCAGACAGGTGGAAAATATCTAATCTCAAATATTAGTTCTTGAATTTATGGCTCAAGTCTACAAAGACAGTAAGCAAACTGATATTCCTATAATATGTATTCCTTTGTATAAATCAACTGATGAATGACTTAAGATCAAAAACAGGTAAACTCTATATAAAATGTTTAAGGCTTTGAAACACATATTGCTCCCATGCAATTAAACTATTTGTAATAAAGACATCAAGAAGTAAAAAAGGATGGACTCCATCTCCATTATTTTCACATTTCACACTCATCCTTCAAGGCCCACTTTAAATGTTACCTCATCCACAAAGCCTGGAATAATGTAGGTGTCTCTAATTCCCACAGCAAGATGTGATTTCTTCCTTCTTTGTGGCACTGCTGCATTCTAGTTTGTACTATAGTTATCTGTGATTGGTATATTACCCTTATTAAACTATAAGGTCCTTAAAAACAGGGAATAAGTCTTATCCAAAATAAAAAAACATTTGTTGACTGTATACCAAGTCTACAGTTGCTACCCGCCAAAAGCTCACAGTCTAGAGAGAGACATGTAAATAAACAATAATAAACAATTTAAATGAGCTATTGGAGAGGTAAGAAAAATCTAGAGTGGAGTCACTAATTGGGAGAATCAGGAAAATTATCAAAGAAGCCATTACATTTGAACTAGGTAAATAAGGAATGGAGTTTGCCAAATAGATGGAGGTGGGGGAAAGAATGCTATTCCAGGCAGAAGGAACAGTAGTAGCAAAAGCCTTTGTGTAACCACTGACCCACAGACATAAGAAGTTATCTGTTCCATCATAATGCACAGACTAACATTTTTGGCTGGAATGAACAGATCTATTTTGAGAGAGGCTTCACCATTCAGACATAAGAGCTACCAATAAAGTCAAAGAAAGTTTATAGGAACTGTTGCTTGATATAGGAAGGTAGAAAGAAACAAAGGAAAGAGAATTGAAAAAAAAAAGGGTAGGACAATCCAAAATATATAAAGAACTCACACACCTCAACACCCAAAAATCAAATAACCCTATTAAAAAATGGGTGGAGGATGTGAAGAGACACTTCTCCAAAGAAGAAATTCAGATGGCCAACAGGCACATGAAAAGATGCTCCACATTGCTAATTATCAGAGAAATGCAAATTAAAACCACACACCAGTTAGGATGGCCAACATCGAAAAGACTAGGAACAACAAATGCTGGTGAGGATGTGGAGAAGGGGGAACCCTCCTACACTTCTGGTGGGAATGTAAACTAGTTCAACCATTGTGGAAAGCAATATGGAGGTTCCTCAAAAAACTCAAAATAGAAATACCATTTGACCCAGGAATTCCACTGCTAGGAATTTACCCAAAAAATACAAATTCTCAGACTCAAAAAGACATATGCACCCCTGAGTTTATTGCAGCACTATTTACAATAGCCAAGATATGGAAGCAAACCTAAGTGTCCATCAGTAGATGAATGGATAAAGAAGATGTGGTACATATGCACAATGGAATATTATTCATCCATAAGAAGAAAACAAATCCTACCATTTGCATCAACATGGATGGAGCTAGAGGGTATTATACTCAGTGAAATAAGTCAGGCAGAGAAATACAAATACCAAATGATTTCACTTATTTGTGGAGTATAACAATGAAGCAAAACTGAAGGAACAAAATTGCAGCAGACTCATAGACTCCAAGAAGGGACTAGTGGTTACCAAAGGGAGGGGTGTGGGAGGGTGGGTGGGGAGGGAGGGAGAAGGGGATTGTGGGGTATCATGATTAGTGCACATGGTGTGTGTGGGGTCACGGGGCAGACAGTGACTGCAATGGGGTATGGGGGGGACTCGATAACATGGGTGAATGTAGTAACCACATTGTTTTTCATGTGAAACCTTCATAAGAATGTATATCAACGATCCCTTAATAAAAAAAAAGGGGGTAGGACAGAGCAAGCAAAGAGGCACAGAGAAATTCTCCTTGTTTTAGCTCAGCTCTTCATCTTTGTATCATAATTGGTTTGAGAACAAAAGTGTGCCCAACCGCCCACTGAAATGTGTAAAGTATGCCTTTACCTCTCAAAATGAGTATGCCATGGACGTAAACGAAAGAGGGCATGGAAGGTCCATATTATTTTTGTTTGCTGTGTCACCAAGACGGTCTGGGGTGGAGGAAGTAGGTAACTGGGGTGAGTGGAAGGAGAGAAAGTTAAGTCCTCTAAGGATACATCAACAAAATGAGCCTGAAGAGAATGTTCAAAGCCCAGAGTTACAGGAAATCCTGCAACGTTAGCTTTAAAAGGTGCTTTGTTATTACTACATTTCTGCCCAGTCCCAGAGCCTGGGGCCCAGCCTAATCATGGGTGCTGCACCAGGCTTTCCCTTCTTCCTCCTCCTCTTCCTGTTATTCCTGATGCCACAGCAGCTGAGGTACAATCAGGACACAGATGCTCTCCTGACTGGCAGAGGGTGATGGAGGAAAAGGAGATGGACTCATTGCACCAGAGGGACTGAAAAACCTGCTTCATGCTTTCTCTCTGCAGTTGTCCCACAGCTTTTGCAAGAAGTCACAACATGTGGGGCAACAGTGCTGAGTTAGGTCAGGTTTAACTGAAATATTGTGAAGTGTACACTGTGAAAGAAATAAAAAACATGACATTTGTTTATGAAGAATATGTTGCATGTAGTTTACTAGAGTTTTTCTACACTTTCTTCATCAAATTAATGACCGATTCAGCACTGATCCAAACACTGGGGAATGCATTGTGCATGAATAAAAGAGCACTTTTCCCCAAATTGAAATTAAGACTTTGGCAAGAACTTTCTCAGATATTGATCATGGTTGATATGAAGCAGAGACCTGTCTAGAAACTGGAAGGACTCACTGAGTGTGTACTTGTTCAGATCATATGTGAGACACCTACTGAGGAGTTCCAGAATACTTGAAGAACTCAGCAGGTTTCTTCCTATTGATGCACACAGGAGCTACAGGCCAGAGCAATCAGGCTTTAAATGCAAATGTGACCACATTAGCTCCCCTTTTCCCAAGAATAAAGGTAATGAACACGCTGGAAAAATAAATGAAAGAACAATTTTAAAAACCATCTATAATCTCATCAGAAATAACCCTTAACCAATATTTAGCATACTTCCTTAACAGCATTTTTCCTGGTATTTTTTTCTTACATATTTGAGATCATACTCTTCTGATATGCTTTTTTGTGAGGTGTGAATGATAAAGGTACCTTTTAGGCATGTCACTTTTTATCCCCTTGCCTTGCTTTTAATGAACAATATTCATCATACTTGACATTATTTTTCTTTATTCCCATATAAGCTCTACAAAGACAGGAACTTCGTTTAGTTAACTACTTTATATTCAAGACCTTGAATAAGGTCTGGCAAACAGATGACACTTATATTTGTTGAAAATATTAGGGAAAAAAATGGGGAGAAAAACCATCTGTTCAGTAAAGGTCTTCCAAACAGGTATCATTTCTTAGCACAACCACTGACCAACAACGAACAAGGGAAACCAGTTTTAGGCTCACAATCTCTAAGGAACAGCAGCCCAGCAGAGAATGCTGGAAGCAGGAAGAAACTTTTTACCCTATACCTATTTATAACCCATAAGATAATCAAGTTCAAGCTCACAGAAAACCTTCAAGAGATATTCATGAATAATCTGAGGTATACAGGTTGGTCATCAATAAAGGATCTATCTCTCAAGCTAGTCTCCAATTCATTCATTCATTAACATTCATTCATCCACTCATATTTACTAAGCATCTATTATGATCGAGGCTAAGTACTAGGGATTTGGAGGGGAATAAGACAATACCAACCTTCAAGGAGTTCATAATATAACTGAGAGATAACATGTGCACATGGCTACACAGTTTGTGTTCAGATTCAAAGACAGCAAACCTAGTGCTTTTGTGGAATGCTAGAAGAAGCAACACCTATGTTTATGTGGAAGAGGCAAAGATGACTTTACAAAAAAGGTTTCACTTTCTTTTACTTGTGGAAAGAAAGGAGGTAGGAGAAGAGTGAGACATATACATACTATACACAAATATACAAATAGAAACTGCTCATAAATACACATTTTTCCATTCAAAAATTAAGTGGACTTGAAGAGACAGTCATGTGGACAGGCCTGTGGTTTGTGGAAATGGAGAAAATTAGAGAAGAAACATGAAAGAAAGCACAGGCTAAGAATAATAAAACATAGGAAACATCTGCATGCTTGGCTTCAGTCATCACCTGTAAAAATGAAGACCTACTTTGCACTTTACTACTGCTAGAGTCAAAGATGCTCTGGGGAGGCCACGAGTTCCCTTCTATATCCACAAGATGTTTTTATAAAGCTTTAATTAAGAGTTGGAAAGATTCTGCATTTTCTAAGTCTGGAGTTAGTAAAATTTTCCATGCAAACAATTTTCTAGCACAGAACTAACCTCATTTAAGATGAAGTGGAAAAAACTTCTACAAGTATATGTAGAGACCAAGTTGCCTGAATTTGCTTTCTTTAATTTTCTTTCTTAGTCTGTAATGTGTCTATCTACCAGGAGCAAATGTTAAAAAGACTCCAGTGTGAGTATAACAACAAAGCAAAACTGAAGGAACAAAACAGCAACAGGGGAGAGATTCAAGATGGTGGCGAGAGAGTTGAGCAGAGAATTCCTCCCCAAACCACATACAGTGAAAATATAGTTAATACAACCAGCCCTAAAACAGCAACAGGAAAGAAGGCTGCACCAGACTGCATACAGGCCTCACAAACAGAGCAGACCTCACGAAACAGGGTAACATATGAAAGCCTTGATCCAGTGGGACCCGAGCCCTTCTCCCACCACAGCTCACCGGCAGGAGGAAGACAAATAGAGCAGGGATGGGATGGAAGCCTAGAACTGCTGAACACCAAGCCCTGGAGGTCTCCTTTGGACCACAGACCTACATTGCGTGGTGCTCTGGAGGTTGCAGGGGTTGGGGAGCTGGGACAGGCAGAATGCTTGAAAGACTGAGATTCTGGCTGTTTGTGGAGGACAGTGATCCACATCCGGCCGCTCTGGGACAAAGGAAAGGCAGGCGGTCTGAGAGGCTTCCTAGAAGCGAGAGGGCTGCTGATAGGGCGGGGTTTGCACAGAACTTGCTATGGGGGAGAAGGGACAGGTGGACAAGGATGTCTGGGCACACCCTGCCCAGTGGGTTGGGAACTTTGAGGAGCTTCAGGCACCCCATCCATCGGACTGCCTACTCAGCTCTGAGGCCCCCCACTGTGACATGCAGCCTGCTGTACCATCCTCCTGGACTGCCGGCACCTGCTCGCGAACCAGCAGCCACTGTGCTGGCATCAGGCCAGCTGGAGGCCCCACCTACAACACCTAGAGATGCTAAGCAGAGAGGCTTACACCTGTGCTCGGTCCACTGGCTGTGATACTGGAGACAGGCACTGCAGCCAGGAATCAGGAAACAGCTCTTTCCTGCCCCAAGGCACCGGTGCCACTCCCCTACAACCCCCAACCTCACTCTAGGGGCTGAGCAGCGCCAGAGGCTAGAGCTTCTGGGCACTAGAGGGCACCACATAGAATTATGAAACATCAAAAGAACCCGGTTCAGAACAAAATATCACAAACCCAGAAAAAGGACCAAATGAAACTGAACTCACCAATCTTCCTGAAAGAGAGTTTAAAATAAAAATCATAAACATGCTCACGGAGGTATAGAAAAATATTCAAGAACTCAGGGACAAATTTAAGACAGAGACTCAATCATTAAGAAATTCCATATCTGAAATGAAACATACAATGGAGGGATGTAAAAGCAGATTAGATGTAGAAGAGACAGTAAATGGGGCGGGAATTAGAGAAGAGGAATACAAAGAAGCTGAGGCACAGAGAGAAAAAAAGATCTCTAAGAATGAAAGAATATTGAGAGAATTGTGTGACTATTGCAAACGGAACAATATATCCGCATTATAGGGGTACCAGAAGAAGAAGAGAGAGAAAAAGGGATAGAAAGTGTTATTGAGGAGGTAATTGCTGAAAACTTCCCCAACCTGGGGAAGGAGATAGTCTCCCAAGCCATGAAGGTGCACAGATCTCCCAACACGAGGGACACATGGACGACAACATCAAGACGGATAATAAATAATTAAAATGGCAAAGATCAAGGAAAAAGACAGACTTTTAAAAGCAGCTAGAGAGAGAAAAAAGATCATATACAAAGGAAAACCCATCAGGCTATCATCAGACTTTACAACAGAAACCGTACAGCCCAGAATGGAGTGGAATGATATATTAATGCAATGAGGCAGAAGGGCCTCAAACTAAGAATACTCTACCCGGCAAGGTTATCATTTTAATTTGAAAGAGGGATTAAACAATTTTCAGATAAGCAAAAGCTGAGAGAATTTACCTCCCACAAACCACCTCTAAAGTGCATTTTGGATGGACTGCAATAGATGGAAGTATTCCTAAGGCTAAATAGATTTCACCAGGGGAAATAAAACAACAGCAAAGCAGAACAATTAATTACTAAGCAGATGCAAAATCAAATCAACTACCCCCAAAGTCAATCAAGGGATAGACAAAGAGTAAAGAATATGATACCAAACTTATAAAGAATGGAGGAGGAAGGAAAAGGAGGGGAAAAAAAAAAAAGAACCTTTAGGTTGTGCTTGTAACAGCATTCAAAGTGAGTTAAATTACACTGTAAGATAGTATGGTAATTAATTACCCTTGAACCTTTAGTAACCATGAATCTAAAGCCTGCAATGGCAATAAGTACATACCTATCAATAATTACCCTAAATGTAAACAGTCTGAATACACCAATCAAAAGACACAGAGTCACTGAATGGATAAAAAAACAAGACCCGACTATATGCTGCCTACAAGAGACTCACTTCAAAATCAAAGACATACACAGACTGAAACTGAAGGGATAGAAAAAGGTATTTCATGCAACTAACAGGGAGAAAAAAGCAGGAGTTGCAGTACTTGTATCAGACAAAATAGACTTCAAATCAAAGAAAGTAACAAGAGACAAAGAAAAATATTACATAATGATAAAGGGGTCAGTCCAAAAAGAGGACATAACTATTATAAATATCTATGCACCCAACACAGGATCACCTACATATGTGAAACAAATACTAACAGAATTAAAGGGGGAAATAGAATGCAATGCATTCATTTTAGCAGACTTCAACACACCACTCACTCTGAAGGACATATCAACCAGATAGAAAATAAGACAGAGGCACTGAACAACATATTAGAACAGATGGACCTAACAGACATCACTTCATCTAAAAGCAACAGGATACATGTTCTTCTTAAGTGCACATGTAGATTTTCAAGAACAGATCATATACTAGGCAACAAAAAGAGCCTCAGTAAATTCAAAAAGATTGAAATTGTACCAACCAGCTTCTCAGATCACAAAGGTATGAAACTAGAAATAAATTACACAAAGGAAATGAAGAAGCCCACAAACACATGGAGGCTTAATAACACGCTCCTAAATAATCAATGGATCAATGACCAAATAAAAACAGAGATCAAGCAATATATGGAGAAAAATAACAACAATAATTCAACACCGCAAAATCTGTGGGATGCAGCGAAGGCCGTGCTAAGTGGGAAATATATTGCAATATAGGCCTACCTCAGGAAAGAAGACAAGTCCAAAATGAACAGTCTAAACTCACAATTAATGAAACTAGAAAAGGAAGAACAAATGAGGCCCAAAGTCAGAAGAAAGGAGGGACATAATAAAGATTACAGTAGAAATAAATAAAATTGAGAAGAATAAACAATAGAAAGAATCAATGAAAGCAAAGCTGGTTCTTTGAGAAAATAATTAAAATAGATAAACCGCTAGACAGAGTTATCAAGAAAAAAAGAGAGTCTAGAAACATAAACAGAATCAGAAATGAGAAAGGAAGTATCACCGCAGACACCATAGAAATACAAATTATTAGAGAATACTATGAAAAATTATATGCCAACAAACTGGATAACCTAGAAGAAATGGACAACTTTCTAGAAAAATACAACGTTCCAAGGCAAACCCAGGAAGAAACAAAAAATCTGAATAGACCAATTACCAGCAAGCAAATTGAATTGGTAATCAAAAAACTACCTAAGCACAAAAATCCCGAGACCAAATAGTTTCACTGCTGACTTTTATCAAACATTTAGTGAAGACCTAATACCCATCCTCCTTAAAGTTTTCCAAAAAGTAGAAGAGGAGGGAATACTCCCAAACTCATGCTACGAGGCCAACATCACTCTAATACCAAAAACAGGCAAAGACACCACAAAAAAAGAAAATTAAAGACCTATATCCCTGATGAACATAGATGCAAAAAAACTCAACAAAATATTAGCAAACCGAATTCAAAAATACATCAAAAAGATCATCCATCATGATCAACTGGGATTCATCCCAGGGATGCAAGGATGGTACAACATTCGAAAATCCATCAACATCATCCACTACATCAATAAAAAGGACAAAAACCACATGATCATCTCCATAGATGCTGAAAAAGCATTCAACAAAATTCAACATCCATTCATGTTAAAAACTCTCAACGAAATAGGTATAGAGGGCAAGTACCTCAACATAATAAAGGCAATATATGACAAACCAACAGCCAACATTATACTTAACAGCGAGAAGCTGAAACCTTTTCCTTTAAGATCAGGAACAAGACAAGGATGCCCACTCTCCCCACTTTTATTCAACATGCTTCTGGAGATCCTAGCCATGGCAATCAGACAACACAAAGAAATAAGAGGCATCCAGATTGGTAAGGAAGAAGTCAAACTGTCCCTATTTGCAGATGACATGATATTGTATATAAAAAACCCTAAAGAATCCACTCCAAAACTATTAGATCTCGTATCTGAATTCAGCAAAGTTGCAGGATACAATATTAATATGCAGAAATCTGTTGCATTCCTATACACTAACAATGAACTAGCAAAAAGAGAAATCAGGAAAACAATTCCATTCACAACTGCATAAAAAAGAATAAAATACCTAGGAATAAACCTAACCAAGGAAGTAAAAGACCTATACCCTGATAACTACAAGACACTCATGAGAGAAATTAAAGACGATACCAATAAATGGAAACACATCCATGCTCATGGCTAGGAAGAATTAATATTGTCAAAATGGCCATCCTGCCTAAAGCAACCTACAGATTCAATGCAATCCCCATCAAAATACCAACAGCACTGTTCAATGAACTAGAGAAAATAGTTCTAAAATTCACAGGGAACCACAAAAGACCCTGCATAGCCAAAGCAATCCTGAGAAGGAAGAATGAAGCAGGGGGAATTATGCTCCCTGACTTCAAGCCCTACTACAAAGCCATAGTAATCAAGACAATTTGGTACTGTCCCAAGAACAGACCCATAGACCAATGGAACAGACTAGAGAGGCCAGATATAAACCCAAGCATATATGATAAAGGAGCCATGGATATAGAATGGGAAAATGACAGTCTCTTCAACAGCTTCTGTGGGCAAAAATGGACAGCTACATGTAAGAGAATGAAACTGGATTATTGTCTAACCCCATACACAAAAGTAAACTCAGAATGGATCAAAGACCTGAATGTAAGTCATGAAACCATAAAACCCTTAGAAAAAAAAATGGGCAAAAATCTCTTGGACATAAACATGAGCAACTTCTTCATGAACATATCTCCCCAGGGAAGGGAAAAAAAGCAAAAATGAACAAGTGGGACTTTATCAACTAAAAAGTTTCTGTACAACAAAGGACTCCATCAGTAGAACAAAAAGACATCTTACAGTATGGGAGAATATATTCATAAATGACATATCCAATAAGGTGTTGACATCCAAACTATATAAAGAGCTCACGCACCTCAACAAACAAAAAGCAAATAAGCCAATCAAAAAATGGGCAGAGGAGCTGAACAGACACTTCTCCAGAGAAGAAATTCAGATGGCCAACAGGCACATGAAAAGATGGTCCACATTGCTAATCATCAGGGAAATGCAAATTAAAACCACAATGAGATATCACCTCACACCAGTTAGGATGGCCAACATCCAAAAGACAAGAAACAACAAATGCTGGCGAGGATGCGGAAAAAGGGGAACCCTCCTACACTGCTGGTGGAAATGTAAAATAGTTCAACCATTGTGGAAAGCTGTACGGAGGTTCCTCAAAAAACTAGAAATAGAAATACCATTTGACACAGGAATTCCACTCCTAGGAATTTACCCTAAGAATGCAGCAGCCCAGTTTGAAAAAGACATATGCAACCCTATGTTTGTGGCAGCACTATTTACAATAGCCAAGAAATGGAAGCAACCTAAGTGTCCATCAGTAGATGAATGGATAAAGATGTGGTACATACACACAATGGAATATTATTCAGCCATAAGAAGAAAACAAATCCTACCATTTGCAACAACATGGATGGAGCTAGAGGCTATTATGCTCAGTGAAATAAGCCAGGTGGAGAAAGACAAGTATCAAATGATTTCACTCATATGTGGAGTATAAGAACAAAGAAAAAAACTGAAGGAACAAAACAGCAGCAGACTCCCAGAACCCAAGAATATACTAACAGTTGCCAAAGGGAAAGGGACTGGGGAGGATGGATGGGAAGGAAGGGACAAGGGGGAAAAAGGGGTATTATGATTAGCAGACATAATGTACGGGGGCCACGGGGATGGTTGTAGAATACAGGGAAGACAAGTAGTGATTCTATAGCATCTCACTACGCTGATGGACAGTGACTGTAGTGGGGTATGTGGTGGGGACTTGATGATGGGGGGAGTCTAGTAACCATAATGTTGCACATGTAATTATAGATTAATGATACAAAAAAAAAGAACGGACTAACAGTTATCAAAGGGAAAGGACTGGGGAGGATGGGTGGGAAGGGAGGGAAAAGGGGGAAAAAGGGGCATCATGATTAGCACGTATAATGTAGTGGGGAGAGACACAGGGAAGGCAGTAGAACAGAGAGAAGACAAGCAGTGACCCTATCTTACTATGCTGATGTAAAGTGATTGTAATGGGGTATGTGGTAGGGATTTGATAATAGGGGGAGTCTAGTAACCATAATGTTCATGTAATTGTACATTAATGATAGAAAAAAAAAAAGAAATAGACAACAACAGCAGACTCACAGAACCCAAGAATGGACTAGCGGTTACCAAAGGGAAAGTGGATGACCCATAGACCATGAAACAGACTAGAGAGCCCTGATATAAACCCAACCATATATGGTCAGTTAATATACAATAAAGAAGCCATGGACATACAATGGGGAAATGACAGCCTCTTCAACAACTGGTGTTGGCAAAACTGGACAGCTACATGCAAGAGAATGAAACTGGATTATTGTTTAACCCCATACACAAAAGTAAACTCAAAATGGATCAAAGACCTGAATGTAAGTCATGAAACCATAATGCTCTTAGAAGACAACATAGGCAAAAATCTCCTGAATATAAGCATGAGCAACTTCTTCCTGAACGCATCTCCTCCAGCAACTGAAACAAAAGCGAAAATGAACACATGGGACTACATCAAACTAAAAAGTTTCTGTATGGCAAAGGACCCCATCAACAGAACAAAAAGCCATCCTACAGTATGGGAGAATGTAAACAACATATCCAACAAGGGGTTAACATCCAAAATATATAAAGAACTCACAAGCCTCAACACCCCAAAAGCAAACAACCCTATTAAAAAAATGGGCGGAGGATATGAAGAGACAATTCTCCAAAGAAGAAGTTCAGATGGCCAACAGGCACATGAAAAGATGCTCCACGTCACTAATCATCAGGGAAATGCAAATTAAAACCACAATGAGATATCACCTCACACCAGTAAGGATGGCCAGCATCAAAAAGACTAAGAACAACAAATGCTGGCAAGGATGCGGAGAAAGGGGAACCCTCCTACACTGCTGGTGAGAATGTAACCTAGTTCAACCATTGTGGAAAGCAATATGGAGGTCCCTCAAAAAAACTAAAAATAGAAATACCATTTGACTTGGGAATCCCACTCCTTGGAATTTACCCAAAGAATACAACCTCTCAGACTCAAAAAGACATATGCACCCCTGTGTTTATCACAGCACTATTTACAATAGCCAAGATATGGAAGCAACCTAAGTGTCCATCAGTAGATGAATGGATAAAGAAGATGTGGTACATATACACAATGGAATATTATTCAGCCATAAGAAAGAAACAAATCCTACCATTTGCAGCAACATGGATGGAGCTCGAGGATATTATGCTCAGTGAAATAAGCCAGGTGGAGAAAGACAAGTGCCAAATGATTTCCCTCATTTGTGGAGTATAACAACCAAGCAAAACTGAAGGAACAGAATAGCAGCAGTCTCACAGACTCCAAGAAGGGACTAGTGGTTACCACAGGGGAGGGGTGTGTGAGGGCAGGTGGGGAGGGTGGGAGAAGGGGATTGAGGGGTATTATGTTTAGTACACATGGTGTGGGGAATCACGGGGAAAACAGTGTAGCACAGAGAAGGCAAACAGTGAATTTGTGGCATCTTACTACACTGACGGACAGTAACTGCAGTGGGGTATGGGTGGGGACTTGATAATATGGGTAAATGTAGTAACCACATTGTTTTTTCATGTTAAACCTTCATAAGAGTGTATATCAATAATACCTTAATAAAAAAATAAAAAATAAAAAGAAACAACTAATTTTTAAATTTAGGCAAGATCCTTAAGAAGCAATGTTGACTTTCAAACTGCTAAGGAACACTGCCTTTTATAAAGAAAAAAAAATATTGGTTTCACTGATACTGGCTAGAGTACATATCCTACTTTGATCTTCAACATGAACAATAAGTGAGATATTGAATAATAAAAGCAGAAAGTGATATACACTTATTTGTGGTAGATTATAATTGGATATAATTGTGCAATACTTTTAAAGCCATAAGTAAGTAAACAGGACAAATGTATTTGAAGACCAAACAAAGAAGCTTAAAGAAAAAGGTAGTGTTTCTGTTCAAAGAAATTGGTAAGTTACTTCCTTACCAGAATCACTTGCTGCAACAACTGTGCCACCAGGAGCAAAGGGATCATTATGCTTCAATGTTTCCACCTAAACAAATTACAGAAAACATGACTAAAAGGCATACTTTCTAAGTGAAACCTCACTACCACATCAAAGGAAGTACTCTTTACATACTCTAAATTAATTAAGGAATACACAGCATTAGGATCAAATGTTTCCCCTTACTGATTTGTAATCTTACTATATCAAAATCATACATATAATTTTCTAATCTTTTATTGTGAAATATAACATCCATTCAGAGAAGTATATGAAACATAGGTACAGTTTAACAAGTATCAAACGAACACCTTTGTAATCACCTCCCAGGAAACTGCCAACACAAAGTCTTCATGTGCCCCTCTCCAATCACAATACCACCCCTCTTCCTCTGTAGAGGTAATCATTTCCTGACTGGTGGTGTTCATTTCTCTTCTTTTCTTCATAATTTTGCTACTTGTACAGATACACACTATTTTGACTTTTTATTTTGAAATAATTTTAGATTTTAGAACAGCTGTAAAGAAAATACAGAGTTCCCATATACCCTTAACCTAGCTTCCTCTAATGTTAGTATCTCATACTCATATAAATCCACTAAAACTAAGGAGTTAAATTAATACTGGTACAAAACACTACAGACTTTATTTGGACTTGACCAGTTCTCCCATTAATGTCCTTTTCATATTCCAGGATGACCTGTTGAATTTAGGATGCATATTTACTATAAGGAAATGCTAGATTTCCATTTTCTAATTGTCACCTAAAAATAATTCTACCATTCTGCCCCTAGGAGGAAACATGAAGACAAGTAAGAGAGAGAGGGAGGGGAAGAGGAGGGAAAGAGGTATTGAGAGGAGAGAAAGAGGGATCAAGAGAAGAGTACGTGTTCAGAAGATTTATTGCTTTCTGCTAAAAAAAATATCCTGCCATGTCCAATAATAATAAGTCATGTAAAAATCTGGATCACTTGGTAAGGATGAGTAGCTACCTTGTGTGAGGACTTTATCAGAAGCCAGAGATTCCTGCTATTGAACTGTTTTCTTCAGTGTTTAATCTTTGTCAAACAAACTGTATATTTAGGAAGGTAAGGGAACCTTTTCTTTCTGGCATGAGGCTCTTGTTAAGAGGCCAGATGAAAGCCTTGGTAGACAGGTGAGAGGGACATGAAAACAGTTTTGGAACATTTATCTCCCATTCTTACTCATGCTTACTAATGTCATCTGTATTATATAGGCTCTACTTTTAGAAGAAATTAGATATGACCTTTGAATGTCAAAAGATATTGCAGAGCTCAATTTATAATTTTCTAAGTAAAACAGATGTATTTGAAAAGACAAAAATAATGCTAACTGGGAGTCAAAATATAATTCTCTCTTTATATAAGAGGACCCATTAAAACTACTAGCAGAAAGAAGTAGTTAATACTAATGAAGTCTTTCAAACAGAAAATAATAGTGCTTATTTAAATTGATGCCAATGGTAATATTAATACTAGCACACTAGCTTATACTCTGATTACATCTGCTGAATGAATATACATAACAGTCAAAGAAGAACATTAAGGTGATCTGTACAGCAAAGCAGCTTTCCATGGTTCCTAATAAAACAGTCCAAATACCAGTATGGGAGAGTCACTGGCATGATAACCTAAATCACCACCTACTACTGCTTCTTCTCTTGACTTTGAGGGAAGGAAAAACTAAGAGGCCTGCTTTTAACAACAGCTTGCAGGTTTCATTTGCCATCACAGAGAGAAATAGAAAAGCATGCCTACATGGATGTCAGGTTTCACTTCTATTCCTCCATCATACACTGGGCAATCACTCTAAAAGACCCCTGGGATAGCAGGGGGAACAGAACTGTGCAGAGCATTAGGAATAAGTGACCACAAAACTATGTTATGTTCAGTTTGATAATTAGGCAATTTAGTAGACAGAAGCAATTTTAATAAGTAAAATTCAGATGGCATATGTTCCAAAATCCTCCCTACAAGGCCACCTAATTTATCTATGAAATTCTCCTCTTTTACATCAGCCATCTATTCCCCCTTTGACAGTCTCAGTGCCTACACAATGCTACCATACACTAGCAAGGACAGTGGTGTTCGAAAGTGGCAGTTGCAGTTGTTTGTTTAGTTTTGGTTTGGGTTTTAAACTTATGTCCTCTGAAAGCAGAGACCACCAGACTTGAGGAAATAGGAGACTTTTGGGGAGAGATTCATGTCCAGAAACATCATCAGAGGCTTGTTTGAAAAGAAGGGAAGATCACAAAAAACAGGGGCTTTGCAGCAAGGAAGAATTAAGTTTAAACCTTAGACTACAGTGGTGACAACCTTAGACTTTGTTCATATAGACTAGGGTTTGAATTTAGTTCTACCAGTTACTAAGTTACTTCTACTAACCCTTTCTACACCTCATTCACTTTATAGAAAAAATGAGGATAATATAAGCCTTATAGCATTATTGAGAAGATTAAGTGAAGTAACGTTGAAAAGAGCTTAGCACCATGCCTGGCTCATAGATGAGATTAGATAAAATGTAACTATTACTATATTATATTGCCAATTTGGTTTTTTGATGGGTTTCTAATGGAGAAATCAAGAGTCAGCAAGGTCAATATTGCTTTAAAAAACTGGAGAAAAAAAGAGAAAAAGCAAGAACAAATGATAGACAAATTTCACCAGAGGAGAACAGGAGCAACTTGTTCATTTTTAAATTAGGAAGAGATGTCTTGGCTTTCTTGCTTTTTAAATGATAAGAATGGAAAATAAGAGGCTAGAACAAGATAAAAGGAAGGGAATTTGGGCTGCAATATATTTTAGAAGAATTTGGCAAATGAGTCCACACTACAATCTAAGTGTTGTAGGAAAACAGAGTATTTGGTAGGCTGTGGAAACCTCAGATATCCAGTTACAGACACATTTGCTCAGTTTTACACCTCAATGGAAAATACCCAGTGTTGTCAAAGTAGCTCTTTAACAAATACAGTAAAGGAAGCAATTCAGGAATACCTAAATCTATTATCTTTAAAAGAATCAATTACTCTTTTAAGGAAGTATTCCTAATCTAGGAGTATTAAAAGACAAAAATGTTGCTTCAAATGCCTGTCAATCCATTATTCCTTTCTGAGTGTTGTACTTATAGATGTGAAACATCCTACCTCAAAAAGTAAGCTTCCACATAAAATTTTAAAACAAAACAAAGAACTCTAAAACCATACATAGTTATTAAAATCGGATGGTGGATACATGGAGCTTAAATTATTTCATTTTATTACCCAATTTGTGTATGTTAAGTATCCATAATTTCAGAGCCTCCAGATGATACAGCACATAGCTGTACGGCCTTGGTTTAGGTTATGTGAATGTTTCGTAGTCCTGGTGTCCTTACTATTAAAACAGGAATACCAACATGACTTTGTGAGGTCGATGTGAAGACTAGAAAAATCAATGTAAAGCACACAGAAAGAAGTACCTGGATCATAGTATTTGGTTACTAAATAGTGATTGTTGTAGTATACACATTCTCATGAGAGTCTGACATTTAGTGGGAATTTATATTTCTTTAGATTAACATTTCACATATGTCTATTAAGTAAATCATTTACTTTTTCTAAAACATCAGTGCTGGTCCTTTTAAATTGATTTTCATTATTTCAATAATACATACCAAACATTTCCAAAAAACTTAAGACTGGTTTATGGATTTCCAATCATTTATTTTAAATATTTGCAATGGGACAATATTTGATGCTTTGAATGATAGAATTGATTTTTGGATAACAAACTTTTCTAGTAATTTTCTAGTGGAAGATCAGGCTGTGAAATACTAGTTTTGTGAACCAAAACTAGGTGGGTTGGATGAGACTGAAAATCATATATGACTCCTCAGAAATAATCGAAGAAAGGTTTTTTTTCACCACTGTTTTAAGAAACTCATGTAGGACACTTGCTATCCATTTAATAACAATTTTTAGCCCTCCTACTTACCGATGTATTACTGCTATTGCTGGCTGCACAGAAAGGGTCAGTACTTGAAGTAGCAAAAGGGTCAGCAGAAGACTGCTTGAAGAAACAGTCAGATGCAAATGGATCTGAGCCCTTGAAAGGATCGCCTCCAAATGGATCTAAGAAAATACAGCACAAATATGAGAGACTAAAACTCGATGCTATATTTCCTGTCACCTGAAGGTATGATAAATGCTTTAATTAAAAGACATTTTGAATTCCTGCAGAATCTGTTAGGTACTTTGTATTATGACTATTGATCATTAAAAAAAAGTACAGACAGTTGAATCTAATTAAATAGCTTTAATTAACATTCTTTCCTACCTGTTCATCATTCACCCAAAGTAAATCAGTAATTCCAAAACTTACTACACAAATATTGCCTGTATACTAGGTTAAAATAATTCCTAAGTAACAGTTAGGGGGAACCACAGATTCCTGTGTGGTTTTGATAAAAGATAAAGAATATTTCCCTTAATAAACTTATTTTGGAACAGGTTTGGGGAGCATAACTAAATGGTACACAAGATTTATTTTACTCTAATGCAAAAACCCCAGAGAAAAAATATCTTAAAAGGCCTGACATTTAGTAATTCTTTAAGATGTTTCCTTTTCCCCCATTCATTCAATTAGGCTATAATCTTAGGAAAACAAAAGTTCTAAACCCTGTAGTAGTGTAAATCATTATACTCATCTAATCCTTAGCTAATAAGGAGAAATCAATCTAAAGGTATTAAAAGCATCAAAGTATAAACACTTAATGTCATTTCTTAAAAAGCAAAGCTAATACTTATTAAGCAAATTCGTAAGAATATCACTCTCTGAAAATGCCAGGCACGCACACATCTTAGTGGAGCTTTAAATTGGTTTCAAAACTGAATAAAAAGAAGTCCATGTCCTATAACTACCCAATTGTGATCTTTCATTCCTAAATACAACATAAACTTATAATTAAGCACAATCAAATTAATGCCAAGATAGACCTCAATAATATATTTACCAATTTTCCCAAAAGGATCATCCTTGAAAGGATCGCCTGTGATAAAGTAAATAAGCAGAAATAAAAATGACAATATTTACTGTTGTTGTATCATTACTTAAAGGGTAACTTTAAAACAAAAGCAAGGTGTCTTCATTAACTCCACCTCCAAGTAGATAAAATAATGAATGCCATCCATCTTTAGGACATATTTAAAATAACAGAGTAAAGGCTGAACATAAATACACCTCATAAAAGAGGCAAATCTTACTAGAGCCAACTATAATTACTCCTTGATCAAAAGTTGAGGTTACAGATAGAGGGGAAAAGAGAGGTAAAACAGCAAGAATTTTACTAACAAAATCTCTACTCTTCACAAGAGTACTGGATGCGTATTACCATTACCACTTTAGAAACAAACACTGAATTTCACTGAAGCAAAAAGAGTTCTTACAGAATTGGAGTTGAGAAATAAACCCTTACGCTTATAGTCATATGAGACAATGCCAAGACAATTCAATGAGGAAAGAACAGCCTTTTCAACAAGCAGTGCTGGGACAACTGGATATCCACATGCAAAAGAATAAAGTTGGTGCCCTATCTCACATCATATACCAAAATTAACTCAAAATGGATCAAAGATCCAACTGTAAGTTACAACTATAACACTCTTAGAAGAAAACATAAGAGTAAATCTTCATGACTTTGGATCTTATATATGACATCAAAAGCACAAGCAACAAAAGAAAAAACAGATAAATTGGACTGCAACAAAATTAAGACAACACAAAATACAAGAAAATATTTGCAAATCAAATATTTGATAAGGAACTTGTATTCAGAGTATGTAAAGCACTCTTACAAGTCAACTTTAATAAAAAAGACAAACTATCCAATTTTAAAATGTGTAACTTATTTGAATAAAGATTTCTCCAAAGAAGACATGTGAATGGCCAATAACCACATAGAAAGATGCCTGACAACTTTAGTCATTAGAGGAATACAAATGAAATTCACAATGAGATAGCACTTCACACCCACTAGGATGGCTATAAATAAAAGGAAAGATAATAACAAGTGTTGGGGAGGGTATGGAGAAATTGTAACCCATATAGACTGCTGGTGGTAATATAAGTGGTGCAAATGCTTTGGAGAATAGTTTGGCAGTTCCTCAAACAGTTAAACAGAGTTACTATATGATCTAATATATAACCAGGAGAAATTAAAGCATATAACCACACAAAAATTTGTGCATATATGTTCGTAGCAGCATTATTCATAAACAGTTCAAAAAAGTGGAAACAACCCACATGCCCATCAACCAATAACTAAGTAAAATGTGATATATCCATCCAGTGGAATATTATTCATTAGTAAAAAGGAATAAGGTATTACTGAAAATACTGCAACATGAGTGAACCTTGAAAATTTTATACTAACTGAAAGGAGCTAGACATAAAAGAAAGCATATTGTGTAATTCCATAAATAGGCAAATCTTCAGAGACAGAAGTAGATTAGTGGTTGAATAAAAGTAGGGAGAGTGGGCATTCTTGTTCCCGATCTTAAAGGAAAAGCTTTCAGCTTCTGGCTGTTAAGTATAATGTTGGCTGTGGGTTTGTCATATATGGCCTTTATTATGTTGAGGTACTTGCCCTCTATACCCATTTGTTGAGCGTTTTTATCATGAATGGGTGTTGAATTTTGTCAAATGCTTTTTCAGCATCTATGGAGATGATCATGAGGTTTTTGTCCTTCTTTTTGTTGATGTGGTGGATGATGTTGATGGATTTTCAAATGTTGTACCATCCTTGCATCCCTGGGATGAATCCTACTTGATCATGGTATAGGATCTTCTTGATGTATTTTTGAATTCGGTTTGCTAATATTTTGTCGAGTATTTTTTAACATCTATGTTCATCAGGGATATTGGTCTATAATTTTCTTTTTTTGCGGTGTCTTTGCCCGGTTTTGGTATTAGAGTGATGCTGGCTTCATAGAATGAGTTTGGAAGTATTCCCTCCTTTTCTATTTTTTGGAAAACTTCAAGGAGAATGGGTGTTATGTCTTCTCTATATGTCTGATAAAATTCAGCGGTGAATCCATCTGGCCCAAGGGTTTTGTTCTTGGGTAGTTTTTTGATTACCGATTAAATTTCAGTGCTGGTAATTGGTCTGTTCAGATTTTCTGTTTCTTCCTGGGTCAGTCTTAGAAGGTTGTATTTTCATAGAAAGTTGTCCATTTCTTCTAGGCTTTCCAGTTTGTTAGCATAAAATATTTCATAGTATTCTCTAGTAATTCTTTGTATTTCTGTGGTGTCCGTAGTGATTTTTCCTTTCTCATTCCTGATCCTGTTTAGGTGTGTAGATACTCTTTTTTTCTTGATAAGTTTGGCTAGAGGTTTATCTATTTTGTTTATTTTTTCAAAGATTTTGGTCCTTATTCTTAAGAAAAAACCTACTGATATTCAGAGGCTCCTAAGACATAATCAAAAGGTTAGTCCCAGGATTCAGTTGCTTCAAAATACACACTAGCAAACCTGAGCATTATATATCTCCACTCCCCCCCACTATTATTATAACAAGCAGCCTCTCAAAACTGAAGCTCTAATTCTTACACAATTTATATATTAAAAAGCCTTTTTTGGCAAGAGAATGAAACTGGATTATTGTCTAACCTCATACACAAAAGTAAACTCAAAATGGATCAAAGACCTGAATATAAATCATGAAATCATAAAACTCTTGGAAGAAAACATAAGCAAAAATCTCTTGATTATAAACATGACCAACTTTTTACTGAACGCATCTCCTCGGGCAAGGGAAACAAAATAAAAAATGAACAAATGGGACTGCATCATGCTAAAAAGCTTCTGTACAGCAAAGGACACCATCAGCAGAAAAAAAAAGTCATCCTATAGTTGGGAGAATATATTTGTAAATAACATATCTGACAAGGGGTTAACATCCAAAATATACAAAGAACTCACATGCCTTAACACCCAAAAGGTAAATAACCCTATTAAAAAAGGGGCAGAGGATATGAACAGACACTTCTCCAAAAAAGAAATTCATATGGCCAACAGGCACATGAAAAGACGCTCCACATCGCTAATTATCAGGGAAATGTAAATTAAAACCACAATGAGATATCACCTCACAGCAGTTAGGATGGCCAACACAGAGAAGACTAGGAACAACAAATGCTGGCAAGGATGAGGAGAAAGGGGAACCCTCCTACACTGCTGGTGGGAATGTAAGCTAGTTCAACCACTCTGGAAAGCAATATGGAGGTTCCTCAAAAAATTAAAAATACAAATACCATTTGACCCGGGAATCCCACTCCTAGGAATTTACCCTAAGAATGCAGCAGTGAAGGTTGAGAAAGACATATGCACCCCTATGTTTATCGCAACACTATTTACAATAGCCAAGAAAAATGGAAGCAACCTAAGTGCCCATCAGTAGATGAATGGACAAAGAAGATGTGGTACATATACACAATGGAATATTATTCAGCCATAAGAAGAAAACAAGTCCTACCATTTGCAACAACATGGATGGAGCTAGAGGGTATTATGCTCAGTAAAATAAGCCAGTTGGAGAAAGACAAGTACCAAATGATTTCACTCATCTGTTGGAGCATAAGAACAAAGCAAAAACTGAAGGAAGAAAACAGCAGCAGACTCACCGAACCCAAGAATGGACTAGCAGTTGCCAAAGGAAAAGGGACTCGGTGGGGTGGGGGGAGATGGGAAGGTTGGGAGAAGGGGAATAAAGGGCATTATGATTAGCAGAAATAATGTGGTGGGGGCATGGGGAAGGCAGTATAGCACAGAGAAGACAAGTAGTGACTCTATAGCATCTTACTACACTGATGGACAGTGACTGTAATGGGGTATGTGGTGGGGACTTGATAATGGGGAGAATCTAGTAACCACAATGTTGCTCATGTAATTGTATATTAATGATACTAAAATAAATAAAATAAAAAGCCTTTTATGGTAAATATGTAATATAAAAATAAGAGTACTTACTGCCAACAAAAGGATCAGACTGGAAAAAATCCAAGTTTGTATCTGCAACTGGATCTGTCAGTGAACTTGATTCTACATTAAACGGATCTTCCTAAAAAACATTTTTAATTTAAAAATATTGTTTTAGGAACCAAAGTTTTAAAAGGCAATATTTTAAAATAAAATAACATAGTTTAAAATAACATGAAAAATCAACTGACAGTAATATAACAAGTATTTCTGTTGTCAAAAATTCTTCTTAACACATTTTTCTCTTTCCTTTGCCTTAAAGAGTATATAACCCATCTAAGGAAACCAATGATAAGAACATTTACATATAAAATTATTTTTACCTCTTTTGAATGTCTGTCACTGTTAAATTCAGGACACATGTTTTCATTAGTAACTGCAGTTACCACTTCATTTTCATCAGTCACACCAGAAGGCGGTATTTCAGGACTACTTCTTGCCTACAAAATATTAATACTACATGGACTAACAATATATTTTCTGCTTGGCAGAGAAAACTGACAAAGGATAACAATAAATTCCTAAAAGAAAAAGGACAAGCGGAATATATTCTTTGCATGACTTCCTATACCTTTCTTAGGAAAATGGTACCACAAAGCACTGAAGTCACTTAGGCCAGAAACCAGGCCATCCTAACCACTTCCCTTTGGTCATCCCCTTACCAGCCTGAAAGTCTTAAATCTTGCTGAGTCTACTTCCCACCTGTTTCTCAAATCCTTCCCTTCCTCTCCATCATCACTGTCACTATCCTCCATTTACAGTAGCATCACTTCTAGTCCAGATTACTGTAGTAACCTTCCAACTGTGCCTCCTGCCTCTCTAGTATGTGCCCCTCCAATCTGTCTTCCTTATAGTAGCCAAAGTAACAGATCTAAAATGTGAATCTGATCATGAGCCTTCTGATTAGAAGCCTTTCAATGGCTTCCCATTGCTTTCTGGATTTAGGCAAGTAGGTAGTAAGGCTTAAGAAGTGGCAGGGGAAACCTCCATTTCATACCACCCTATGTCTTTAAAGGACAACCTAGTTATCTGCCTTTTGTGCTGAACAGATTATTGTGTGATGTATCTAAGACTGCACTGCCGAAATAAAATCATGTCTGTTAATTTTATACCTTTATTATCTCTGAAACTTGTATTCTTCTCACCATCTCTCCTGTTAATGCTAAAACAACTCTCACATAGACCATTCCAATAGTCTGTTAACATATCTCTGTGTGTCCAGTCCCACTCTCTAATCCATTTTCTACATTTTCTAAAGGGTACATGTAAACATGTCACCTCTTGCTTAAAATTCTTGAATGGCTACTTGCTGCAGTAAGATAAATCTCCCAATGCTTCAAGATGAATCCAAAGTTTTTACTCTCTGGCCCTTTCTGACCTACAAGTGGTCATTTTTATCCAGGTACACATTACAATCACCCATGGAAATTTTTGTCAAAGTATTTGTATGTGGTGACAATCCAGAAATTCTAGTTCAGCAAGTTTGGAGTGAGGCACAGATACCTCTGTCTTGATTAAGTACCAGAGGTAAACCCAGGTACCCACTACCAGACAGACTCATCTCCTACCAATACTCTCCCACCTGTCACAAGAGAGCCTTTGAAAACTGCTTGTGACCCTGTAGCAGCAGGTTTCTCCCATCTCATACCTATGCTAATGCTGTTTTCTCTGCCAGGAAGGAACCACCCTTGTCTTTGCTTAGCCATTCTCACTTAAGACTCTCACTTGTAACGTTTTCCTTACAAAATCTTCTCTGAGCCCCTCCAAGCTGTCCTGCCTGACTATCCCGTGCTTCCTTTACCACAGTGCTTTAACACAGTTACTACTAGACTACCACCTGCTTGAAGGGAGGTGTCCTTTGTCTCTGCAGCTCTCACACATTATTCAGCAGTACTCTAGTGCTGCACAGCTGGTGCTCTCTAAATAATCGATAAATAAATTTCCCCAAAGTTATGAAATAATCACTTTCAGTTTTGGGTGAGAATACTTAAATGTTTTAAAAAGTTACTATCTATAGAACTACTGTTTTGAAAACATGCTCTATAACAAATAGATTGGCTAAAATTATCTTTTTACACTTGTTAAAAATGTAAAAACTGTTGGATCCGTACCCACTCTCTGCCTCCTAAAAAAAATCTCAGTTTCCTTAGATGGAGCAATTTATGTTTATATTAAGCATGATGTCAACAAAACCTTGATCTGAATCAATTTTTTAAGTTGATAGTAAAGTTAGGGTAGGGGACTCCTGGACTCACTGGAGACTCCTGGTTTATGGACTCTGACTCGAGGTTGCCCTGGCCTTCAGCGTGCTCATTAAGGTTGGCTGTTTCACTGCTGCTGGTGCTGAGGCTGCAATAATCTGTAGCACCATTGACAAGAGCACTGTGTGGGCTACTGCACCAATTTAACTGATTATTATGGTTTTCCAGCTCTTTCATTTCCATCAGTTTCATTTGCATCTGTCAAAATAGAGTAAAATACAAAACAGAATTTATTACTAGAAAGACATGCAATGTAAAAATAGTTATACCCTTAGACTGAGAATAATTAGCTCACTTACCATGGCAAGCATCTAGCAATGTATATAATTATCAAGTCACTATGTTGTACATATGAAACCAATATGATATTGTATACTTTATTCCAATAAAAAAGAGAATAATTTGCTTCCATTAAGGAGAATCCTCTGGGAATGTTGCACGACTTAGAGAAAAGATTTCAGTAATCCATCCCAGTTCTCCTCTTGAAATCCCAGCACATAAGGATTTCCTTTTGTTCATCTTTTGAAAGCTCCTAGAGTTTTCATGCAAATATCTGCATATCAGCATTCCTTAGGTATAATTAGAAAAAGAGTCAGGGTATTATGAAAAAGAAAGCAAAGTGACAAAGCAAGAGAAGGATCTTGTGATGAAGCTATAGGAGAGAGAAAGGAAGTTGGGGGAAGTACACAAGGAAGGCTTTGAGCCATCCATACTTCTATGGGGAAGGAAAGAAGCTGAAGACAAAGGTAAAATGAGCTAGTGTTCTATGCTCTGGCATTATTTACCAATGAGCCAGAGGCCTAGGAAATAGTTTCTAAATCTAAGCTATACCAAACATGATAAATAAAGGACACTCAAAAGTATTTTTGATCCCAATATCCAAGTGACGTTATACTCCTGGAATAATGATGGAACATGGAAGGCAGAATTCAATAAATTGTAATAATATATGAAAATAAAGATGTTGTGGACCTGAGGCAGAAGGAAAATTCTCATTTATACCAACATCTATAATAAAGAAAACAAATTTATAAATATCTCAAAGAAACTGAGGAGAGGGAAGAATCAAAAGATGTTTCTAGTGAAAAGGAATAATAAATGGAATTTTACTGACTAGTTCCCATTTTTCATAAAATACATATTTTTAATTACATTAGAATTCTCTTTACTAGCATGCTGCATATTTTTTTGTTTTTAGCAAGCATAAAAATTGCCTATTGACATTTCATAAACCATGGTTCTATTCTCTTAATCTTATTTTCCTCATAAGGTTTTTAAGTTACTCAGTTTGGAATCTGTAATTTACCACAGGTCTTTTCAGAGTCATACCTGGGGAACAATATATTGGATTGGGAGATAGATGTAAACCTAGCTCTGTCATCTTCTAGTTAAGTGATCTTGGTCAAAGGAACCTCCAAGCCTCCATTTCTTAATCTATAAATGGAATGAGAACTATTTCCATAGATGGCTGTTATGTGAAGCAAAAGATATGTTTGAAGAAACTTTGTAAAATGTAAACTTTATTGATGAACAATGTGTGCCAAAGTGCCTAGCACACTGTGTTTCTATTACATCAGTTAAGTTTTCCTCTGTTTCTTTTTCACTAATTCACTCCATTTTTAAAAAAAGTTATACCTTGACTTGAGCTCTTTGAGGGTAAGAACCACAGCTTTAGTTATCAACTTTGCATCTCCAACATTCAGCACATGTGTATACTGTAAGTGCTTAATATATGTTCACTGATGAATACAAGTATTGTACTTATAAACAATGGGCATCAGTAAGCATATATATTTACTAAACTTCACTGTATTTAAAATTTAAACAAGCCAAAAATAGTACATATTTGTAACACACAGCACATGCTTGTATATTCCTAGTGCTATAGAGCAGTGGTTTATAAACTTTTTTTACTTGAATCCATAGAAAGAAATATATTTTACATCCTAACCCAATAAATATATCTGTATATATTTGGATATGTCTGTGTATATAAACATAAACATACATATATAATTACACACACACACTTACACAGTAGTGAAACAGGTTTCATGAATTAATACTTCTCCTTATTACATGTAATGTACTTGTTTCCTATTCTCTTATTTTTTTTTAAATCTTCATCATGTTCATAAAATCAATTTTAATACCCACTATAACCCTGCAGTCTAAAGTTTAAAAACTTAACACTTATATAATATTTATCATATAGATGAAGCAGTTAAGTTTGCAAATAGTTGCCTATCAAAGAGCTCTACTTAGGACAGTTTGTTCCTTACAGTTATTTCTGAAACTATCAATAGAATCTTGAACAAAACTAAGGTTTCCTATATCTGGCTCTGTCACATACCTGTTATTAAGCCTGTGTTCTTCCTTAGCCTCTGCATAAACTTAGAGGACATAGAAAAGTCACACAACTAACACAAGCTCTTTGCAAATTGTGTAAGAGAAGCATAATAAAACTATTAGAAGGCCAGAAATACTGGGATAAAATAGCATATATTGTACAGGTAAGATACACAGAGTTTATACCAGAGATTCTTTGCATTTTCTTGCTGAAAATATGAGGTCAGGAATAAAGGTGAAAGTTTACCTTTCTCCAGGAAAGCTACAGTTTACCTTTAGAGAGCAATAAAAGTCTCAGGTTCATTTACAACCAGATTTTCATTTTTATATACCCATGGGAAAATACTGCCCTCTGTGGGAAAGACACAGAAGTCACTGAGTCAAATATAAGAAATGGTTATGCTGATGTTTAAGGTTTGGAGGTCAGAAATAAGGATATAATTCCTTCCACAGATACCAAGTATACTTTGGCACACTTGGTAGTATAGTTTACTGAGCCAATTTTCCTTGTTTACAAAAATTGTTTTATTTTCTTAATGGTAATTTATCATATCCAGAGTCTCATTTATGCTCTTTGCTTTGAAAGAAGTCCCCTTTCAAAAAAGTTAATAAATAAATAAATAAATAAATAAAAGACAAGCCAGATATTGGGAAAAATTATCTGCAAATCAAGTATCTGATAAAGGACTTAAATCCAGAATTTTTTTATTTTCAAAACTCTTGCAATTTAATAAGAAAAACAACCCAATTTTTTCAGATGGGTGAAAGACCTACACAGACATTCATTCAAAAGGATATACAAATGCTAAAAACCCCATCTACAAATGACTGAAAAGATGCTCTGAATCACTAGTCATTAGAGAAATGAGAATTAAAAATACTATGAGATACCACTTTACACCTACCAGAATGACCTTAATATAAAAAAACAGAAACAAGAGTTGGCAAAAATGTAGAGAAACTGGAACCCTCACATATTGCAAGTGGCAATGTAAATGGTACAGCCACTTTGGAAAACAGTTTGGCTATTTAAAGTTAAGAAACAAAGTTAAACAACCAATTCCATAACCAAGAGAAATGAAAACATGTCTACACAAAGAAGTATATGCAAATGTTTGTAGCAGCATTTTTCATAACGGCCAATAAATAGAAAGAATCCAAATGCTCATTAACTGGCAAATAAACAAAATACTTTATAAATATACAATGGAATATAATGTTGATACATGCTATAACATGGATGAGCCTCAAAAACATTACACTAAGTGAAAGAAACCAAACGAGAAAGATCACAAAGTGTTTTATGTTTCATCTATACAAAATACTCAGAAAAGGCAAATTTATAGAAGCAGATGGCAGATTAGTGGTTACCTGGGGGTAAGAATGGGGACTGACTACAAAGGAGCAAAGGGATCTTTTGGGAGTGATGGAAATGTTCTATAACTGGGTTGTGATGTTTGAACTCTAAATTTACTGAAAAATCACTAATGTACCCTTAAACAAAATCTGTGACTTTAATGGCATGAAAAATATACCCTAAAAAAAGGTTTAAAAAAAAACTGAAAGAAGAAAACCGTTTTAAAGAATATCCATTCATCTGGCAGCATTCTCAACTAGGAAAACTTTCCTTTGGGTTACCTCTTTATCAAGTACCTACACTGGGATGAGACTGTGCTAGATGATACAAAATAAAAAATGTGTAATGTAAGTTCCTAGACCAAAAGCAAAGTCACTGGGAGAAACAGGCACATAAACAAATATTCAGGGGAAAATGTTACTATTGCTGTAACAGAAGTACAGAGTCCAGTAATAAAGGCAGGTTCACAAAACACCATAAAGAAATAAGAGGTTAAGCTAAGTCTTGCAAGGTGAGTGTGTAGGCATTGACCTGTCAGACAAAAGGGCAGAAGAAAGCTTATCAAGGAAAAGGACTTCATTACATATTCTAGGCTTGGTTTTAGGAGACCTGGATTTTAGGCTGTGGCTCGTTTTAAAGGCTATGTAACCACAGGGGAAGTTACTTAAGTGTCCTTGGCTTCAGTTTGTTCAAATTCAAAACGAAAGGAATGAGCTGCATGATCTCTACTCCTGTATGTAACCACCTTAACTGTCATTCTATAAAATATTATTCTCCATTTACGGAAGCAGAGGAGTAACAAAGCAAAGGATCTATACTCTGGACCCACAACACTGCACATCTGTCTATATAAAGAACAATTCCCTAATTAAAATAATAAAGGTTTCCAAATGAGCAGAGCTGATTTTAAGATTAGAATCACAAAAGGGAAGACACTGGTATAAAAATAAGTAACACTAATGTTAGGGGGGCACGGGGAGGGCTGTACAACCCAGAGAAAACAAGTAGTGACTCTATAGCATCTCACTATGCTGATGGACAGTGACTGTAATGGGTTTGGTGGGGGGGACCTGATGAAGGGGGTAGTGTAATCACCATAATATTGCTCATTTAATTGTAGATTAATGATATCAAAATAAACTTAAAAAATATGAAAACTAAAAAAATAAATAAATAAATAACACATCTCCAGCGTTTATGTATCAAACACTCCATTAAAATGTCTCACAGGTTTTGCCTCATTTACTCAACACAGCAGCCCTTAAAGTATAGTACTATTCATTCTCCAATTTTAAAAATGAGGAATCTGATACTAAGATGATTCAAGCAGTAAGTGGCAGAGCCGGCACCTATACCTCAACTATGTAACTACAAAGCCCACACTCTTAAACCACAACTCCAATGATAATCATCAGATGTACAAGGTATAGTATAGTTTTAACTTATATCACAAGAGATCTATCTGCATGAAATGACTGCAAAATGAATAATAAACTCGGTGGAGAGAGAATGAGAAGTTGAGAAAGTATTATTTACTACAAGGATACGTGTGGGCCCACTTGGGCCTATTTCTTGCTGCTGTGAAGACTCACCGAAATGACTTCCTGCTGTGAACCCCGCAGGTGCTGCTGGAGCGGCCCCAGCTGAGCCTTCCCGGACTCCACGCTCTCCTCCAACTCTGCTGTCTCCTGCTGCAGGCGACTCAGCTCTTCCCTAGCTTTCGCCAGCTCTTCTTCATAAGTGGAAATCTGTGATTCCTGACTAGTTAATTCAGCTTTCAGGGATGAGATCTATGATGTGGAGGTAAATGAGAAGAAAGGGGGATTGAAAAGAGACATGTAATTAAAATGTTACAATGCAATATATTTATTTTAGTTTACTGTTTTGTGTTTCGATGTGTATTTTTGGTAGAAAAGAACAGTTAGGGGATAGACAGAGCAGAGCTGAAGGCATAGGTAATATATTTCCAACTGAAATTTGTTAAAAAGTACATTCCATGTCCTATTTTCCCTGAAATGGGCCCCTAACTTCTGGATGCACTGTGCTCCATCTCCTTCATGTGCCCGAGCTATTGATTAGATTGCCTCCAACCAATATCAACAACAAGCAGATCATGTTCCAACCTAAGCCAGGAAAAGCACTAACACAGAGACACAGGCAGCACTAAACAGCCAGGCTTTACCAGCTGGGCCTCCTCAGCACATTTCTTTCTGACATCCCTGAGCTGCTCCTCCAGCTGGGATTTCTGCTCATCCAGTCCATCAAGGAGTTCCTGTACTTGCTGTTTCTGGGCCTGTAGCTTTTGCAGATTAGCAGTCTCCCTTTGAACTTCATCTTGAAGATCCTGAAATACAAGAAAATTAATATTTTTTTCTCTTTGGAGGCAGGGGAAGGTTAAGTTAACAATTTTGAAAAGCATCTCATGAGGAAAAATAAAGGCTGGTCTTATAAGTTTATTCTGTTGGTGGATTGGAGGACTCGTGGCTTTAAATACAATCTTTATTTGAGGACTTCTTCCTAGACTCCAGATTTAGAAATTCAAATTGCTTACTCAAATCTGTTCTTGGATATCTGAGAGGCTTCTCTAGCACATCAGAAACAGAACTCCTGGCACTTCCTCCACTCCCCCAAATCTGCTTTATCCTCAAACTTCCCCTTCTCAGTTTCTCTGGCCAAAAAATACGGTATCTTCTTTGACTCTTAGTCTCACATCTCATCTCTGTCAGGAAATCCTATTTCTTCCTTCAAAATATATTTGAAAATGACCGCTTTTTTCTTCAACCTCGGTCCAACTCACTTTTCTCTCTCTTACACAGGCTACCTTTCACTTTATTTCCAGCCCTGTAGCTAGCCACTGTGAAAAACCTGTCAGATGATGTCATGATTCTAACTCAAAACTCTGCATGACTCATCTCCTTTAATGTAAAAACCAAAGTCCTTACAAACCCTATATGAGTCCATTTCCCAACTTTATTTCCTTCCACTGTCTCCCTTGTTGGCCTCACTGGTGTTCATCCAACTTGCCAGATATATTCCCATCTCAGGTTCTTCCACTGATTATCCCCTCTTCCCAGAAAGTTCTTCCCCCAGGTATCCACATGACTCAGTTTTCTCTTTTGAAGTATTCGTTCAACTGCTAGCTTCTCAGCAAGGCCTTCCTCACCACCACCTCCCTCCCCTAATTCTTCTTCACATATAGCATATAATTTTATTTTCTAGAACAGCATGAGATATTTCACATGCCGAACAACTCACCCATTTAAAGTGTACAATTTGATGGTTTTTAATATATTTACAGAGTTGGATAATTTTAGAACTGTTTTATCACCTTAAAAAGAAACCCATATCAGATTCTCAAGATGGCGGCGTGAGTACGGTGGCAGAAATCTCCTCCCAAAATCATATATACTTTGAAAATACATCGAATACAACTATTCCTAAAAGAGTGACTGGAAGATACAGTACATGAGCCAGGCTACATCTGCGAGAGCCCAACATCTCATGGAAAAGGGTAGGATACAAAGCCGTGACACAGCGGGACCCGACCACACCCACACCCCAGCTCACTGGCAGGAGGAAGGGAATCAGAGTGGGGAGGGAATGGAAGCACAGGACTAGTGGAAGCACAATAACCAGCCCTGGTGGTCGGCCCCGGGAGCACAGACACACATTGCATGGTGCGCTGGATATTGGAGGAGTGGAAAAGCAAGGTCCAAGATTGAGACTGAACAGGTTCCGACAGCTGGTTGCCCTGGTACAAAAGAAAAGGGGGGCCCTTTATTTATTTATTTTGGGGGGATATTTAAAAATTTTTTATTAAGGTATTATTGATATACACTCTTATTAAGGTTTCACATGAAAAAACAATGCGGTTACTACATTTACCCATATTATCAAGTCCCCACCCATACTCCAATGCAGTCACTGTCCTTCAGTGTAGTAAGATGCCACAGATTCACTATTTGCCTTCTCTGTGCTACATTGTTTTCCCCGTGATTCCCCACACCATGTGTACTAAACGTAACACCCCTCAATCAAAAGGGGGCACTTTAAAAGTCTTAAAGGGACAAGGGTTTAACAGGTGGACAAAATTGTCTTGGCACACTCAGCCCAGCTGGGAACTTCAGGCACCCTAAACCCTTGGGTGGCAACACAGCTCCGAAGCCTCACATGGTGATAAGCAGCCTGTCATTCCATCCCCCCCGCCAGCACTGCAAACAAACCGGATGACCCGCCACAGCTGCGGAACAGCTTGGGAGCAGCCCCGCCTACAGCAACCACACAGCTTAGCAAAGAGGCTTCTCCTTGTACGCAGCTAACCAGCCCAGATGCAGAGGCTGCTCCCTGCGTGCAGTTGACAGGCACAGACAGCAGAGACCAGCACAGAGTCTGGAAGGCACAAAAGGGCTCTGTTCTGGCAGAAGAACATGTGCCACTTGCCTTGCGATCCCCGCTAGTGCCCTAGGCCATCCCAAGGGCCCGCCTGCACAGGGGAGCTCAGGGGATTAAACCAGAGGCTCCTCCCTGAGCGCAGTTGACAGGCACAGAGACAGTGGAGATGGGCACAGAGACAGGGAGGCACAAAGGGGCTTTACTCTTGCAGCAGAACTCACACTGCTGGCCAGCGACCCCCGCCAGTGCCTTGGGCCATCTCGAAGGCTGCCCTGCCCACAGCAGCTCAGGGAATTAACCCAGAGGCTGCTCCCTGTACGTGGTTAACTGGCACAGACAGCGGAGACAGGCAAGGCAACCAGCAAGCAGGAAGGGACTTTGTTCTTCCAGCTGACACATGCACCACTTGCCGGCGACCACTCCCATTTCCATGAAAAGGCAGAAGAACCTTCTTCAGTCCAAAATCTCTCAAACACCAGAGAGACGGCTTGGTGACCCTGAAATCACCTATCTTCCTGAAAAAGAATTCAAAATAAAAGTCATAAGCATGCTAATGGACCTGCAGAGAAATATTCAAGAACAAAGGGATGAATTCAGGAGGGAGAAAACAGAAATGAAACAAACAAAGGAAGGATTTAAGAGCAGACTGGATGAGGTGGAAGAGACTGTTAATGGGATAGAAATCAGAGAACAGGAATACAGAGAAGCTGAGGCAGTGAGAGATAAAAGGATCTCTAGGAATGAAAGAATATTAAGAGAACTGTGTGACCAATCCAAACAGAACAATATTCACATTATAAGGGTACCAGAAGAAGAAGAGAAAGAAAAGGGATAGAAAGTGTCTTTGAAGAAATAATTGCGGAAAACTTCCACAATCTGGGGAAGGAAATAGTCTTTCAGACCGTGGAAGTAAACAGATCTCCCAACACAAGGGACTCAAGGAGGACAACACTAAGACATATAATAATTAAAATGGCAAAGATCAAAGACAAGGACAGAGTATTAAAAGCAACCAGACAGAGAAAAAAGATCACCTACAAAGGAAAACCCATCAGGCTATCATCAGACTTCTCAGCAAAAACCTTACAGGCCAGAAAAGAATGGCATGATATACACAATGCAATGAGACAGAAGGGCCTCAATGAATACTGTATCCAGCAAGATTATCATTTAAATTTGAAGGAGGGATTAAACAATTCCCAGATAAGCAAAAGTTGAGGGAATTTACCTCCCACAAACCTTCTCTACAATATAGTTTAAAGGGACTGCTCTACATGGAAGTATGCCTAAGGCTAAATAGCTGTCACCAGAGAAAATAAAATCACAGCAAAGAAAGTAGACCAACCAAATACTAACTAAAGGCAAAATAAAATCAACTATACACAAAATCAGTCAAGGGAAACACAAAGAGAACAGAATAAAACACTTAACATATAAAGAGTGAAGGAGGAAGAAAAAAAGGGAGAAAAATAAAAAATCATCAGACTGTGTTTACAATAGCGTAATAAGTGACTTAAGTTAGACTGTTAGTAAAGATGCTGCCCTTGAACCTTTCATAACCACAAATCCAAAGCCCGCAATGGCAGTAATTACATATCCATTGAAAATTGCCCTAAATGTAAATGGACTGAATGCACCAATCAAAAGATACAGAGTAACAGAATGGATAAAAAAGCAAGACCCATCTATATGCTGCCTACAAGAGACTGCCTTAAAACCCAAAGACATACACAGACTAAAAGTGAAGGGATGGAAAAAGATATTTCATGCAAACAATAAGGAGAAAAAAGCAGGTGTTGCAGTACTTCTATCAGACAAAATAGACTTCAAAACAAAGAAAGTCACAAGAGACAAAGAAGCACATTACATAATGATTAAGGGGTCAGTCCAACAAGAGGATATAACCATTTAAAATATCTATGCACCGAACAAAGCAGCACCTACATATGTGAAACAAATACTAACACAATTAAAGGAGGAAAAAGAATGCAATACATTCATTTTAGAAGACTTCAACACACGATTCACTCCAAAGGACAGATCAACCAGACAGAAATAAGTAAGGACACAGAGGCACTGAACAACACATTAGAACAGATGGATCTAACAGATATCTACAGAACTCTCCAGCCAAAAGCAGCAGGATACACATTCTTTTCAAGTGCACAAGGAACATCTTCCAGAATAGACCACATACTAGGCCACAAAAAGAACCTCAGTAAATTCAAAAATATTGAAATTCTACAAACCAACCTCTTATATCACAAAGGTATAAAACTAGAAATAAATTGTACAAAGAAAATAAAAAGGCCACAAACACATGAAGGCTTAACAACATGCTCCTAAATAATCAATAGATCAATGAGCAAATTAAAACAGAGATCAAGCAACATATGGAGACAAATGAAAACAACAGCACAATGCTTCAACTTCTGTGGGAAGCAGCGAAGGCAGTTTTTAGAGGAAAGTACAGAACAATTCAGGCCTATTTAAAGAAGGAAGAACAATCCCAAATGAATAGTCTAAATTCACAATTACTGAAATTGGAAAAGAAGAACAAATGAGGACCAAAGTCAGCAGAAGGAGGGACATAATAAAGATCAGAGAAGAAATAAATAAAATTGAGAAGAATAAAACAATAGAAAAAAATTAATGAAACCAAGAGCTTGTTTTTTGAAAAAATAAACAAAATAGATAAACCATTAGCCAGACTTATTAAGAAAAAAAGAGAATCTACACACATAAGCAGAATAAGAAATGCAAAAGGAAAAATCACAACAGACACCACAGAAAATCAAAGAATTATTAGAGAATACTATGAAAATCTATATGCTAACAAACTGGATAACCTAGAAGAAATGGAGAACTTCCTAGAAAAATACAACCTTCCAAGACTGACCCAGGAAGAAACAGAAAATCTGAACAGACAAATTACCAGCACTGAAATTGAATTGGTAATCAAAGAACTACCCAAGAACAAAACTCCCAGACCAAATGGATTCACCACTGAATTTTATCAGACATTTACACAAGATATAATACCCATCCTCCTTAGTTTTCCAAAAAATAGAAGAGGAGGGAATTCTTCCAAACTCATTCTATGAAGCCAGCATCACTCTAATACCAAAACCAGGCAAAGACACCACAAAAAAAGAAAACTACAGACTAATATCCCTCATGAATATAGATGCAAAAATATTCAACAAAATATTAGCAAACAGAATTCAAAAATAAATCAAGAGGATCATACACCATGATCAAGTAGGATTCATCCTAGAGATGCAAGGATGGTACAACATTCGAAAATCCATCAACGTTACCCACCACATCAACAAAAAGAAGGACAAAAACCACACGATCATCTCCACATATGCTGAAAAAGCATTCGACAAAATTCAACATCCATTCATGATAAAAACTCTCAACAAAATGGGTATAGAGGGAAAGTACCTCAACATAATAAAGGCCATATATGACAAACCCACAGCCAACATCACACTTAACAGTGAGAAGCTGAAAACTTTTCCTCTAAGATCGGGAACAAGACAAGGATGCCCATTCTCCCCACTTTTATTCAACATAGTTCTGGAGGTCCTAGCCACAGCAGTCAGACAACACAAAGAAATCCAAGGCATCCAGATTGGTAAGGAAGAAGTCAAACTGTCACTGTTTGTAGACGACATGATATTGTACATAAAAAACCCTAAAGACTCCACTTCAAAACTACTAGAACTAATATCTGAATTCAGCAAAGTTGCAGGATACAAAATTAACACACAGTAATCTGTTGCATTCTTATACACTAACAATGAACTAGCAGAAAGAGAAATCAAGAAAACAATTCCATTCACAATTGCATCAAAAAGAATAAAATACCTAGGAATAAACCAAACCAAGGAAGTGAAAGACCTATACCCTGAAAACTACAAGACACTCTTAAGAGAAATTAAAGAGGACACTAACAAATGGAAATTCATCCCATGCTCTTGAGTAGGAAGAATTAATATTGTTAAAATGTCCATCCTGCCTAAAGCAATATAGATTCAATGCAATCCCTACCAAAATACCAACAGCATTCTTTAACGAACTGGAACAAACAGTTCTAAAATTCATATGGAAACACAAAAGACCTTGAATAGCCCAAGCAATCCTGAGAAGGAAGAATAAGGTGGGGGGGGTGAGGGGGGTCTTGATTCTCAACTTCAAGCTCTACTACAAAGCCACAGTAATCAAGACAATTTGGTAGTGGCACAAGAACAGACCCACAGACCAGTGGAACAGAATAGAGAGTCCAGATATTAACCCAAGCATATATGGTCAATTAATATATGATAAAGGAACCATGGATATAGAATGGGGAAATGACAGCCTCTTCAACAGCTTGTGTTGGCAAAATTGGACAGCCACATATAAGAGAATGAAACTGGATTACTGTCTAACACCATACACAAAAGCAAACTCAAAATGGATCAAAGACCTGAATGTAAGTCATGAAGCCATAAAACTCTTAGAAGAAAACATATGCAAAACTCTCTTGAATATAAACAAGAGCAAGCAACTTCTTTATGAACATATCTCCCTCCCACACAAGGGAAACAAAAGCAAAAATGAACAAGTGGGACTATATCAAACTAAAAAGCTTCTGTACAGCAAAGGACACCATCAGCAGAACAAAAAGGCATCCTACAGTATGGGAGAATATATTCATAAATGACATATCTGATAAGGGTTTGACATCCAAAATATACAAAGAGCTCATGCACTTCAACAAACAAAAAGCAAATAATCCAATTAAAAAATGGGCAGAGGATCTGAACAGACACTTCTCCAAAGAAGAAATTCAGATGGCTAACAGGCACATGAAAAGATGTTCCACATCTCTAATCATCAGAGAAATGCAAATTAAAACCACAATGAGATACCATCTCACACCAGATAGGATGGCCGACATCCAAAAGACAAACAACAACAAATGCTGGCAAGGATGTGGAGAAAAGGGAACCCTCCTACACTGCTGGTGGGAATGCAAATTAGTTCAACCATGTGGAAAGCAGTATGGAGGTTCCTCAAAAAACTTAAAATAGAAATACCATTTGACCCAGGAATTCCACTCCTAGGAATGCAGCATCCCAGTTTGAAAAAGACATATGCACCCTTATGTTTATCGCAGCACTATTTACAATAGCCAAGAAATGGAAGCAACCTAAGTGTCCATCAGTAGATGAATGGATAAAGAAGAGGTGGTACATATACACAATGGAATATCATTAAGCCATAAGAAGAAAACAAATCCTACCATTTGCAACAACATGGATGGAGCTAGAGGGTATTACGCTCAGTGAAATAAGCCAGTTCGAGAAAGACAAGTACCAAATGATTTCACTCATCCGTGCAGTATAATAACAAAGCAAAAACTTAAGGAACAAAACATCAGCAGACTCCCAGAACCCAAAAATGGACTAACAGTTGCCAAAGGGAAAGGGACTGGGAAGGATGAGTGGGAAGGGAGGGATAAGGGGAATAAGGGGCATTACAAATAGCACACATAATGTGGGGGTGGGAGGGCATGGGGAAGGCAGTATAGCACAGAGCAGACAAGTAGTGATTCTATAGCATCTTACTACGCTAGTGAACAGTGACTGTAATGGGGTATGTGGTGAGGACTTGATAATGGGGGGAATCTAGTAACCACAATGTTGCTCATGGGATTGTATATTAATGATACCAAAAAAAAAAAATACCCATATCCATGAGCAAGTCACTCTCTATTCCCTCCTGATCTAGGCAACCACCAATGTACTTTCTATCTTAATAGCTCTGTCTGTTTTGGATATTTTATATAAATGGAATAATATAATGTGTTTTTTTGTGAGTGGCTTCTTTGTGACTTAGCATGTTTTTAAGATTCATCTGTGTTGGCATAAAAAGAGTATGGTCATTTCAAACAGCTTTATTGAGGTATAATTTATATACCACAAAATCTGCCTCTTATAAGTATATAACTCAATACAGTTTAATAAATATATACAATTTTGTAACCATCACCACAATCCAGTTTTTTAAGACAGCCATCACCTAAAAAGTTCCTTCATACTCTTGTAGTCAATCCTTATTCCAATTTCAAGCTCCAGGCAACCAATATCTACTTTCTGTCTCTATATTTTTGCTTATTGAAGAAATTTCACATAAATGGAATCATATAATATATGGGTTATTATATCTGGCTTCTAATATTTTTGAAATTCATCTGTGTTCTTGCATGTGTAAGTATTTTGTTCCTTTTTGTTACTTAGAAGTATTCCATTTTATGGATATACATTTGATGGATACTCAGAGTGCCACCAGTTTTTGGGTATTATGAATAATGGAGCATATAATTTATTTATCTTATTTATGTTCTATTTCCTTCTACTAGAATGTAAGCCCCATGAGTCCAGGGGTATTTGTGAGCTTTGTTTATTACTATATTCCCAGTTCCCTGTATGTAAGAGGTATTCCATAAATATTAATAAATGATGACTTATACCATAAAGATGTTAAGTCTCTCCCAATTAATCTACAGATTCCAATGAAAATCTGAATGAGGTTTTCCAAGCACCCCAACAAGCTGATTCTAAAACATATTTGGAAGAGCAAAGAAAAAACCCCAACAACATTGCAAAATATAAAAGGACTTATCCTACTAGATACTATGAATTACTGGAAAGCTAAAATAATGAAGACAGTTTGGTGTTGATGCAGATACACAAAAAGATCAAAGGAATAGGAAAGAACATTTAGGTAGACCTAGGCACATTAAAAAAATGATACAAAGACTTGACATTAAAATTTGAGGAAAAGAGAACTATTTGGTAAGTGATGCTGGACATGGCCATATGGTAATAAGAAAAAAAAATTAAAGTAAGTCTCTAAATCACACCAAACAGAATTAATTCCAGGTACATTACAAACCTAAATGTGAAAGACAAAACTTTAATATGTATAGAAGAAAACACAGATGTCAGTGTAGGAAAGAATTTCTTAAAAAAACAAATGTCTTGAAAATGTTATATTTATTTATTCATCTATATGCCAGATCTTATGCTTGATGATAAGGCTACAGAAAGTTAAAAAAACACAATGGAAAATATATCTACCTTCTGCTTAATTTTGCTGTGAACCTAAGCTGCTCTAAAAAATCAAGTCTATTAAAAAAAATACAAGGGAGACTTGGGAAACAGATGAAAGCAGCCATTGCCACTATCATTACTACCATGAAAAGTTGCAGCCAAGATGGCCTGACTTAACAAATCCTCTGACTATTAGGGTTCCTCTTCTGAACCACAAAAAAATCATTTGAGTGACTATTTTCGAATCTCCAAAGAATGGTACATAACAGTACCACTGTAGATGCACAGGAGAGATGTTCAATTCATAATATATAAAGGTTTCCATAGAGAACTTTTTTTTAGAACTTAAATCTCTCTAGGAACCACAGGTGAGAAATAAGAAGGGATTTGATAACTCAAAGGCATGTGCTGGCAGAAGGTGGGCAGAGATCTCAAAAGGGGTGAAGTAAAACAGTGAACACAAATTTCTAAAAATAACACTATCTTTTAAATAATAAACTATTAAAAAAACCCAATAATCATTTACCAGAACAAGAATCTAATAAAAGAAAAGCAGGTCTCTGAATTGTTGCACGACTTGAAGACAAGACAGCAATAGCGGCATGATGGCAAACACTCTGTACCAGTGCTTACAATGTGTTCAACACTGTTCCAGGCTCTTTACATATATTAACTCATTTATAATCCATATGACAGATCTATGTGGTAGGTACTATGATTATTCACATTTTACAGAAAACTGAGGCACAGATGGGCAAATAATTTGTGGGAAGTTACAGTTAGCAAGCAATGCATTCAAACTAAGTTCTGATTCCAGAGTCTGAGCTATTAATCACTCTGCTACATACCGTCTGTAGAGTCAATGTCTCCCACATGCACCATTATTTTTCAAATATATGTAGATGCTTCTATGATTAAATAAAATACTGAACAATGCTTTTAATGATTGCTTTTCACATATTTCCTCAACCAACTGATTAATCTAAAAGGACAACTACTACCATGCTGTTTTCTTCCTTTTTTTTTTTTGCAGTTCACTTTTTTTATTGAAGTATAGTTGAAGTACATTTTAGTAGTTTCAGGTGTACAATGTAGTGATCTGACAATTATACACATCACTAAATGCTCAATCCAATAAGTGTGGTTACCATCTGTCATCATACAAAGCCATTATAATATTACTGACTACTATATCCTGTGCTGTATTTTCATCTCCATGACTAATTTATTTTATTTTATAATGGAAGTTTGTACCTCTTGATGCCCTTTACCTATTATCACCCATCCTCCTACCCTCCTGAATTGTGTACTTTAAATTGGGAAATTGTATGGTAGATGAATTACATCTCAAATAAAGCTGTTATTTTTTGAAAACTTTAAATACATATGCACAAATACTACAATTTCTCTAAGTGAGCTATTACTGCAGAACTCTTTATGTGGGCATGTATCATGGCCTGACATTGAGACCAATCAGGTCACAAGTGACTCCAGCCAATCATGCTTGGCAATGCTCTGTCATGCACTGGTCACACGGACCTGTCAGTATTTAATACTGATCATGGGAGTTTGGGCTGACAAAACTAATCACACATCCATGCTGCTTTCTTTAAAAAATTCCTTTGAAAGGGCCAACACAATGGATGATCATGAAAGACTTCTTGTGTAACATTCCATGAGTCTATGTGATTGTAGAATCACAATGGTGAGCTCCACTAGTACTTTATCACTAATTTACCAGCATGCACAAGTTTTTTTCATGCCTAAATTTTTAACCTTGCCTACTCTGTTAATTGATCCATAATGAAAATGGACATAAACTTTAGATAATGTTCCTGGCACAGGCTCTCAATAACTATGTGCTAGTTTTCATTGTCCCTTCCTTGATTCACAATTTGCTTTTCTGCCTTTGTTTCTTCCTATTTGAATGTCTAACTTTCTTAAAAAATAACATTACAAAGGAGATTTCTTTAATTATGCTATTTAAAAAATATATGATGTTTCCCTTTTATCTGTAAGATAATAAAACTGTCTCCAAAACACATTAGAACCTTCAATTCTGGGTCTTACATTATCCTTCCTCTTTTACTATGTTCTTTTCCTCATTTTTTTACTTGCACCCCAGCCTCAATAGACCCTCTTCTTTCTCCAATAGACAATATACTTCAATGTCCCTGTGCCTTTCTCAGCCATTTCCTTTGCCCTGAGTGCCCTTCCACACCATCACTACCTTCTTCAAAGCCCAGCCGAATTTAATCTCCTCTGACCCATCTTGAGCTTCCTTTACCTGCATTCTTATAGCAGTTTGTATCTAACCTCTATTATCACACTTACGACACTATATTAATTACCTATAAATAATAAACTGTTGAAGGCTAGAGCCAATGCCTCATCTTTTTTTGAAATTCCATAATCTAATATAATACCTAGCACATTTTAGATGGTTAATTAAACAATGATTTATAACTATCACGAGGATTCTAGTATCTGGAATAAACTATTGGGAAATATGCCTGAGGCTGACAGAATGAAAGTATTTATGGTCTTCTAACATATGGTGGAAAAGCTCCCCTCTATTTAAACTATAGCTAAATATTAAAACTAGCCTCAAACTGACCTATAATAAATGCTCTTTTTAAAAATAATGTCTAAATTTCTACACCGGTTCGACATTTTTTAGTCTGACATTTAAAAAGTTTCCACTATATGGAAATAAATCTTTACACTGCTTTAGCATGTCACTGTGACATATATCTTCCTTGTGTTTTTAGGCTCATACAATACTTGTTTTTTTACACTGAATTATGTGTTATTCTTACTTTTTAGGAAGGCAGAATTACACCATTTTAACCCAGTAGCTTGAAAAACTACAGTAGTCTGAAAATTTCTTGTAATTCAATTATAAAACATTTTCAAAGAATGCTACCTGCAGATCTAAAGTAATTTTATTAGTTTGGGAATATAACTCATTGTAAATACCTTACTTTGGTCATAAAATTACTATAAGTTATATATACAATGATATGCTGGCTCAAAAAGCACTTTTTAAGAAGTTTTGTCCTCTTTCCTTTTAATTAAAAATGTTCAGAGGTAGGAACAGGAAAAATATTTGTTACCTATTCCCATCCTCAAATATTCTATATACACCCTACCCTTTCCCAAACCACAAAGAAAAATCTTGAACTTCACATCTTGAATAATATCTAGTCTTTATAATTAGGTGTAATATTGATGTTTCTTCTTTTACTATAAATCCAATTAGAAAAATAAAATTTACCTTAAAAGGGTCATATAAGAAAATGTCTAGGACACATTATAATACTAATTTTTAGAAGCTGAATATAAAAAGCACATATAGTATGATCACAAATAAATATAAACCACTTATATGTATTCATAGAAAATATAGTAAAATGTTAACAATGGCTCTTTCTAGAATGTGAAATTGTGGGGGTTTTTTTTCCTTTTTATACTTTTTTATATTTTACAAGATTACCCATACAACTTTCATAATCAGAGAACGTCAAGTTTGCAGTTTTTAAAGTACCACATATCTCTGGTGGTTTCATACTAATATAAAAATATTCAGATGTGACTGAATTTTGATGTAAGAACTGCTGAAAACACCCTTGGAAGATATGTTTGTGCAAGGGAAAAAGAATAAACAAGGTAATATAATATTTATTTTTTCTGGTCTTTTCTCTTCCAAAGAGCAAACATATTCACTCAAATTTCTCAACCTCACTTCTTAGCTGTAGTAAAAATCCACATAGTAATTCAAAAGTACCGGCCTTAAGGGAAGGGTTACTGAAAAAATACCTCACATTAATGATATATTTTAAGCTACATAGATATCCATATGAAAATTAATTATAATTAATGTTTCTCCATGTCTGTTTCTAAATATGAAAGATGTTCTCTAAAAAAATATTCCAACACCAATCCATACACAAAAGAGTCTTCTTTTTCAGTAGGGAGCCTTAAAATTATTAACATGCACAAAATCAAAATGAACAGATACAAACATATACCCTAACAAGAATAAGAATCCAATTTCACTACAAAATTACTTGTAAGGCTACCATTGCTGCAATGTAATTTCCACATCAATATCAGAATCCAGATATGTCTGGCTGTTTTATTTTGATAAAGACTTGCTTCTCCTGAGAGAGTGTGAGGTGACAGATCCACTACCCCTTCCCGACCCATGAGGAGGGCAGTGGCAGGTTCTCCTAGCAAACAGTGTCTTCCACTAAAGTAGGGTAAGTTTCTCTTAACCTTAAGGTAGCTCTTTTGGGAAAATTCTTCTGATTCAGTGCATGATCTCAGCACTTTCAAATGCCATCCCATCAAATGAGCGACTAAAGACAGCTGCAAATGCCTTCCTACGTATGCTCTACTTCCCATGCTCATGCTCTGCTGGCCTACCTGTGCCACCAACAGCAAAAAAAAAGGACAGCAGCAATCAGAGAACGGCAAGGATGAAGTGAACAACACTACTGTGAAACAGTACCAAGGTTTGTTTTAGAAAAATACCAAAGCAAGCCACATCCACAGTTCTCATCCAGGAGTGAAGAGATCCTTGAGCTGGGATCTCAGCTTTATTTAAAAAGAACTTTCAAGGAAAACATCCTGTTCTCTAGAAATCACACAAGTTACTGAAAATGATAAACTTGTTCCCAACCCTCCACACCCCAGGAAGTGCTTTGAGGGAAGTGGAAATAAAATTTCAACAAATACATTTAAAACTCTTAGTTATATTAAGAGATCCAGAACCTCAAGTCAGTTATACACTGAAGAAAGTAACAAGTATTAAACCTATGAAATATTAGCAACATGAGTATGTTTGTATCTGTTTCATAAAAAGAGGAAAAAATTTAAAAGGCCACTAATTTATGAATAAAACACTTAAAAAAAAAGCATATATACAGACATGTGCTTATACCTATACCTGAAGAGTTATTAAAGAGAATGAGGGGAATTTAAAGTATTTTGATCTTACAGAAAATGCTAATTATTTAATTGATTAAAAAAAAAACTCTACATAGACTAATCCCAAACTAGAAATAACCAGGTACATTCATTATGTTGGCCTAATTATCTAAATGGAAGTTAGAGGGGCATTCTTAAGATAAAATAAGTATCAACTGTAGAGAAAGATGTTTAAGTCAAAGAACAGAAAGGGAGTCTATTAAACTAGGGCTGGTGTTAGAAAACCTAACAGCTTGCCTTTTATTTCTAATAATGTGCTTCCCAGCATGTTCTAAGAGCACCACCGCTAGGAAAAGAATGTTGAGCTCATGTATCTAATTTTATGTTAACCCAAAATAAGTCATCTGTCTTCATCTAAGAAAATAAAAAACAACTACGTTAATTAAAATGAAAAAAAACCATGGAGAATTACTATGAATTACTGCATCTTTACTAGTAAAGTATAAATAATTGGTAGCTTCTTTTACATGAGGGTAGTATGAACAATATGGAAAAGTCTGACTCTTCGTGATACTTATTATGCTCCCAGTCCTTTCTGTCTGTGGTTTCTGAGTGTGTCCTGTCCTATTTTAAATTCCATATACAAAATTGAAGTTCATTCATTTCTACTGTCAACAGGTTCCTTGAATTTATCTCCGTCTAACAATGTATTACTAAATATAGTGAAAAATATGATCCAAGATAAAATTTTTAAGCTTAAGGAGCTCACAATATAGGCTGGAAAATATTGGGCTCTGTAAACATACACACTGAACTAGCACAATAAGGTCACATACTAGATATGCCAAATAAGTGGATACACACTCCTCTCAGATTTCCAACACAGGGAAGACTGGTGTAGACTCAAGGGACAGAGAAGAAGGTGGGACTGGAGCTGGGCTTTTAAGGCATGGGTAGAATTCACATAAGCAGGGAGGTAGGGAACATTCTAGATTGCAACAACAAAAGGTACTGAGGGTGGGAATAAGAAAAAGAATGTATATTGCATACAGTTCAGAAGCAAACGATCAAAAAATAAATAGTACAAAAGGAAGGTTTGCATCTGATATTTTTTTCTATCTCCAATAAACCCATGAGGTAGGACATCTCCCATCACTACGAGTGGCAGTGGGCAACAGTAAAGATTTTCACATCTGAGAGTCATGATATTAAAACTGGTTTAGGGAGAAAGACAAGAAGAAGATGGGGTAAGCAGTTACAGTCTGACTAAAACTTTAGGTGTTAGGTGACGAAGGTGGCAGTAGTAAGAAGGAAAAACCCTAACAGAAGTAGGAAAGTTCAAAATCGAAGCCATTTTTTTTTCAACAAAATGAGACTCATTTTAGACATACTGACTTTGAAATGATAAAAACCAAACATTTAATTAGAGATGTCAGGCTGGCACTCAGGAGAGTTGAAGACTTACAAATATTTGGGAATCATCAGCATAGGGATGACAAAGGTGTAGAAAAGGAGAGAAAATGGGAAGAGGGTGTAAGTCAATCCTTGATAAAGGCAAGAGAATGAAAGGGTCAGAGAAAGGTAAGAGAATATCTAGGAGAATGCAATCCAAGAAAGCATTGACCTATATAGGAAGGACCAATAGATTTGGCTTTAAGATTATTGCTGGTCCTGAGGAGAAAATTAAAACACAATGGTATGGGTAAACAGCAGACTAATAGGGTTACAGAAAGAATAGGAAAGGGACAAATGACCACACAAAGCAACAAAAATAGAGAAAAAAAGGTTGGTAGCTAAAGTGGCAGCAAGAGGGGAAAAAAAAGAGGTGTTTTCAAACTGGTGAGTCCTGTGCGCAGATAGCCCTGGGTAAAGATAGAAGTCAGATAAGAAAAGAGGTTGACGATGAAGGGAGGGTTATGAGGAAATGACAGTAGAACACAAAATAATGCATACTACCAGTCAGAATATTTACCCCGTGCCAATCACTCTGTGAGGCATTTTACTGCATATGTCATTTTATTCTTACAGCAACTCTGTTTGGTATTTTTATTAATTAATTAATTTTATTATCCCATGTTACAGAAAGGAAAACTAATGCATAGAGTGGTTAGATTATTTACTTAGGATCACAAACCTAGGAAGAGCCAGAACCAGGAACTGAATTCAATTTTCATACTAAGTTGTTCCTATAAACTTTTATGCAAAACTGAGGAAAGCATACACGTGAAGGTGAATTCCTAAATATTTGTTGACTACTCAGAAGAAAAACTTTAATGAAGTCATAAATAGGCAGGTTAAAGTAGGAAAGAATGTGGTTCTACCTTCTCCCCTTAATAAAAAAGCTCAAACCAAAAACATTTGAGATAGAATGGCCTTTTATAGCTTTTTACTCTTGGAACACTTTGGCCTAATTTCTCCATAGAACCTGATGAACTAGCAGTGTACCTCATATGAATTAGTGATCATCTCATGAAATAAAATTCGAAGCTAATTGTTTAGTTTGCAAGAAAAAAATTCTTGAACTGAAAGTTTTCAAGATGGTAGTTCGTGGTAATACAGACGGGAAACTAAAACTTGGAAATTAATTATGTAGTACATTTTCTAATTTAACTGAATCAGGATGACTATATAATTGCAAAATAGAAAAGAACAAGTCTTTTGGCACTTTGGTCACATCTAAGGAGGCTTAGTAAATTTGGGTTTCTATCATAATATGAGCTTGTATAATCACTAAAATGAATACAGAGAAAAGCCAAGTACACTCAGAAAAGCCATGTTTGGATTAGACAGACACTCACTGATAGGTTACAATTCCCTTACTTCTCCCCTGATGTCTGCATTTGGCATTTCATTAACAACTATTTTAGAAAGTGGGATCAGAAAGAAGAAGTGAAGTTCTTTGATTCTGCTACTTTTTAATATCTCCAGCAAACTGTGTTTTGCCAGAGACATTAGAAAATAAATACTAGGAGCTGGAATTACTAATGGATTTTAATTATCCAAGTTACTTCTAATCTGCGTCTCATTACCAATGGGAAGATCAGAGTTAACTGAACAAATAATGAAATCTACTTATTACCATTCCTGGTAAGTTGTTCTGTGCTTCATAAAATTGAAAATGATCACTAGATGAAAAGTTTTCATTACTTGTAGATGTCAATTATCTATGTCATTCTTAGTCTCATGTCTCATAACCATGGATGATAACAGAGACACCTCTACTGGAGTAGAACGCGTAGAGAATCTACTAATGCAAACCTTTTTTTTTCTTTTTCACTTATGTTTAACCATTACAACTTGGTCTGTACTAACTATGCTCTAAGATACCTTTTATTCACAGCACCCTGTGTAGAAAAATTCAACAATTTAGATGTCCTTTGCCAACCAAATATTTTGGATTTAGCAAAGTTTACAGTTTAACATATACCTTATATTCACCCCTAAGTAAAGGACAAGCAAATCACAGATACTGACAACAGAACTTCTATAATTACAAGAAATCATATTCAACGATAGCCCATTTACCCTGAAAGGAACAATGTAAATTTTTAGTGTTATTCCAAGCCAGCCTTTTAAAATCACATCTTCAAAGGATGTAGGACAGAAAAACCAAAAGGGAGATACATGTATACAAATAACAAAATATTGACTTCACAAAAACCTTTTTGTACACTGAAACATTATCTGGCTAAATTGGAAAGCTGTCCAATATTGTATCAGTAACTATGTCTCTCCAGATTGAGAAAAGTTTTATAGATGATTTCATCTTCCATTCTTAAGCTATTTTCAGCAATTACTGCTTAAAGTCTATGCCTCTCTTGTGCTTCTTAAGCCAAAAAACTGCACAAAACTAATGTAATCAAGGTACCCACCACCACCACCAAATCTCACTGCCACCAAGATAAATATTATTAGTGATGATCTCTTGACTTGTGCACCACCTTTAGGAAAATTCCAGTACATATAATAAATGCAGTCATCCAATAAGAGAATTTACCTTCCAACAAGAAGTCTCTGTGGCTTCTTTCTAAATAGCTCAGTAGTCATTCTCCCCACCCTAGCATAGCCCACCTGACAGACAATTTCTGGTGAATGTCCTACATCAAAACAAAACAATGGATGTAATGATTTAGAGCTTTCACCCATTTAAAACTATCAGGACAAGCAGGGAAGTCCAATATATATGTAACATGTTAAGAAATGCCCATCTGTGAGCTCTTACTGGCAAATGCTACCAGTGCTTCTACATCCAACATCCTCTATGTGCTGGTATAGCATTCAGGAAACAGTGCCCCAATAACATGGTCACATGCATTGCTTACTGCTCTAAATGCAACACTGTTCAATTTTCATATTTTTGAATCATTTCCCAATCAGAAATAGGTTTTACTCTTTTCTATTTGTAACATGAAGCTCCTTAATACAACACTTAGTGAACATGAATTAAATCTCTTTATGTCAAAGTTTAAGATATCCTGCCTTCTAAGGAACTTATAAAATGCTATTTTAAATTGTTCTATATCATTTCCCACTCTACCAGTAGTATCAGAAATAGTACTTTAAAATATTAGGTCTCCTAGCTAACAAAAATCTCACATCTGTGAAAAAGCAATTTGCACTTTCATGGTGGTGATGATAATGATCATCACCATTTAATTTTACTGCTGTAATAGTATTTAATATCATAAATCATTCAAACTACCTTTATGATATAATATGCAGGTAAATATTCTCTTAAAAATACTTATAAAATTAGAAATTTATGCTGAAAATACTGTTTTCTCATTGCAATGTATTCTTTGCAGACCAAAATTCAGAGAGAAACATTTTGCAAAACATAGATATTTGTATTAAAAATAGTAGGTATTCCCTTGATCTGCTCACCAACACCACAACCATCACATAGTAAATAACCTTATTCATTTAAAATGAATCCTCCTAAATCAGAAATGGAATACTGAATTTAATAGTTTACATACCTGAACCTCGTTTATCCTCTGTTTAATAGTATCTTCTTTCTCCTTAAGGTCCTGCTCCACATTATTCTTTTCCCTAGAAGACCAGCAAACAATGCAAGAATATTTGAGAACATCAGCTACAGCCGGTATGGTTATCCATCCTCCTAATCCTGAATCGCTTTTTAAATACATAGTGAAACATTCAATTTTTAAACAAAGGGCAGATTTTCCTACCCTCTTTTAATTATTTATGGAATAGAAATCAATATAAGCTCTGTTTGTAAAAAAAAAATGCTTTCTCACTAAAATGTGGTGAAAAGGGAATAGATTATAAGAGGAGAAAAATAATCAATGAAACACTCAGGTTTCACTGATCTCACTGTTGCTATGGAAATGCTGTCCAATGAAAATTGCTGGTGAAAAAAAGGAGGGGTTGCATCAGCTCTGTGAGCTTAACCCTTAAGTACCACTGTCAAATAAAATGAAAATGGCCAACAGAAACAGTCAACAATATTAAGGAAAAGGACATTTACTGAAGTGTTAATTCCCCCTTAAATCACTGGTGTGTGTCAATTTCAGAATGAAACAACATAGAGAAAATGGCAAGATTGTCAATACACAGGTCATTTGCTCTAGCAAATACCACATCTGCTCAAAAAAGCTATTTTATGGGACCACCTATCAATCCCAATTGATCAAATATATAAAATAATGTGCATTAAGTAAAAAAAGAATCACATTAGCATTTATATCTTTCCATACTCTATGGATCAAACATGCTAAGATTTACTTGTACTTTGAACCTTCATTATTTAAATTCTTACATGGTTCTATCAGGGCTGGATTCCTAGAATGAATCCTAAGCAACCTTGGATTCAGAATTACAAAATAAAGCTATTTCTTTTGACATAGTAAGTGTAACTGCCATTTATTCTGAAGTTACACACATGTGCACACATGCACACACACAGCTCCTTTTGCTTTCTTCTCTTTTCTACAAAATGAAAGAAAAAGCTATAGAATTCTGCAGCAATACATTTTTGAGGTGGGTAGGAAGGTATAAAAAGGCAACATGAAAAAGAGAGGATGGCATTCAAAAATTCCTCCAGACTACTACTGCAGAGTTTCTCCTCAGAGCTTTATGACAAATTTTGTCCTAGATATAACCCAAACATAAGCTCAAGCTCCATTAACCTGTAGCACAGAGGAAAGTAAGAAACTTATGCCAAAGGAGATACTGAGGTGACAACTGCAGGCTACATTTATATTTCTCATCTTTTTGAGGTGAGATTTTAAATGTGGACAAAAATCAACTGCCTTAGATACGTAAGCACAATGTTCTTAAGATTTGTATGGAATAAAAAAGCACAAGAATAAAGCTGTTTGTATACTGTTACTTTTGAACACCTGAGATGGCCAAAAAGCTCACCGGTTGTCAGATGGGTCACAATATGGGTTTCACTGTTGGGTAGATTTTAAACAGTCCCTTACCATGTAAATCACTGTTGAAGCCCATTCTTCCCGTATGTTAATCTACTTATTATGCAAAGGTCATCCCCACTTCCAACCTTATAAAATAAGGTAAAATCAAAAATAGAAAAACACAGGAAGAAAATTCTAAATATACCCCTCAAATTCTGCAAGCTTAATTTTGGAAATGTTTTCTTTCCCCCTTACGTGAACAGAAGAGTGTTTTCAGTCCTGCTGAAGCATGTCAGAAATAAGTCAATTGAAAAACTTGCCCCCTCCCTCTTCCCAAATCCTCAGAGGCATTCCACTCAAGGTCAGTATCAATTCAGCTCCTTGTTTCTTGCAGTGGTTAACAAAAACTGAAAACATTACACAGTATCATAGATCAGCATTGCACACACTAATGTTTGTATTCAATCCTTTCTGCTCCACTGTTAACTGCTGTTACTGACAGTGTCTGCTCATAAGATCAAGTGTGCATGCAGGAAAACAGGGCTGCAAGAAGGTAGTGAGCAAACTTAACACAGCCAAGACAGAAAAATGGGAGAGCAAAAAAAGGAAGCTCACTTGGTGAAAAAATAAAACAGATTACAAAGAACTCTAGCCAGCAAACACAGTCTGCTTGGATAAAATGGAGGAAGCTTAGAAAGTACAAATTTCTCTTCTTCGTTTTGGGTGTGGCAGTTGGGGGAGCAGTGGTGATGTCTCCAAATATATCCTGAAGACCATTCCCAACTAAATAAAATATGGGAATCTTTAGACATTAATTTATCAAGGTACTGAGATCAATTAATTTTAACTTTTGATCCACTTTTATCTAGTAAAACTTTGGTCTCAAAGTAATTCTTTTTATTATCAAAATCAGGTACATAACATATACTACTAAACAGAAAACTTTAAAAAAATAATAAAGTGACCAGTTATACTACTTTCTATAAAAAATATTACAAGTGAAAATCTGTCCTTTAAGTCAGGCCACAAATAATTTTCTCATTTAACTTAGATCATAATTTCAGAGATGCCAAACTGTTATTTTGTGGTATTCATAGGCTCTTAATCCCTATAGCTATTCCTATTTCAGGCAAGTGAAAAATCTAAACACACATTTAAGTGCACTGAAGATGCTTGGCCATATTTCTTACAGTCTCCTCTTTCAAACAGTATGCCTGTTTTTCTAAAAGTGAATCACTCTGCTTAACATTAGTAATTTAAAAACTTAATTCTTTCTACAATTCTGTGCCACAGAAAAAATATTTAGATGAAGTATCCTAAGGAGCCCTTCCAATACATATGAATAAGACAGATAAAAGACAGATTTCAAAAATAGGTGTGTGAGCATTTCATCTAAAGCACTACTCATCTTAGATAGCAGAAAAGCTACTGCCTTCACCTCAGTAACTATCAGATAGGGGAAAAGACATGACCCTGCACACCCCTTCTCTCTGGCCCTTTTCACTCCTAAGATGCTGGTACATCTGGAAGAATCCACAAATACCTAAGCCATAAAGAAAAGACAGGAAGAGAGCTTCCTGATGTCCCTCAGGCTGACTGCTCGGATTCAGTGGGGAACCTAGTATCTGAACCAAAGCCCAAATAGGCTTTCAGAAGCCTCAAGTTGGTAACTGTAGAAACCTACTATAAAGCAGTCAAAAACTATTCACAAGGACAGTCAGGCTCAGAGACCTTCAGTCACTTCTATCTTCTCACGCTCGTTTATGGGAAGAAGGAAGTGAGCCATGTGTCTTAATTTTGATATAATACCAATATTGTCGGAGAAACAGGATTAAATCACCTTCAAAGCCCTTCCCAAATACACAGCTTTATGTCTCTTTTTCTGAACATAAGCATCCATTATTGTCCAATCAGAAAACAAAACTAGAAATCAGTTATAGAAACTTTAAAGTTGTGAGACTTACAAAACTGTATTTCTCAACCCTGAAACTTATTTACAAAAATCCTTTTGGGTACATTTAATCCTAATGATGCTCTTATTATTAAATAGTTGTAACTGCCAATAAATTTCTCTAAAAAGCACAAGACAATATGCTATTCTCATTATTTAGTCTTTAGTAAGGCATCTGGGTATTCGGGGGCACAAGAAAATGGGACTAAAAACTAGAGGCCTGGATTCTAATTTGCCTGTGCCATGACATAGCTATACTGACTCTGATTCTCATGTAACCTTTCATAGCCTCAGTATTATTTTTAATTATGCAGATGCTAAATACTGACTTCTCTACCATTTTAAAATTTGTAAGGTGAAATGTACAGATGTCATGTAATCAGGAAAAAAGCAGGCTTTGAGCCTATCCTATGGTTGTTGTTTTTTTTGGGTTGTTTTTATAATTTATTTTGGTATCATTAATCTACAATTACATGGGCAATATTATGGTTATTAAACTACCACCTGCATCAGGTCCCCCCCACCAACCCCATTACAGTCACTGTCCATCAGCATAGTGAGATGCTATAGAATCACTACTTGTCTTCTCTGAGTTGTACAGCCCTCCCCGTGCCCCCCCAACATTACGTCTGCTAATCGTAAAGCCCCTTTCTCCCTCTTATCCCTCCCTTCCCACACATCTTCCCCAGTCCCTTTCTCTTTGGTAACTATTAGTCCATTCTTCGGTTCTGTGAGTCTGTTGCTGTTTTGTTCCTTCAGTATTTTTTCTTTGTTCTTACACTTGACATATGAGTGAAATAATTTGATACTTGTCTTTTTTGGCTTGGCTTATTTCACTGAGCATAATACCCTCTAGCTCCATCCATGTTGTTGCAAATGGTAGGATTTGTTTTCTTCTTATGGCTGAATAATATTCCATTGTGTATATGTACCACCTCTTCTTTATCCATTCATCTACTGATGGACACTTAGGTTGCTTCCATTTCTTGGCTATTGTAAATAGCGCTGCGATAAACATAGGGGTGCATATGTCTTTTTCAAACTGGGCTGCTGCAGTCTTAGGGTAAATTCCTAGGAGTGGAATTCCTGGGTCAAATGGTATTTCTATTTTGAGTTTTTTGAGGAACCTCCATACTGCTTTACACCATGGTTGAACTAATTTACAGTCCCACCAGCACTGTAGGAAGGTTCCCTTTTCTCCACATCCTCACCAACATTTGTTATTGTTTGTGTTTTGGATTTTGGCCATCCTCACTAGTGTGAGGTGATATCTCATTGTGGTTTTAATCTGCATTTCTCTGATGATTAGCGATGTGGAGCATCTTTTCATGTGCCTGTTGGCCATTTGAATTTCTTCTTTGGAGAAGTGTTTATTCATATCCTCTGCCCATTTCTTAATTGGATTATTTGCTTTTTGTTTGTTGAGGTGCATGAGTTCTTTATATATTTTGGATGTCAACCACTTATCGGATATGTTATTTATGAATATATTCTCCCATACTGCAGGATGTCTTTTTGTTCTACTGATGGTGTCCTTTGCTGCACAGAAGCTTTTCAGCTTGACATAGGACCACTTCTTCATTTTTGCTTTTGTTTCCCTTGCCCGGGGAGATATGTTCATGAAGAAGTTACTCATGTTTATGTCCAAGAGATTTTTGCCTATGTTTTTTTCTAAGAGTTTTATGGTTTCATGACTTACATTCGGGTCTTTGATCCACCTTCAGTTTACCTTTGTGTATGGGGCTAGACAGTAGTCCACTTTCATTCTCTTACATGTAGCTGTCCAGTTTTTCCAACACCAGCTCCTCAAGAGGCTGTCATCTCCCCATTGTATATCCAAGGCTCCTTTATCAAATATTAATTGACTGTATATGTTTGGGCTAATGTTTGGATTTTCTATTCTGTTCCACTGGTCTGTGGGTCTGTTTTTGTGCCAATACCAATTTGTCTTGATTACTGTGGCTTTGTAGTAGAGCTTGAAGTCAGAGAACATAATTCCCCCTGTTTTATTCCTCCTCCTCAGGATTGCTTTGGCGATTCGGGGTCTTTTGTGGTTCCATATGAATTTTAGAATTATTTGTTCCAGTTCATTGAAGAAAGCTGTTGGTATTTTGATAGATGTTGCGTTGAATCTGTAGATTGCTTTAGGTAGTATAGCCATTTTGACAATATTTACTCTTCCTAGCCAAGAGCATGGGATGCTGTTCCATTTGTTAGTGTCCTTTTTAATTTCTCTTAGGAGTGTCTTGTAGTTTTCAGAGTACAAGTCTTTCACTTCCTTCGTTAGGTTTATTCCTAGGTATTTTATTCTTTTTGATGCAATTGTGAATGGAATTGTTTTCCTGATTTCTCTTTCTGTTAGTTCATTGTTAGTGTATAGGAAAGCAACAGATTTCTGTGTGTTAATTTTGTATCCTGCAACTTTGCTGAATTCAGATATTAGTTCTAGTAGTTTTGGAGTGGAGTCTTTAGGGTTTTTCATGTACAGTATCATGTCATCTGCAAATAGTGACAATTTGACTTCTTCTTTATGAATCTGGATGCCTTGTATTTCTTTGTTTTGTCTGATTGCCGTGGCTAGGACCTCCAATACTATGTTGAATAACAGTGGGGAGAGTGGGCATCCCTGTGTTGTTCTCGATCTTAGATGAAAAGCTTTCAGCTTCTCGCCGTTAAGTATGATGTTAGCTGTAGGTTTGTCATATATGGCCTTTATGATGTTGAGATACTTGCCGTCTATACCCATTTTGTTGAGAGTTTTAATCATGAATGGATGATGAATTTTGTCAAATGCTTTTTCAGCATCTATGGAGGTGATCATGTGGTTTTTGTTCTTCTTTTTGTTGATGTGGTGGATGATGTTGATGGATTTTCGAATGTTGTACCATCCTTGCATCCCTGGATGAATCCCACTTGATCATGGTGTATGATCCTCTTGAAGTATTTTTTAATTCGGTTTGCTAATATTTTGTTGAGTATTTTTGCATCTACGTTCATCAGGGATATTGGTCTGTAATTTTCCTTTTTGGTGAGGTCTTTGCCTGGTTTTGGTACTGGAGTGATGCTGGCTTCATAGAATGAGTTTGGAAGTATTCCCTCCTCTTCTATTTTTTGGAAAGCTTTAAGGAGAATGGGTGTTATTTCTTCTCTATATGTCTGTTAGAATTCAGAGGTGAATCCATCAGGTCCGGGGGTTTTGTTCTTAGGTAGTTTTTGATTACCGATTCGATTTTGTTGCTGGTGATTGGTCTGTTTAGTTTTTCTGTTTCTTGCTTGGTCAGTCTTGGAAGGTTGTATTTTTCTAAGAAGTCGTCCATTTCTTCTATGTTTTCCAGCTTGTTAGCATATAGATTCTCATAATATTCTCTTATAATTCTTTGTATTTCTGTGGGGTCTGTTGTGATTTTTCCTTTCTCATTTCTGATTGTGTTTATGTGTGTAGATTCTCTTTTTCTCTTAATGAGTCTGGCTAGGGGTTTATCTATTTTGTTTATTTTTTCAAAGAACCAGCTCTTGGTTTCATTGATTTTTTCTATTGTTTTATTCTTCTCAATTTTATTTATTTCTTCTCTGATCTTTATTATGTCCCTCCTTCTGGTGACTTTGGGTCTCATTTGTTCTTCTTTTTCCAATTTCAGTAATTGTGTCTTTAGACTATTCATTTGGGAATGTTCTTCCTTCTTTAAACAGGCCTGGATTGCAATATACATTCCTCTTAGAACTGCCTTTGCTGTGTCCTATAGAAGTTGTGGCTTTGTGTTGTTGTTGTCATTAGTCTCCATATAGTCTTCGATTTCTGTTTTGATTTGGCTGTTAACCCATTGATTAATTAGGAGAATGTTGTTAAGTCTCCATGTATTTGTGAGCCTTTTTGATTTCTTTCTAAAATTTATTTCTAGTTTTATACCTTTGTGATCTGAGAAGTTGGTTGGTAGGATTTTAATATTTTTGAATTTACTGAGGTTCTTTTTGTGGCCTAGTATGTGGTCTATTCTGAAAATGTTCCATGTGCACTTGAGAAGAATGTGTATCCTGCTGCTTTTGGGTGCAGAGTTCTGTAGATGTCTGTTAGGTCCATCTGTTCTAGTGTGTTGTTCAGTGCCTCTGTGTCTTTACTTATTTTCTGTCTGGTTGATCTGTCCTTTGGAGTGAGTGGTGTGTTGAAGTCTCCTAAAATGAATTCACTTCTGTCTATTTCCTCCTTTAATTCTGTTAGTATTTGTTTCACATATGCTGGCGCTCCTGTGTTGGGTGCATAAATATTTATAATGGTTGTATCTTCTTGTTGGACTGACCCCTTTATCATTATGTAACGTCCTTCTTTATCTCTTGCTACTTTCTTCGTTTTGAAGTCTATTTTGTCTGATACAAGTACTGCAACACCTGCTTTGTTCTCTTTGCTGTTTGCATGAAATATCTTTTTCCATCCCTTCACTTTTAGTCTGTGTGTATCTTTGGGTTTGAGGTGAGTCTCTTGTAAGCAGCATATAGATGGGTCTTGCTTTTTTATCCATTCTGTTACTCTGTGTCTTTTGATTGGTGAATTCAGTCCATTTACATTTAGGGTGATTATTGATAGATATGTACTTATTGCCATTGCTGGCTTTAGATTCGTGGTTACCAAGGGTTCAAGGGTTGCTTCTTTACTATCTAACAATCTAACTTAACTTTCTTGTTAAGTTATTGTAAACACTGTCTGATGTTTCTTTATTTCTCTCCCTTCTTATTCTTCCTCCTCCATTCTTTATATACTGGGTGTTTCATTCTTTGCCTTTAGTTAGTATTTGGATGGTCTGCTTTCTTTGCTATGATTTTATTTTCTCTGGTGACATCTTTTAGCCTTAGGGGTGCTTCCCTCTAGAGCAGTCCGTTTAAGATATCCTGTAGTGGTGGTTTATGAGAGGCAAACTCTCTCAACTTTCGTTTGTCTGGAAATTGTTTAATCCCTCCATCATATTTAAATGATAATCGTGCTGGATACAATATTCTTGGTTCGAGGCCCTTCTGTTTCATAACGTTAAATATATCATGCCATTCTCTTCTGGCCTGTAAGGTTTCTGTTGACAAGTCTGATGATAGTCTGATGGGTTTTCCTTTGTAGGTGATCTTTTTTCCTCTCTCTAGCTCCCTTTAATACTCTGTCTTTATCTTTGATCTTTGCCATTTTAATTATTATGTGTCTTGGTGTTGTCTTCCTTGGGTCCCTTGTGTTGGGAGATCTGTGGGCTTCCTTGGACTGTGAGACTATTTCCTTCCCCAGCAAGGGAAAGTTTTCAGCAATTATTTATTCAAAGACACGTTCTGTCCCTTTTTCTCTCTCTTCTTCCTTTGGTACTCCTATAATGCGAATATTGTTCCATTTCGATTGGTCTCACAGTTCTCTTAATATTCTTTCATTCCTAGAGATCCTTTTATCTCTCTCTGCCTCAGCTTCTCTGTATTCCTGTTCTCTGATTTCTATTCCATTAACAGTCTCTTGCATCTCATCCAGTGTGCTGTTAAGCCCGTCGATCGCTTGTCTAATTTCTGCATTGTCTTTCCTCACTTCCCTCACTTCCTCCCTCAGCTCTTGCACATTTCTCTGTAGATCCATCAGCATGGTTATGACTTATATTCTGAATTCTTTTTCAGGAAGACTGTGCATTTCCATCCCTTCAGGCTCCCTCTCTGGGGTTGTCTGGTTGATTTTAGTCTGGACCATATTCCTCTGTCTTTTCATGGCTATAGACGTAGTCGCTGGTAGTTGCCACATATGTCAGCTGGGCTCTTTAAGACTTTAAAAAGTGAGAAAAAAAAAGAAAGAAAAGAAAAGAAAAAACAAAAAACAAAACATACAAAAAAAAATACGTCCACCAGGAGTAGATTCTGTGGGGATGCTGTAGGTGGCACTGTTGCTCCACTATTCCACAGCTGTCGCCGCGCCACTCCACAGGGCCCTTTATAGCTCTGGCCGAGGTGGGAACGAATCGGAGGCTGTTGATCTCTGTTGGAAGTCGATGTGCGGCCACGCTTTCCCAGTCGCCAGCTAAGGGGTCCGAAACTCCCCAGGACTCCCAGCCTGCTGGACTGAGTGTGCCGGAGTGATCCGGCTCCTCCGTTGGGCTCCTGTCTCTTTAAGACCGCTGAAGAAAGCGCGCGCTTTTCTTCTTATTTTTTTCCTTCCCGGGAGCCGGCTGCAAGCACCCTGGCGTGTTCCCCACTCACATCCTGCCCCTCTGTCTCTCCAATCTCCGCTATACCGTGCTGTGTGTGTCAGTGCTCCCCTGTGCAGATCACTGGGGCTGATTATTTCGCAGGGTGTACTTCCACTCCCTCCCGGCTCTGAATCCTCTCCTCCTGCCGGTGCGCTGGGGTGGGTGAGTGCTCGGGTCCCGCTGGGTTGCGGCTCCGTATCTTACCAGCCTCTTGGAGTGCCGAATCCTCTCGTGTGTAGCTGCATGCTGTGCGCTTTCCTGTGTATTCTGGTCTCTCTTTTAGGAATAGTTGTATTTGCTGTATTTTCGTAGATAAATATAGTTTTGGAAGGAGATTTCTGCTGCCCTGCTCACGCCGCCTTCTTCCTGGAAGTCTATCGTTGCTTTTTACTCATATTTACATTACTTAGAATTTAAAATAACACTGATGGAGTAACTTTTAAATTTATTAAAATAAATTATAGATTACCCAAAAGTTAAGAAAACACTGATCTAACAGGCAGTTGTAGAATATATAATCTGAAATCTGTGCCCAAAAATCTTGTCTGAAATAATCAAAATAATTTATTCTCTACTTTTACCAACTCATTATGGTTTCCAAAGCATAAGATTTGGAATAAAATAATTCAGAATTCAAATACTGGCTCCACCACAGCTCATCTTAGTTAAATCACTGTAGAAACAGCTATTCTTTCTGGCTGACCTTCCGTTCTCCTAGGACTCAACAATCCTTTTAGGAAACTGCTCCCCTCTCTCTCCCTCAACTATGACCTTTCTACCATACAGTTCAAGTAGAAGATGCCATCTTTTTACAGACTCAACCTCTCTGAGCAATGACTGGCCAGGGATTGGCTCCCAACTAAATCTTAACCAGTCACAATTATCCCACCTCACAATCAAAGGGATTAATTCAAGAATGGGCTCAAGACCAAAGCCAAGAGTCAGTATCTTTATGTAGGCTGCCTTTATTTGGAACTAATAGAAAACTACTATTACCACTACCATATATCTACTACTACCACCACCACCAATTACAGAAACTAGCATTTATTAAGCATTTACTACATGACAGGGGTTATGTAATAAGCACTTTATATGTATTATCTCACTTATTCTTACTAAAAATTATTCCTGTGAAATGATAACGATGGGCAAATGTGAGTCCATGTGCAGCTGGCCCTCATTGTCCCTGACTAAAGAATAATAAAACTTTCACACAAAGAAGCTGAGGTAAAAGGCAGGGAGACAGAGAATCTTGGTAGGGCTTGGGCCCTGGTTCTAATCACCCCCGGTGATGGTCAATTTTATGTATTGACTTGGCCAGGCCATGGCACCCATTGGTCAGACACCAGTCTTGATGTTGTTGTAAAGACAATTTTTTAGATGAAATTAACATTTAAATCAATAGACTTTGATTAAAGTAATTACTCTCCATGGTGTAGGTGTGGCTCATCCAGTCAGTTTAAGGCCTTAAGAGAAAAAAAACCTGAAGTTCCCAAGGGAGGGGGAATTCTTTCTCCAGATGGTCTTTGGACTTGAGCTGCAACAGCAACTCTCCCCTGGGTCTCCAGCCTAATGGCTTGTCCTACAGATTTCAGACTTGCCAGCTCCCATAACTGTGTGAGCCAATTCCTTAAATAAATTGAAGATAATATCTATTACATATTACATATAGGGATTGTTGTGAGGAATGAAAGAAAAAATACATAATGGAACTCAGTATTATTATCTCAATGCAACTTTAAGACCTATCTACTGATTCAACAAATATTGAGTCCAACTACCTATTTCTCACTGTGCTTCACTTTAGAGATTAAAAAAAAAAAGACAGGTACCACCATTAAGAAACTCACAATTCAGTGTGAGAAAAATATTAAAAAATAATTGCAATGCAGTGTACTATGCTACAGTAGGTAAGCACAGAGTGCTATGGGAACATAGAAGATGAGTCAGAAAAGGCTTCCCTGCAAAAGGTTTAGCTGTGCAAAATAAGCTGTGCAGATCCTAAGTGGTATGTTTATTAACAGAAAGTATTCCAGCCTACGAAAGTTTTGCAAAGGAGATGAAACATCAGCTAAGAATGAATGAGTGAATGTTGCACAGAAAATGGCATTTCAACCCGGGAATCCCACTCCTTGGAATTTACCCAAAGAATACAACTTCTCAGATTCAAAAAGACATATGCACCCCTATGTTTATCACAGCACTATTTACAATAGCCAAGATATGGAAGCAACCTAAGTGTCCATCGGTAGATGAATGGATAAAGAAGATGTGGTACATATACACAATGGAATACTATTCAGCCATAAGAAAGAAACAAATCCTACCATTTGCAATGACATGGATGGAGCTCGAGAATATTATGCTCAGTGAAATAAGCCAGGCGGAAAAAGACAAGTGCCAAATGATTTCCCTCATTTGTGGAGTATAACAATGCAGCAAAACTGAAGGAACAAAATAGCAGCAGACTCACAGACTCCAAAAAGGGACTAGTGGTTACCAAAGGGGAGGGGTGTGGGAAGATGGGTGGGAGAGGGGGATTGAGGGGTATTATGTTTAGTACACATGATGTGGGGGAATCACGGGGAAAACAGTGTAGCACAGAGAAGGCAAACAGTCAATCTGTGGCGTCTTACTACACTGATGGACAGTGATTGCATTGGGGTATGGGTGTGGACTTAATAATATGGGTAAAAGTAGTCACCACATTGTTTTTTCAATAATACCTTAATAAAAAATTAAATTAAAAAAAAGAGAACAAAATGGCATTTCAAATGGAAGAGAGAGCTTACACAAGAAAGGACAGAGGATGTCAGCAAAATGGCAGATTAAGAGGAAGACTAAAAAAACTTTACAAATTTCATTAAATACATGACTCTACATTCCAAGAAGCTCAATAAACTCCAAGCAGAGAAATCCAGACAGACCCATACTGGGATACATTACAACCAAACTGTTAAAAGACAGAAACAGAATCATGAAAGTAGTAAGAAGGAGACTTGTCACATCTTTAGTAAGATGTCAGTGGATTTCTCAGCACAAACCTTGAAGGCCAGAAGGCAGTGGGATGATATACATAAAGTGCTAAGAGAAAAAGACTGCCAACTGAAAATACTGTATCTGATAAAACTGTCCTTCAAAAGTGTGGAAGAAATTAAGGTATTTCTAGATAAAAAAAACAGAGACACTTGGATGCCATTAGACCTGGGCTACAAGAAATGCTAAAGAGAGTCCTTCAGGTTGAAACCAAAGGATGCTGCTAGACAGTAACTCACAGCCATATGGGGCTATAAAAGATTTCCAAAGAACATAAATACATGGACAAAAAAACCCAAACCAATATTATAGTAATTATGGTCTACAATTCCCTTTTATATTTTCTATAGGATTTAAAAAACAAATGCATAAAAAATAATGACAAATCTATGTGACTGTATACAGAGTGTATAACAATGTAATTTGTAACATCAATAACAAAGTGGAGGGGAGAGAGCTCATAGGAATAAATTCTGTATTGACTGAAGCTGACATCAAGTCCTGTTAAATCATTCAGTCTGGGACTACAAAAAAATTCCGGAGATGAAGAGTGATGATAGTTGCACAACAACATGAAGGTACTTAATGAATTATAATGGCTAAAATGGTAAACTTTATGCTACATGTATTTTACAATTAAAAAATAATGAAAAAGAAAAAAGGCACAGAAGTGGGAAAATTCTAGATAGTAGACTAATTTATCTAAGGTGGATGGTTTATATGTACTGGACTGGTAGATCAGGGTAAGATGATGAAAGAACTTCAGTACTAGGTAAAGATACACATATTTTTAATATATAGGTAATGGAAGTCCCGAAAGGTTTCTGAGCTGTTTTTCTGAACCATGAATGGCATTATTTAGCAACACAGTTCCTCCTTCTCTGCAGGCTTCTGCTCTATGGGGGAAGAGAGGAAGCAGAGGCTTATTGTTCAGAAAACTAATAATTGCTAGAAAGGCAATCAAACACTCTTGACTCTATCTTGAGAACTGCCAGAAGTCTTGAGCTAGATTACAGTAACTATGGACAGTTGATAAAAAAGCCTTGGCTTTTAATTCAAATCAGTCTGAAAGTTAGACAACTGTCCAACGTAAGAATTCATAGTGAGTTAACAAAAATCTAAGTTTGAGAGTAAAGACATTGATTTATACCTTAAGTTTTAAATTGCTCTAAAAGTTGCCTTAAATCTACAATCTCTACATGACTACGTATTATTTCATTCTTTCAACACAGTTACTGCATAACTATTATATGCCAAATGAGATTCAAGTTAAGCCCCTATCTATAGTTTGCTGAGAAAACAATCATAGACATTAATTATAAAACCATAAAAAAAAATGCTGTAAAAGTTTAGGTGAATATGGTACTATGGGAATCACTAAGCTTAGTCCTGAGAGGCTGCAAATGAGTTTTATTTTTGAAAAATAAGTCAAAGAGTACATTCATGGGCATAAACTCTTAAAAAGAGAGCTTATCTAGAATCAGGAAAACACAAACTTTGGGGTGTGGCTCACATGACCACTGCCTTGTAAGTGGCAGGATCCAAAATTCGATGGCTTATTTTTTAAAGAAGAAAAGAAAACTTTGCAAACCCCCAGTAACTAACTTATTCTACTTACCTAATAAAACAAAATAAGGTGAAAAAACTAAAAGAAATGTAAAACTAGGCCTTAGTTTTTCTTAATTATAAAACAGGGATAACAAAGTTGATGGGGAGGACTAATTTACATTTCATCTAGCAAGATTTCAGCACAATGCCTAGCACATGTTTAATGAATGTCAGCTAATATTACTATTATTACCCTTATACTGTTTGCTAGTATAAAGTACAGCATTTACTAGCCTTTGAGAGGTTGTAATCAAGGATCCAGAGTGATGGTAGTTAGGATTTAAATATGTTGGTAAAGACTGAATCCTAAATCCTTGAGGAACTGAAATTTCTTGGTAAATATTGTTTCCCAAAAATAGACTGTTACATATCTTAAAAGTTAAGATATGTTAATATCTTTTAAAAGAGGTAAGGGCTCCTTAATTACCTACCAGTGCCATAAAATAATGCAACTACATGAAATGTAACTTTTACAGAATACAACTGATTCAGATCAGAGCCGTCCAATAGAAATATAATGCAAGCCACATATGTAATTTTAAAATATCTGTCATATATTGAAAAGTAAAAAGGAACAAGTGAAATTTATCTTAAAATGTTTTATTTAATGCAATATATACAAAATATTTATATTCTTTGAAATCCAGTGTATTTTATAATAATAATACATCTTAATTTGGATTAGCCATATTTCAAATGCTCAACAGCCACATGTGGTTAATTGCTACTGTTATTAGACAGCACAGACTCAGACTTTAGCAAGGAGGGTTTCAAATAAGGGAAGTTTCCCTAAACAGAGGTTTTAAAGGATGATCCATGTACTTTATGTGAAAATGAATTAAGTTTCTTCCTTACTACAAAACACACACTACAACCTAGAGCTTCAATTATTCCATCAGTAATGCCATTCCTGAGGTAGTCTCAACTGAGACCTTCTAGTATCAGTACCACAGATCTTTACAGGGTCAGAAACAGATCAGACAGGATTCCATAAGGAAAGGACCTCCAGATTTGATAGTACAGACCCCTGAACAAGTGGGGAGTAGGGGTGTGGACCTGCCATGGAGTTGAAAATCTGCATGTAACTTCTGACTCTCTAAAAACCTAACTACTAATATAGCCACCTGTTGACTTTATGGTTGTAAATGATAAAATAGACTAATATCTACATATATTTTATACATTCATGACATACTTTATTCTTAATTCTTTCAATATTTCTAGGCTATATAAGTTCATCTGTGAGTTTTTTCAAATTGTCACCAATGTCAAAAAATATTCCAACATATTTATTTTTAAAAACTGCATTTATAAATGGACCTTCATGCAGTTCAAATCTGTGTTAAGGGTCAACTGTATAAGCAATGCTCTCCCCAGAGTGAAACTGAAATAAATCGAAAACATAAAATTTTTTTTTATTAAGGTATCATTGATGTAAAATCTTATGAGGGTTTCACATGAGCAACACTGTGGTTTCAACATTCACCCATATTATCAAGTCCCCCACAAACACCCCATTGCAGTCACTGTCCATCAGCATAGTAAGATGTTACAGAGTTACTACTTGTCTTCCTCTTGCAATACTGCCTTCCCCATGACCCCCCTACATTATGTGTACTAATCATAATGCTCCTTAATCCCCTTCTCCCTCCTTCCCCAATCCCTTCCCTTTGGTAACCGCTAGTCCCTTCTTGGAGTCTGTGATTCTGCTGCTGTTTTGTTCCTTCAGTTTTGCTTTGTTGTTATACTCCACAAATGAGTGAAATCATTTGGTACTTGTCTTTTTCCGCCTGGCTTATTTCACTGAGCGTAATACCCTCTAGCTCCATCCATGTTGTTGCAAGTGGGAGGATTTGTTTTCTTCTTATGGCTGAATAATATTCTATTGTGTCTCTATGTATGACATCTTCTTTGTCCATTCATCTACTGATAGACACTTAGGTTGCTTCCGTATCTTGGCTATTGTAAATAGTGCTGCAATAAACATAGGAATGCATATGTCTTTTTGAATCTGAGATTTTGATTTCTTTGGGGAAATTTCTAGGAGTGGAATTCCTGGGTCAAATGGTATTTCTATTTTTAGTTTTTTGAGGAACCTCCATATTGCTTTCCACAACGGTTGAACTAGTTTACATTCCCACCAGCAGTGTAGGAGGGTTCCCCTTTTTCCGCATCTTCGCCAGCATTTGTTGTTTCTTGTCTTTTGGATGTTGGCCATCCTAACTGGTGTGAGGTGATATCTCATTGTGGTTTTAATTTGCATTTCTCTGATGATTAGCGATGTGAATCTTTTCATGTGCCTGTTGGCCATGTGAATTTCTTCTTTGGAGAAGTGTCTGTTCAGATTTTCCACCCATTTTTTAATCAGGTTATTTGTTTTTTGGGTGTTGAGGCATGTGGGCTCTTTATATATTCTGGATATTAACCCCTTATCAGATAAGTCAAAAAACATAAATTTTTTAAATATTCAAACTATATGCTAGTATTTCCTTAAATATTTTTAAGAAAGTCAGTTTTTAAGTATGATCAATGTATAGACCGACACACTTAAGAACACAGATTCAGGCTACCTAGTATATAGTTCTAGTCTCTCTTCTACTAGGCAAAGAAAGTGTTCATTCAGTTACTTCAACCATACCTGTGGAGCACTATTCAGTAAGCGCTGCACTCCAAGCACTGAGCTGGGTGTTAGGGATGATGGTGGTGGTGGTGGTGGTGGTGGTGGTAGAGTGGATGAAGATGAAGATGATTACTAACATGTATTGAGAATTTACCATGTTCTAAGAACTGTACTAGGCATTTTACATGGTATTATTCATATTTCCATTTTACAGATGAAGAAATGGAGGCACAGATAGTTAAACAACTTGTCTAAATCATATTAGGAGTCAAAACAGGCAACCAAACCAGGTTAGAAAGTCCATGCTCTCAAATACTATATTATATTGCCTCGTTACAAATAAGAGACAATCTGTGCTATCACAGAGCTCAGAGTCTACTGGAGAAATAAATATAATTCAGTATTTTAAGTTTCCTGAGAGAAGGAAATTGAGTGCTCTCTGAGCTGAGGTGGATATCAGAGAAAGCTTCTTAAAAGACTTCTCCATTCTTCATCTGAAAAACTAGATAAAGCTAACTGCCTTACAGTGATGTTGCAAGAATTAAAGAGAATTTACATAAAGCAGGCATAGCACAATACCTAGTAACTATTATTGTAATTATCTATCCTGTTTCTAGCCAAAGACCAGGACAACAATCTGGCCTGACAGGATGTAGCTCTTACTTCCTGATGTTCTTGCTAAAAGGACAGAGACAGGAAGGAAGTTGAAGCTCGTAGAAGACAAAAAAATACTAACTCCTGCCTCAGCACAATTCATCACCACCACCATATAAAAGTGACTGAAGCAATTTCTCAGTGTATTTTGCCTTTTCACTGCCAGGAACTTCTGTATCTGAGCTACTTTACTTTTTTTTTCTTTTTATTAAAGTATCAATGATATACACTCTTATGAAGGCTTCATGAAAAACATTGAGGTTACTACATTCACCCATATTATCAAGTCCCCCCCATACCCCACTGAAGTCACTGTCCATTAGTGTAGTAAGAAGCCACAGAGTCACTACTTGTCTTCTCTGTGCTACATTGTCTTCCCCGTGACCCCCCACACTATGTGTACCAATCATAATACTCCTCAATCCCCTTTTCCCTCCCTCCCCACCCCCCTCCCCAACCCCTCCCCTTTGGTAACCGTTAGTCCCTTCTTGGAATCTGTGAGTCCGCTGCTGTTTTGTTCCTTCAGTTTTGCTTTGTTGTTATACTCCACAAACAAGGGAAATCATTTGGTACTTGTTTTTCTCTGCCTGACTTATTTCAATGAGCATAATACCCTCTTAAGCTACTTTACTTTTAGATCAAGAGCTCTTAAAAGTGGGTCCATGGATAGTTTCTATGGGTCTGGGAAATCCTGAAATAAATGCAAAAATTGTATGCATGGATATACATGTTCAAAGGAGTTCAAATTAAAAAGAAAAAAGAGACATTTAAAAAAATTCACTATAAAATGTGAGTACTATTATAAAGGAGTAAAGTTTCTATAAGTATGAAGGAAAGAGCAACTAGCAATCAAAGTTTCAGGGAAGATTTGACAAAGGATTGTGCTATTTAAACTGGGCCTTGAAGCATGAGCAAAAGTTTACAAGGTAAAAGGTGTGCTTAGGTAAAGAGGAACAGTAGGAGCAGAAGCACAGAAGAATAGAAAAGTAGTGGCACACTGAGGTGAGAGGTATTAAGCCCACCCAGCATATGGATGGTAAGAGGGAGGAAACTTAAATGGTAGATTAGAGCACTATGCCAAACACTGAGAGTGCAAAAGCAAACACAAAGTGCCTGCTCTTGAGTGTTACAACATCATAGCAGGAGACAATTCTACTTTATTTTGGAAGGTGGCTAAGGCTAAGGCAGAAGAATGGTCAGGATGCCAAGGGAACATCACGAAGAACCTTTATGCCATACTGAGAGAAGTGAATTGGATCCAGGTGGGGATAGGGTCACTAAGGGATCTTAGTTGTATTTTATTTATCAGTTAGAGAGAAGATGGTCCAAAGGAAGGAAGGAGAGACTCAAAGCAGTTAGTCAATTAGGAGGTTATAGCAGTGATACAAATAAGAAGTAAAGGCTAAAACTATGACAGGAAACAGTAGAATGATAGGACAGATTTCAACCATATTGAACAAATTATTTTCCCATCTATCATATAAGCTAAGCATTAGGGATGCAACAGCAAACAAGCAAACAGTCCCATGCTTAAAAAGTATATGTCTCCTGAGAGACCCAAATAAAACAGGTAACATACAGTAAATGTTATAACAACTATAAATATAAAAACTATGTAAAATAGGTTCTTAAGATTTGATAGGTTTAGGGGTTGGAAGGTAAAGTAGAGAAGGCTTCCCTTTCTGGAGGAAACAATGTCTAACGTGTGATTGGGAGGATGAGGAGGTGCTGGACAGGCACAGGACATGGAAGGTAGAAATGACTTCAAGAATTATTTCAAAGATAGAAGAATAAAGATGAAGAAAAATCTCAAGTTTCTAGCTTGAGTGACTAGATGAATGGTGGTATCACTGAGAAAGGGAAATAAAAGCAATAAGGATAGTGGTCAGTGGAATATTTGGAAGTTATGTCCCTTTGGAAGTTCAGATGAAAAAACTGGTGGGCAAAAAAATCTCACCTTGAGCTCAGGTGAGAGATCCAGGTACTTGATGAAATTACTGTATTACAACCATTGCTTTTTCTTTTTTAAATTAAAAACATCATACCAACTTAATCTGATTGACCTACCTAAATCCCTTTATCAAATGTTGAAGGAATCATATAAAAAACTTAAAGAAAAAAATGGCACAAGCAACCTGCCTCAAGCTCTCAGTGTCTTGTATTTTCAACAAGAAACAATCTGTTGAACTAGAACTAGATGAAAACAATGTCTCTTTTTCTGACTAGTATAACAAAGAACATTCTTTACCCAACTACTCTTGAGGTTATACATAGCTTTCATATCTCCATCGATATCAATGCTCAAAACCAAAATGTTATTCTAAGAAACATATTCTTTTCTTCATTATACTTTTCTGTATTTTCCAAATTTTTACAAGTATGTATTATAACCATCATCGATGGAGAAAAAGCAAATCTTGTAAAGCATCATATTCATTAAATACTACTTTCAAGTCCATATTATATGTGTTGTTTATTCGCATATTGGTCCCTGAACTAAAATTAAATATCTTTATCTGGGAACCAACAAATAAAAAAGGGTTAATCTTTTCTCAGATAACAATTTAGTAAAATCCAAAAACAAAATATGTTTAAATTCTTCTTTCCTGTTTTGTAGTTACACACATTATATCCTGATATATTAATAGAAGATTTAAAGGCTGAAGAGTAATAGCACTGCACAGAAAAACTTGTTATTCACCATAACAAAAGCCAAGGTTCATAATGTACTATATCGAAGACTTGGGGATAGTGACCTAATACAACCATTTACAAAAGTGAATTTTAACAACCATAATTTTAGCATGAGTAGATAAGCCGCATTAAGACATTACTGGAGTTGACAGATGATGGAAATTTGCCTACAGTGTTGACCTCACCTAAAATAAAAGCCTAGAGAAAATATTTTCACAAATGTCAAATTATGTGTAAATGTACTACATACACATTTATAATATGACTATAATCTAAACCCTACAAAGCTTGTGGAGCTCTACGATTGTCTTACTAAGACAGAAAGTCACAAAATGTTAAGTATGTTCTCTTTTTATGTTGTAGTTGTGATTCGCTATGCAAGACTGCCACTGGTACAACTTAACACTACGGTTACTAGAAGTTTGTGAAAGCTCGGTTGACCAAAATGTAACTAATATTACAAATGTTCTCACACATAAGAACATTTTATGGATGATGCTCTATTCCTATTAGAATTTACTACAAAAACATTTCGTATGTTCAATAACTACTGTTGAAGTCAAGCAAGTCCTGGAATATTGGGGTGTATGTCTATTTTCATAGATTGAGAGACACAGAAGGCAAATATTTTCAAATCTATCTATTATTCAATGTGTACTACATGTAAGGCAAGCAAAATGTTAGTGGACTATTTATGGACCATATGAAAATGAAAAGTCTATACACCATTACAGACTCAGTAATCAAAATGTTTACTTCTCCCATTCCAAACCAAAGTAAAAAATATTTAAAACCTAATGAGAAGCAGACTTACATAATAAAATAATAAAAAGAATGTAGAACTAGAATTTAACCTGGTTTGGGTGCCAGCCAACACTGCTGCTGATTTGATGTGTGACTTTGGATTTGACTTTTTTTCATAAGTAAGAAATTGGATTATACAATCTCCAAGGATTTTTTGTTTTGTTTTGTTTTGTTTTACTTTCCACAATTCTTGTATTAGAGGCTTTATGTAATAGGCAAAGGCCAATCTTTGGAGAGGAAGTAAGAATTTGGTAGAATTTAGTAGAGGGCAGATATGCTCCTAACTAAACAATAACATTTAAAAAGGTGCACAGACTAGGTTTACAGAATGGCAAGTCAAATCAAATCAATGTCAAGTCAAATGTTCAAAGAGGTAGATGATACTAAGGCCTATCACTGAAATTACTGTGGATTTGAAGTTATACTGCCTTCAGTAAGCACTTACCTCCTGAGAACTGATTCTTCCTTCTGGCAGAATTTTCAAGTGGATATACTCCCCTCCTCCATGTGGTCTTAGTGGAAAACCACCCCCACACCATCATTCCCAGGACAGAGTTCACGACAAATCAATGAACTATATATATCCCTGTCCAATGACTACATTAGGGGTAGGCAGGGTCCTAAGGCAGTCCAATCAGATTAAATCTTAGAGCTTTTACAGAACTGTCAGAAAAGAGACACTATACTAGATTTGATATTATACATACATGAGGCTAAGGTGTGCTACCGCCTGCTTGAAAACATAATGGGAAAGTCTTATCTGAGAATGGAACAACCCAGTGGGAGTGGAAACAAGAAATGGAGAGAGCAAGATAACTGACTTTATCATTTGAGCCCCAGTATGACACTTAGGCATTAAACCACCCCTACCTCTATGTGGTCTTAGTTTCACAAGTCAATAAATTCACTCTCCCTTAAGTTAGCCTGGGTTGAGTTCTTTCTTGCACTAAAAATAATCATAACAACTAACCTTCTCTACAGCAATCTTAATATAGTCTCCTGGATGAGGAAAGCTCATTCCTAACTTCCTGTCAGATAAATTTAATTCCCTTAAGTCTCAATACCATCAATGAAGTATCGGCCTTCATCTGCTTCAAAGTGTTGTGAAAGTTAAAAAAAAAGGTTTGTGTAAATACAAGTGATATTTAAATCCAAAGTCTTGAAAATAGTCTCACTTTTTAAAAAGCAATTTAGGAGGTCATTTTCACAATGAATATTAACCATAAAGTTTCCAGGGAATAAGGGAATTAAGGAAGTATCAAAAATACCTACTGTATTTAGATTCAAATCTAATTGTATTCAAGAGTGTTCTACACAGTACCTATGCATAAAAAAGAAGATTCAACTCCAAATCAGTAGTCCTGAGATCAGGCATTAGTTCTACTGCTCACAGGTTGCTATTGGGAAAATAACCTAAGTATATTAACTCCTTATGTGTATAATAGGAACAATAACCTCTATCTTAAGTCACAAGATTTTTGTGAGGATTAAATGAGATATAAAAACTCTTGGCATGGTGTCTGCTTTTAATATTTCTTCCATAAAATGTATTAAATAATAATGTTTTCTTAATATGTTATTCAAATATCTAAAATTGAAAGAAAACTGTATTTCATTCATTATAACACACACATTTTTCACTGTCTGCCATGAAATAGTATCTTAAAGTGGATGGCACGCCATTGCTTATTTGGCAATGATTTTTCTTTGTTTAGTGACACATAAGAAAATAGTGTATTCTGCAATTAAAGCTGCCTTAGATTTGATGAAATAAGGTATACTGATCCCCAATTCAAGAACCATGGTACTTAACCAAATAAAGTCGCATTTACCAAGATGTATGCCAGAAAACAAAGAGTGCGTGTGTATGTGTGTGCATTTATATAGTCAGCTGTAACTTTACATACCTCTGTAAGTCAACTATTTCATTGTTAAGGGTATCTAGCTCCTTAATAGCAGAGAAATCTGCAACAGGACTTGATCCTATGATGTTCTAAAAACAAAAGTTCATAATTATAACATTATTACTATAAAATTATATATGGCAAAACATTCAAAATGCAGTACACTGATACAGAGCATTATATATTTTATGGTATTACTAACAATTCACTTAAGAAAACCATTTCTAGTGCAATTTTATACACACACACAGTTACATACTAAGACATTTTCCCTTAAATTCTCTGAAAGCTGTTGTTCTGTAACATGCACCATCTTAATGTCTTTGTCACTTGACTCTAGCCTGTCCAGAATCTTACAGTAAAGCAGGTATCAAATTTATGAACTATTTCCTCCACTGAAGTATAAATTTCTTGGGGAGATGGATGGTGGCTTATCTGTATTTGTATCATCTGGCACACAGTTAAGTACACAAATTTTTGTTGGAGCTCAGGAATTATAATGATGGTTGATTTTATCCACTTCAACAAGTATTTGCTTTTGTTAAGGTTTTTCTGTGTCTGCTTTTAAAAAAAACTAACTGCTCAGCATGTTCCATAGTAAATATTAATATTGCCATATAGCAAACTGTCTTCATATATAATGTCCTTTACATATGTTTTTTTTTCTAATAATGAAGGTATCAAAATTGGTCTTGTAGTTAGAAAATCTAGCTGGGTTTATTCTGGGCTCTGCTCTTTTACTAGCTGCATGATCTTCACTGTAAAACAGAGAAATAATCTCTGCCCTGCCCACTTTAAAAATTAAATGAAAGAATGTTGTATGTGAAGTCACTCTACAAACTTTATGGTATTTTATAAATATAAGCTATTATTATAATTAACTTCCTTAAACAGAATATGCTCTTAAAAGATAGATGGCCTCCCAATGAGTTGCTTCCAACCTTGCTCAATCACCTTCAATTTTTAATGCCTTATTAGCCGGTTGAAGTTGGAGCAAAAAGGTAACTACTCCATTAAACTATACTGAGGACCTTATTAGCAAAACATAAAACTTAGTATTAATACTTATGTTGTTGTGAACTTAATATATGTTAGCAACTCACACAACAGATGAAGAAATCTCAAAGTTAACATCTCATTTCCTCACATTTCTATGA